>CM052721.1:735560-804572 GCA_028551405.1 Uromys caudimaculatus | reverse complement strand
GGAGAGGACTTTGGGCCTGAGGGTGCTAGAGGCCCCAGTAAAGGGGAATGTCAAGGTGGGAATATGGGAATGGGTGGGCGGGTAGGTGGGAGGAGGAATTCCCTCACAGAGGCGTGGAGGGGGAGGGGATAGGGGGTTTTCAAAGAGGAGACCCAGAAAAGGGGAAACATTGGAAATGTAAATAAAGTATCAAAAATAATAAAAAAAAAAAAAAAAAAAAAAAGGAGATTGTGTGCCACACTGGGCATAGCTTGAGCACTAAAGGACCTCAAAGCCCGCCTACACAGTGACACACTTCCTCCAACAAGGCCACACCTCCTCACAGTGCCACTCCCACCACAGTGTCCTTTTGGAAAATGCAGAAATCATGTCTTCACACAAGGGGCCTACAGTGCTAGTGGAGCAAAGGACTTAGACTCGTGGGCTAATGTACATACGGTAATAAAAGAATATTAAAATCTAGCTGCCAGGGTAGGACTTTGGGACATTGTGTCCTAGCGATGTTCTTGGTGAAAAGACAGAGACTTACTCTTTAATGCATTTCAGAGCACTATGATTTGGGGGTGATGTGGAGGGGACTTCCCCGATTCTGACCCAAGGGCCTTTGTGTATCCTGAAGTATTCATTCTTTCTAATTTGCTTGGACTCTGGCAGCTTCCTCTACCCATGATGGGGGGAGTCAAATACAGATTTATGGCTGATTGATAAGTTCAAGAGCAGATCCCTAAACTGGAACAGTTTTGGAGGGTTTAAGTGGGCAAAGGTAAGCTGTGCTGATTATAGACGTCTTCATGGTAATGGCTAAATGTAATAGCAATAATCTATCTTAAAGGGGAAATGACTTAGCTTTGAGTAGTCTGATGAGAAAAGACCTATTATTTGGTTGACTGTAGAGATGAGTTAGGCAGCGTAACAATAATGGCTGATGAAATCCCAAACCTGAATTTTAGGGAGACGAAGGGCTAATGGGAAAGACGGGGCAAGGTGCAACACGGATCGCAACTGTGGTCTCTTTGACGTGCCAAAGACGTGAAGATTATATGGCTCAAGTCTGTCTCTCAGAAAGCTGGAATTTCAGGGAGATTGCGTGGGGGTTTTGACAGTGTCCCCAGCCTGGCTCTGCTTGACCTCTTCCGTGTTCCGTGAGTAACTGAGGGAAACTGCTTTCAGGGTGGCTTCTCTGCAGTTGCGGAGAGATCATTAGCTGTAGCTGTATTTAGCCCAGCGAGGATTGATCACTAAGATCTCAGCAGCTGTTGTTAATCGACACAGAGCTGCTTCCTCCAAAAAAAAAAAAAAAGGTGTTAAAAGCTGTGATTCTGCACCTTAGTAGACAGATGGATGACAGGTGGTGGACAGATGGCTGATTGGCGGATTGGTGGACGTTCTTTTGCACCTAAGCATATCTGCGTGTGTGTGCCCACATCCTCGACTAGAGAGAAATGGAAAGAATGTGTTGGGATCCTGAGCTGGGTTTGAGAATGAGAGCAGCTAGGAAATATTTTGCCAGTCTCAGCAGGGTGTTGTGATAGACGCCTTTAATCCCATCACGTGAGAGCTAGAAGTAGGGGCATCTCTGTGTTTTAGGTCAGCCTGGTCTACATAGTGACTTCCAAGCTAGCCGAAAGAAAACCGTACTAGTTAGCCAGGCAGTGGTGGCACACGCCTTTAATCCCAGCACTTGGGAGGCAGAGACAGGCGGATTTCTGAGTTCGAGGTCAGCCTGGTCTATAGAGTGAGTTCCAGGACAGCCAGGGCTACACAGAGAAACCCTGTCTCGAAAAACTAAAAATAAAATAAAATAAAATAATACTCTTACATCTTTCCTAATCCTTGATGTAAAACTGATTTGAGACTGTCTCACTTTGCAGACAGTTCCAGGATAGCAGGGGCTACATGGGGAGACCTTGTCTCTAACCAGTTTTACGTGGAGAATTGGGAAAGATGTTAGAGACTGTTGCTGTTAAGCCAGGAGGTAGTCCGTGGGACCATGCCTGTCTCAGAGAACAGGATCCGCAAGGATACATTCTTCCTTGTGTTATCTGGTATTAGAGTTCAGCCTCATCAAAACTCTCAAACTGTAACTAAGAATAGAGCTGCGGCTAATTAGTTTGAATGTGTCAAAGCGGTGTCACAACACAAGATGTTTTCACACCACCCAGAGAAGAATCAACAAGATGAGTCCAGCATTGCGGCGCCTGAGAACAGGAGTATCCATCCCTAGTCTCTCCTGCTACCATGGAGACTGCAGGACCACTGGTGGTCAGAGGTACTGATGCACACGGCCCTTTAGCTGTCAGAGGGAAAGCTGGACTGTGGACCGGAAGCTCCCATAACACTGTGGGTCCAACACAGGCTGAGTCTAGGCTTCCTATCTGGTTTCATTTCTCTGGTGCTGTGTGTACCTCTCACCCGGTCCGTGCTAAGCAGTGTGAGTAATCGGCGAGCATTTTCCTAGATGTTTGACTGAAAGAGACTGTGGATCCTGAGCTCATGCACGAGCTGAGAAGATCTGCGGTGGTCAGGGAAGGGGATGCTGGGTCAGCGGCAAAGGATGGTGCAGTGTTGCCTCTGTGTTCAGTCACTTTTCGCTCTGTCCCTGAGCCCCCTCTTTTGATTTATAATTGCTGCATTACCAGTTTAAGGGTGCTCTTTTAGTAGGGCTCCTAATGACCACAGAAAGCAATTTCACTTGGCGTGGCATTCTACAGAGTACCGTGCAGCTTGCCTCTCAAAAATGCTTACCGAATACAGTTAGTTAGGATTGATAATCTCATATTGGGAGGGGGAGGGCTAGTGATCTTGTCACAGGGATCACAAAACTGACTAAAACAGAGTCCTTGGCAACAGGGACCTGTCACCTTAGGCAAGTCATTTAATTCCCATACATCTTAGGTGCCTGATCGGATAGCGAAGTATCTTCTTTTCAAGGGTTTCTCTAAGGGAAAATAAAATTTAACAACCATCCAAAATCTGTGAGAAATATTTGTTTTGCAAGCAAAGTTGCTACATGATAACTCATGTATACGGGCTCAGATAGTTAAGTAGCTCCCTGCCCCAGGCCTAATGTCAAGGGGATCTGATAATGAAGGCAACTCATTCATGGATCATCGACCTGGGATTTATTTTATTTCCACCCAAGGCCTGGGCAGCTTATCTCTCTCTGCCTCGCTGAAGCAATCCTCCATGACTGCCACAGGTAATTTTGCACAGGATGCTCTGGAAGAGTGGGTGGGGATATTTATTTTAGAAGCCAACTGAGGATAGTAATAATCCAACCAATAAAATGACGACTTTATAGTTGAACAGCCAAATTTGGGGCCATCAGAGGGCCATTGTCTTCAGGTATATCAGCCTGCAGGGTATATTTTAAAAATAGAATTCTTTATTGGAGACTATAGGCATATCCTGTGACCTCTTTTCTATTTGTTTAAAATATGTACAGTGAGCCTTAGTTTGTTTTGCAAGCTGAGATTGAGTCATTTTCAGGGCACCCCTTTTGTTTGCTCAGTAGAATGCTGACTGGAAATACATTTTCTCCGGCCATATTTCTTTTTTTGTTTTGGAGGGGTTCAGCTTTTCAACACAATAGTAATATGCACCTGGGATCATTCATTTGTAAATAAAAAGGGTAATTGGGATCACAGTATTGAATGTTTAAATTCATGATTGGTTGGCCTTATTGCTTTGAGCTTGTGGTATGGCAGAGTTTAATGGTGGGAGCTAAAAAGAGCCAGGGAGGGGGCAGGGTTCCATAACTACCTTTGAGGGAATGGCCTGACCCCAATAACCTAAAAGGGTTATCTTGGGGCTCGACCTCACATGAATCTTCCATTATACCACTCTGGGGTCTCAGCCTTTAATAATTGGATATTTGGGGGGAGAAGGAGGACATTGAAGATCCAAAGTACATCAATTATGAAGGGAATTGACCCTACCAGTCACAAAACATAGAGAGGAGGGGTGCTAAGAAAGATATTATTAGTGTTTACTGGTCACTGCATAGCTTCTTAAATATTATTTTATGTGTATGGGCCTGAGAGTATGTATGTGCACCACATGCATGCAGGTGACCCCAGAGGCATTGGATCCCCTGGAGTGGGAGATGTGACCCATCATGTGGGTTCTGGGAACAAAACTGGGGGCTTCTGCCAGGGCACCATGTTTTTAGGGCCGAGCCATCTCTCCAGCCTCTGCCTAACTAGCTATATGATTATCTATATGAGAGAAATAGGGGTTGGAAACACCAAGTCACTTTCCCAAGTAAACAGTGGCTTTGGAGTTTAATCCATGTGTGGTGTATGGTGGCGTTCATAGGTATGGCTCCCTAGACTCAAGTACTCATAGACTGCTTGGCCCATAGACAGTGGCACTATTAGGAGGTGAGGCCTTGCTGAAGTGGGCGTGGCCTTGTTGGAGGAAGTGTGTCACCATGGGGGCTGACTTTGAGGTCTCAGTTGCTCAAGCCAGGACTATTGGGGCATTCACTTTGGAGGCCCTAAGATCAAGATGTAGGACTCTCAGCTCCTCCAGCGCCATGTCTACCTGCACACTGCCATGATGATAATGGGCTAAACCTTTGAAATTGTAAGCCGGCCCCAATGATAAGAGTTGCCATGGTCATGGTGTCTCTTCACAGCAATAAAACCCTAAGACAGCTGGATTCAAGAGGTCATGGTCTTTGCATCCCATCCTCAGCTCCCGAAGCTTCTAGAATTCAGAGGAACTGACCAAGTTGTTGTTTCTAACTTGTGCTTACCTTGTATTTAACTGTATCCTGTGCTTACCTTGTATCTAATTGTATCCTGCGCTTACCTTGGGGTACTTGCTGTTTTAGCAACCAGGTGACTTTAAGTCCTGATTTTTTCCATGTCTCTTCCCTTAGCAAATTCTGTGCTATGTATCTGCTTCTTGAATGTAAAGGGAAGGCTGTGTCAAGGCTGACAGGACTGAGTAGTGTAGGGACAGGCAACATGCACTGTCCAGACCACATGGAGCATAGACCACATGGAGCATAACATTCTGCCAGCCAATAGTCACATGGGCTACCAGCATCTTCCTGGGGAAAATATTAGTTAATTTATTTTAATTGTATGTGTATGGGTGTTTTGTTTGCACATGTATCTGTGCATCATGTGTATGCAGTACCCAGAGAGACCAGAAGAGGGCGCCAGATCCCCTGGATCTGGAGTTACAGATGGTTGTGTGCCACCATGTGAGTGTTGGGAATTGAACCCAGGTCTTCTGGAAAAGCATCTCTGCAGCATCCTCCTGGGATAAGGAAGTCTATTCTCCATGTGCACACCATGGGTGTCTGCAAGCCTGCTGTTGCCTTGGAGGTCTCTGTCTCTTTTGTTAATAGTTTTTTTTTAAGCTGGTATGGAAAATACCGAGTTTTACTGTCTCATGGATGCCACTTCTCTTGGATCTTTTCACTCCTCTCTCCTCTTCAATGCCCCCTTCCCCTCTCTCCAGCCCTCTTCCTACTCAGTATACATACATATATGCACATATGCTTCACACATGCGAAGACACATGAGGTGTGTCTTTCCTCTTGTCACTAGGTTCTCTTATCATCTAGTCCCCTTTCTTCCCTCAAAGAGTCTGCATTATACATTCATGTCATGTAGAATATAATATTATATGTGTTTGTGTGCCTCCTTTCATATTTCAAAATCTATATTTTACACATGAAAGTAAACATGATATTTATCAATCTGTGTCTGACTCACTTCAGTAGCATGATGGTCCCCAACTCCATCTGCTTCCCTGCAGGTGACATAATAACATTCTTTTTTATTCTATGTGCATTTGTGTGCGTGTGTATGCGTGTGCGTATGCGTGCATGTGCGTGTGCATGTGTGTACGCGTGCGCATGTGTGTATGTGTGTGCATGTGCGTGTGCGTGTGTGCGTGCGCGTGTGTGTGTTGTATGTGTGCTCCACATGCTTGCATATAGAGGTCAATCTTGAATTCTATTTCCTGGGACCTACTCACTTTTTTTTTGTTTTATGAAACACAGTATCTCCCTGGGACCTGGGATTTCCTAGTCCAGCCTAGCAGGTCGATGAGGCCCAGTGATCCACCTGCCTCTGACTCCCCAGCGTTGGGATTACAAGTGTGTAATGTCACACTTGGCTACTTTTATCCATATGGATGCTGGGTATCAGATTCAGGTCCTCATGCTTACAGCTCAGCAATCTACCGGTTGAGCCATCTCCCTAGGCTCCAGTTTCATGCTTCTTTACGAACCCACTAAGTTCTGTCTAGATTGCCTGGACATTAGTTATTGTTAGGATATCACGAATATTCATTGAGCAACCACAAGCTAGCTGCTTAGCATGTGATTGCAGCTGAGGATTCAAGATGAATTAAAAATGTTCTCCTCCAAGAAGAAATTTCAAATGTTATAGGGAACAACATTTAAAATAAAAAAGAGCCGGGCAGTGTGGCACACGCCTTTAATCCCAGCACTCGGGAGGCAGAGGCAGGTGGATTTCTGAGTTCGAGGCCAGCCTGGTCTACAGAGTGAGTTCCAGGACAGCCAGGGCTACACAGAGAAACCCTGTCTCGAAAAACCAAAAATAAATAAATAAATAAATAAATAAATAAATAAATAAATAAATAAATAAATAAAAATAAAAAATAAAATAAAATAAAATAAAATAAAATAAAATAAAATAAAAAAGAGCCCTAATGTTAATGCCATGGAAATCCCAGAGGAATGGCGGAGGTAGTCAGGGTTAACTCCCCAGGAACACTTCAAGGAAAAGTGATTCTTGAGCTACACAGAGATGGTTGTGCCTTCCCAGATGAAGATGGGCAGTGGATTTTCAGATAGAAAATTCTGAGTGCTTGTGAGGACAGCAGAACGTATCTTGCAGGAGTGGGAACCTCCTCTGAGGGCTTCTGAACAGGAGACAGATGTGACACCGGCCCTCCAGTGTGAAGACAGGCCAAAGGAGTATGAAGGAAAAAGGAATAGGTTGGAAATAGTGTCAAGGCAGAGGAATCAGCTACGTTGACCTCAGCTTGGGGAGTGGGGTTGAGAAACTTTGAGGGATGTGGGTAGGCATATATTTTTCATAACCTACTTTAATAAGGTTCAACCTCCCCTCTAGCCTACCACCCATCAAAGGTAGTGGAAAAGAAAGGATATTAGGATACGGGGGAAGCGAACCTGTTTAGAAAGTTCGATCTTCATTGTTCTCAGTCCAGTCCACTAGCAAACACCAAACATGAACCAGCAGCTGCAGTCCAGTCCAGTCGGCAGATACCACATGCGAACCAGCAACTGCAGCTTGATCCAGAAGACACTGCAAGGCTCGCCAATCGGCCAGAGTCCACGGAAGCAGCAAGAAGCTGCAGGAACCTCATGAGAAGTTCTTGGGTGAGTTTCTCTCTATGAAGTTGCCACAAGCAAAGCTCAGCAACACAGTGAAAGACGAACCAATACATGCATGTCGTTAGTGACGACTAGCAAGGCGGAGCAATCTGAACCAGTGCTCAAGCTCCCACTGTCTGTGGGGTTATGTTTATATTCTTCCTAAACATCATGCACCCTTTCGCATGTTTGCTATAGCAAAGCATCCTTCACCTGTGTCTGCTTCAGCGAAGCATTCTTTCACCTGTCTGCCTCAGCAAGCCATCATTATAACCTAACGGGGTCTCCAAAGAAACCAGACATTTCCACTTTAGGTGGGGATTGCTTTGAGAGCATCACTAGCCAGCCAACTGCTGAATGTGTACTTGTAGCTATGACACTTCCCCTGGTGAGAACAGCAACCTTTGTAGCTGTATTGGTTACGTGCCTGTGCTGTGATAAAACACCATGACCAAGGAAATAAGGAGAAGAGTGGCTCACGGTTCTGGAGGGAGCGCCTGTCATGGCAGAGCCTGCCTGGTAACAGGAAGCGAACAACCACATCTCCTTCCACAGGCCAGAGGCAGAGACACAAACCCGAAGTGGAGTGAAGCTATAAACTCTCAAAGACGCCCTCAGTGGCATACTTTCATTGGCATGGCTCCATCTTCTAAAGGTTCCAGAATGTTCCCCCAACAGCACCACCATCTAGGGACCAAGTGTTTAAATATCTGAGCCCATGGGGGGCATATTCCTAATTCAAAAGACCACCATAACTCTCCTAGGTTATTGTAAAACATCCTGGGTAACATTAGGGAAAATAACACTTCTTTACGTTTTCACTGGACAATGGACATGAGAACACACATTAGGTACATACATAATGAGAACATACATTAGGTACATACACAATGAGAACACATATTAGGTACATACATAATGAGAACACACATTAGGTACATACACAATGAGAACACATATTAGGTACATACATAATGAGAACACACATTAGGTACATACATAATGAGAACACACATTAGGTACATACACAATGAGAACACATATTTAATACACAGTGAGTTCACAATGAATGTTTGTTATTTTCGTCTTCTCTAACATTGCTTCCCTCATGATAACATCGTTAATATGTTGCCCTGCTGCTGTGAAGATTTCAGAAATGGATCTTTACATAACTGGAGATTTTTATCCCTATGAGAAGTATGCATATGAATTTAGATGATCCTTGAGACAGGGTAAGTATGGATACAATTTTCTAAATTTTAAAAATGATTTATTTTTTACATTTGCATATGAATGTCTGCATATACATACTTGCGGAAAGGAGAAGAGGGCACAGGATGCCCTGGAACTGGAGTTACAGGAGTTGCAAACTTCCATGTTGGTGTTGGGAATTAAAACTGGGTCCTCTGCAAGACCAGCAAATGTGTTTAATTGGTGAGCCATCTCTCAACCCCCCCTACTATTATTATTATTATTATTATTATTATTATTATTATTATCATCATTATTATTATTTTGAGATTGGGCCTCACTATGTAGTCCTTGGCTGACCTGGGCTATGCAGGTATACACACACACACACACACACACACACACACACACACACACATACACACACACATATATTTTTATATATATATAAAACAGGTTGCCTTGAACTCATAGTGATCCACCTGCCTCTGATCCACAGGTCCCAATACTTTTTTTTTTTTTTTTAATTTTAAGGAAGCTTGAGTAAGTGAAGATTTATGCATGGAGCTAAATTAATTCCAGAGCACCAAAGTATCTGTAATCATTATTTCACTTCATTCTGAGAGCAAATACAAGTGAACGTGTCAAAAACACTGACAATTATTATGTCTTTATAATTTGATTTCTTACATATTTTAATTATATCCTCTTAATTAGTGGCATGTCTTTGTTCTTCAGCTTTCCCCAAAGTGAGACTGAATTCAGCTCCTGATGCAAAACAGTGTGTCATTTGTGTGTAAGATGACATCCTATTAAGTTCAGGAGAATGACAATTGTTTTTCTACTAACAAGTAGCAATGACAAAAGAGAACCTAAACCAATTACTGAGCAAATATCTAATTTATAAAGTGTCTCAAAAAAGTCCCGGGCCATCAGTGTCAGACTCCAAGTGAGGACAGTTCTAGAACTTCCCCGGAAACCCACCCCAGCGTGTGGCCAGCCAAGGAGCAGCGATGGAGTGTACCGAGAGGTCTAGGAAACGTCACTGTGAACATATTATAAGATTATGATCGGAAGCTGTTCGGTTACCACAGCAATGCCGGACAGCTTACTGTCCATGGAGGGCGGCTGGCTCAAGCCTGCCTACACCTCTAGTATTGCTCACTCAAGATTCCATGAGACACTAACAGCCACTCACATCACCAGAATTCTCTAGACACTTCAACATGTTAGAAGTCCTGTATGTCTTTTCTTATATGCTAGGAAATGAAGGAGGAAGATTTGCATTTGAGATACATGTTGAAGAATTTAGTGCCGTGGTTTGGATTTTTAAGGTCTCTCCAAAGCCCACATGTGAAGGAGCTGTTGGGAGGCTGTGGGCCCTTTAAGACTTGGGACCAGCCGGGCAGTGGTGGCGCACGCCTTTAATCCCAGCACTTGGGAGGCAGAGGCAGGCGATTTCTGAGTTCGAGGCCAGCCTGGTCTACAGAGTGAGTTCCAGGACAGCCAGGGCTACACAGAGAAACCCTGTCTCGAAAAACCAAAAAAAAAAAAAGACTTGGGACCTGCCTTCGGAGTCCTTTCTTCTAACTGGGCTGCCTTGTCTGGCCTCAATAGAAGATGCACCTAGTCCTAATACAACTTGATATGCTAAGGCGGGTCGATATCCATGAGAGGCCTTGGGTTTTTTAAGGAGAAAGGAAGGAGGAGTGGGTGGGGACTGGGAGGGGATGGTGAGAGGGAGGGACTGGGAGGAGAAGAGGGAGGGGGGCTGCAATTGGGATGTAAAGTAAATAAAGTAAATGTTCTGTCTCGCCACGATCCCAAAGCAACAGAGCTAAGCAAACACAGATTTCAGACTCTGAAACTACAGCCAAAATATAGCCTTCCACATTTACAATCATTTTCCCAGGTAATTTTATTTTCTTCTGTGATGGAAAGCCAACACATTTAGGGTCAAATGTCTTGGTGTTTGCAATTTGCTTCTGATTGGCTTAGTTAAATGACATATGTGGCAAAAGGAAGAGGAAAGAGTAGAGAGGAAAGAGAGGGAGAGAGAGAGAGAGAGAATGGGAGTGGAACGGAGGGAGAGCAAGGTGGGGGGAGATGGTGGGGGAAGGAATGTGAGGGCTTAAGGGACTAAGCAAGGCACCTACCAACCAGGGGATAAGCCGACGAGGCAGTATGTGGACATCGACAACATAAAATGTGCATTTCGCTTTATAAGTCCTTAAATTTTCCTTTACATTTGGAAAATTTTCAATATAAAGTTGTATAAGAACCTAATTATCTTGTGAGGAAAGACGCTAAAGATTTACCAGTAATGGAAGGGATATGTAATTTGTGACTTCAATAAGGCAAAGAATGACCTTTTAAAAAGATGAAAGGTCGTCTCCACTGTCTTCACTACCGTGTCTATGGGTTTGCCGTTGTCAGCGATGAATTCATTGTTAAAAGGATGTTTGGGTTTACGAAATAACTGAGAGGCAGGTTGCAGAGATTTCCAGGCATTCTCACCCTCCCTTTCCGGTTTCTAGTTATAAAAGCATTAGTGAGGCTGCCGTTCACATGCTCACAGTGATGTGTTTTTATTAAGGAGAACCCATGGTTTACACTAGAAGCCTTCATTCTCTGGGTTTGGACAAATGTCACACACACACACACACACACACACACACACACACACACACACACACACGCACACACACACACACACACACACACCTCCATGGCAGCATCTTCTCCACAGTAACTGCATTGTCCTAAAAGTTCGAGCTCCAGCCATTTAATCTTTGCTCTTCTTCCCTGACTCCTGACAACCCCTGATCCTATGCTCTCCATATTTTTTTACTTTTCCAGAATGTCACATTTTCAAAATCGTGTAACACACAGTGTTTGGTGATTATGGGTAAACATTGAAGCATAAGGGTTTTTTTTGGTTTTGTTTTGTTTTTTGTTTTTGTTTTTTTGAGACAGGGTTTCTCTATGTAGCCCTGGCTGTCCTAGAACTCACTCTGTAGACCAGGCTGGCCTCGAACTCAGACATCCACCTGTTTCTGCCTCCCAAGTGCTGGGATTAAAGGCGTGAGCCACCACTGCCCGGCTGAAGCATACGTTTTAGGATTAAAAACTATTTAATCCCAGCACTTGGAAGGCAGAGGCAGGTGGATTTCTGAGTTCGAGGCCAGCCTGGTCTACAGAGTGAGTTCCAGGACAGCCAGGGCTACACAGAGAAACCCTGTCTCGAAAAAAAAGAAAAAGAAAAAAAGAAGAAAAAAAATATTTATTTTTATTTATGTGTATCTGTGTGTGCCCGAGTATGTACTGTGTATATGTATATGTATGTGCACGTGCATCTGCCTATGTATGCATGTGCGCACATACACCATGTACATGCAGTTTCTATAGTCGCCAGAAGAGGGTGTCTGGTCTCCTGGAACTGGAATTCAGGTGGTTGTGAACTGCCTTATGGGTGCTGGAAACCAAATCCCAGTCCTCTGCAAGAGCAGCCAGAGCTTTTAACCACTGAGCAATCTCTCCAGTTCAAGGTGTAAGTTTTTGTATGCACAAGAGTTTTTAACTCCGTCGGATAAATTTCTAAAAATGTGTTTGCTGGGCCCTATGGAAAAATTAGTCTTTGTTCTGTACGAAACTGCCAAATTGTCCTCCAGAGCAGTTGTAGCCTTTTGCATCCTCAGTAGCTGTGAACGAGCTGTCCCGTGGCCCCACAGCCTTGCCAACATTTGGCATCGCTGCATTTTTGGATTCCAGCCGATCCAGTATGTATGCTATGCTACTTAATTTTTGTTTTAATTTAAAACTCCCTAATGGTATATCTGATGTGCATATGCCTATTCAATCCTGTATGTTTTTCCATGTCCATTTCGACAAAAGGTTTGTTAGGATATTTAGCTCAGTTTTAAACTGTATGCGTCATTTTCTTCCCGAGATTTCAGTAGCTTTTTATAACTCGAGTCTTCTTATGAATAAATCAAATGGGAGACTCAGCCATGAATTTATTTCTTTAGCAACGTTGACAGGTACGGGCCCCATACATAGACTCTGCACACTTGTTCTCTCTTACTGGAAAATGGATGTCTTTCTGTCTTAAAATACATAATACTTTTGGCTACTTTGTAGCCACATGACATGGGTCTGACTAAGAAGCAAACAGAAGGTGCTCACTGGGGCTTTCCAGAGAGATTGTTAAAAGCGGAGGAACCCCCTTTGTCTGTCTACTGTTTTCCTGAATGGGATGCAATGTCTAGAGGAGCCATCTTGTAAAGGTGATTGATGGGTAAACATCACATGACAAGGGACATATCACCAGTGACTCTAAAAAGCCCACGGCATGTGACACCATGGTGTTGTTGTGGATGCCCGGGTTTTTGTTCCAGACTTCTCGTTTAGATATGTAGTGCATCTGAAGTAATTCCAGTGTGTTGGGGACATAATGCTAAATCTGGTGGTTTGAATATGCTTGGCCCACGGGAATGGCACTATTAGAAGGCGTGGCCTTGTTAGAGGAGGTGTGGCCTTGTTGGAGTAGGTGTGGACTTGTTGGAGGAAGAGCATCTCCTCACTGTGGGGGTGGGCTTTGAGGTCCTATGCTTACGCTCCACCCAGGGCTGAAGAGAGCTCCTCCTGGCTGCCTTCTGATCAAGATATAGGACTCGCAGCTTCCTCTCTAGCACCATGTCTGCCTGGATTCTGCCATGTGTCCTGCCATGATGATAATGGACTGACCCTCTGAAGCAGTCAGCCAGCCCCAGTTAAACATTTGCCTTTATAAGAGTTGCCTTGGTCACGGCATCTCTTCACAGCAATGTCACCCTAACTAAGACACCAACAGTAAGTTATGTGTACTTCATACTTTGTATGACAGTACAAGGTATCTCATTGGACATAAGCAGAGAATAAACTGAGTTAATCAGGGAACTGGGATCTGAAGGGAAGTGTCAACAGTCCAGAGCTGCACCATGAAGAGTCACAGCATTTTCAGTGTTAAATCTAGAGGCAGCTCAGGTAAGGCAAGGGTTACTGGAGAGAAGGGACTCGGGAAATGTGACTAGCAACGTCAAGAAAGGCCTTCTGGATATTCCTGTATCTTCACATTTTGGTGTTCCCCATCAACGACCTGAATATATGTACGGCGGCCACTTCCCTGGGTAAGAGCAGAGGAAAAGGAGGAGAAGCAGTTATAATGTGAATGTCAAGTCTTCTTTGGGCTGGGCATAAAGTTATCTTTCCCATGTCAGTGTTTAGAATACTGGGGAACTGAGGTCTTGTTTACCTGTGTATTCCAAATTGCTATGATATGGAAATCGAGTTCTAAAAATCCTTTGAAAGTAGTGTAGAGTTTGTGATTGGTGCACGGTTTTTCTGCTATCTTTCTGGTGGTGTGAACTCTGCTAAAATGTCTTCCAATAGTTAGGCATTTACTACCGGCTTGTTTATCACGTCTTAAAGACTACCTGAGTCAGTTTTCTTGAGCTTTTTAAATATAACTTTCTATTTTGTGATTTGATTTGGAAATAAAAACAAAAGACACGTGAAACATTCATGTTTTCATGCTGTAAAGCTCATTTCCTTTGGAACCTGGGAGGACATGCTGTCTTCTCTTTCCCCCACCCCACCCCCGCCCCCTTTTCTCCTCGTCTTGTTTATTTTCGCTGCAGTTATCTGGCACTACAGGAGACCAGGATAAGTTGGTGGTTCAAAGACTACCTCTATTCAATAGGCAGTTTGTCTTTCCTCGTGATGGGGAGATTAGGATTTGGAGATGGTGAAGACCAAGGGAAGAGGAATCTGTACATGAAAAAGATGGGAGGTTTCTGAACCTCCAGGGGTTAATGCCAACTGATGACAGGGCTATAATCTTCTCAGGCTTGCGTGAATCCTCAGTCCTGCACGGTGTCTGAGGACATACAGGTAGGTAGACAGTCCTGTGTTGCCAGGGGCCTCAAGACCCAGGTGAAGGGTAGGCTACAGGTGGGGATCCAAGGGGTCTGCAGGCAGAGGGGGTACCCAGGCCCCTTGGTTCACCACCGTGGAGGAGGAGGAGGCCTGAGGATGCGCCGCCTTCTCCGCAACGCCCCGCCCCCGCAGCGCCTACGCTGCCCTCTCCTGTTGGCTCTCCATTGGCCGCAGCGCTCGCCAATCCAGCCCCCTGGCCGTGAAGGGGGCGTGGCCGCGCGGTGCCAGGCTGGGGGGGCCGTGTCTATCGCCGCTGCACGCTGCGGTGCGGGCGGCGGGACGATGAAGCCGGGAGCGCGGCGCGGTGAGTGCGGCTGTGGTCCTTCCCGAGCTCCGGGCCGACCTTCCGGGGGACGCGGGGCTGGGATTCCGGGGGTGCCGCGCTCGGGCTGCCGAGCTGCCCTGGTCCCTCCTGGCCGCAGGTGGCGCCGCATCCTCCTTGCGCATCCTTCATCCCGATTGCTCCCGTCCCGCGTGCGGCCTGGCCTGCGCCGGGGTCCTGCGGGCCGCGTGCACCGAGGCTCCGGCTGCTCCCGGCCTGGTCCTCGGCGCAGCCTCCCGGACAGCTCATCTTAACCCCCTCTGGCTTTGGTACTTCCCAAATGCCCGTTTCCCCTCTTGGTTTGGCCTCTCCGCAGTGGAGAGCAGAGTTCTTAATTATTGAGAAACTATGCGATAGGCCTGGGATTAAAGGTAGCCTGTCATCTTCTTGGTTGATGTTTAGTGGAATAAGGATTTTTTTTTAATCATTTAGGAGCTGGTTTTGATATGGTGATTATCTCCTAGCAGTATTTTTTTTTTTTTTTTTTGAGTTTTCAAAAGCCGAAGGTTAGAAAGGGTCCTTTTTATTTCGCGTCGAAGCTCTTAAATTCAAATGCCTAATGAGACATGACACTGACTTTTAAGATTCTGAACGCACGTTTTTTGTAAGGGAAGGAGGCCGACCATTTGAAAGGTTTTCCATTTTGAAAGTTTGGCTTGTCTAAAACTGCGAAAATACCTACGACTCTACAGCAAACCGAGTTCAGAGTACTTGACTCGTTTCGCTGTCTCGTCCAGGGCAAATTCTCCTGGGCACGGACTGTTTCTGTGTATGCTTTACCAAACTTCCCTATTCAAGCAGCGAGACAATGCAGTCAGTGGCTCTTTTATGTCCGTCCTTTCATCTACTTGAGAGGTTAAACCGGAGCGAGCTGGTTTGACCTTTCCCAAAGGCAGTTAAAGATCGCGTTCTCTCTGCTTCCTTCTCCCAGGGTTCTAATAGCTGTCTTGGAGCGCTCACTTTTCTGAATTTTAAAAGCTCCTTTGAGTTGATTTTTTTAAAGAAAGTTGTGAGTTTTACATGTTCAAAGCTCACAGCATTGCAAAGGAGACTTAACCGCTTGGACCTGTATTTGTGTTACCTTTCAACAGAACCTTGTTCTAGATCTGCCTGTAGACGGTACATCTACACAGTGAAACTGCTTTAGAGCATTGCTGGATCTGTTTGCTTGAATTTTATAGTCTCATTAACATTGATGGATGCTAGTAATTTTTAAAAAAATGAAAATAAAGCTGGAACACACTTTGCTAGGCGAGTGTGCCAACAACATTGACCTAGCCCCCAAACTTGCTCCATCACCAGTGTGTCTGTGTAGACATACTTTGGAGTTTTCATAGAAACTTGTATGTTGACAAGCAACAAGCTTTTTTTTTTTTTTTTTTTTTTGGCTAATAAGATGCTTGGATGAAAACAACTTCGAGAAATAAATATGATAAAACTTGTCTGTACTGTATTCTACTGGTTTTCTGATTCCAGAAATTTCCTTTGAAGAATGTAGGTTGTGGTTTTCCCTTGGGAGTGTCTCTAAATTGCTGTGCAGACTTCAAATTGCTCACCTTCTCAATTTTTAAAAAGTGAATTAACTTATTTTAAGTGCTTCTTTAAATTCAGTTTTTTGTGTGTACGTGTGCACGTGGGTCCTCTGTGGATCTCTGACTTTCTCAAGTTTCGTCCCACTAAACTTTGCTGGTGGTTGTCAGCTACGGCAATCCTCTGCCTCTCCTGTGTGTAGCAAGCACTCTTACCCGCTGAGCTGTCTCTGCAGCCTAAGAGCATTTTATTTTTGTCATATTTTCTAACTTAACTTTTCGGCATTTGGAACCACATGCACATTGGAAAAAAATACTTAATGTCAATATTAAACACATGCAATGAAGGTGTCAGTTTCTACCCTTCCTTCCTTGTGGCCGCTCTGATGGTATTTCTTCAGGGCTAGCCAAACTTAATACTATGTCATATGTCTCTCCAGAATTTTTAAAAATGTATTTATTTATTTAATGTGTATGGTGTTTTGCTTGCATGTGTATCTGCGCACCATGTACATGTAGTGCCCACTGAGGTCAGAAGAGGGCGTCAGATCCTCTGGAACTGGAGTTACAGATGGTTTTGAGCCCACAAGTGGGTGCCGGGAACTGAACTTGAAACCTCAGAAGAGCAGCAAGTACTCTTATCCACTGAGCCATCTCTCCAGCCTCCAGATTTTCTTTTAAGGTGGCTTTTTCTATTTAAAAAGTATTAGGTAAGTGCCTACTCAGTACGAAACACTAACTTATTCGTTGGGGTTTTAGAAGTGAGAGATTTTAAGATTTTCATAGTCTGTGCTCACAGACAGTGGGGTGTGGTCAGGATTGTGATGGGCAAGCTTCATAAATAACCTAATGTGTTCATTTTCTTCTCTTTAACCTTCAAGGATACTTTAGAGTTCGTCATACATGGTAGAAATATATTGATAAGCAGGTCAGATCTCTCTTTTGGCTGCCAGTGAGCATACTGGGTATACATCGGTTACACTTTGTATCCTGCAAGGACCATAAGACCTCAGAGGAGGACCACCGACTAGAACTAAGGGGCTGTTCTGAGATGAGAAAAGCCCCCAGAGTAAGTGAAAAGTCTCAGCTGATTCTAGTCTCAGCTGAGGGAGAACTGGATGAAGAGCTGGGGAGGGCGCAATGGAGCCGCTGAAAACAAACCGTGGTAGCGCTTAGTGCGCAAGCGCAGTGAAGTCCTGAGTAAGGCGGGAGAATAAAATCAGTGCGTGCCATTGCTAGTAGCGCTTAGTGCGCAAGCGCAGGGAAGTTGAACGGAGTGAGGTGGGAGAATAAAATTAATGTGCGCCATTGCTGAGGGCAGTGGAACGGAGACCCGGAGAATGAAAACCATGTGCGCCATGTGCTGATGATGGAGTTTGGACATCAGTGGGCAGTAGGTAATGGTTGAAGGACTTTGAGCAAAAGAGAGACATGGTTAGATTTTCCTGTTGGGAATGAACTGGAAGAGGGAAGGCTGGGAGGAGGGCGATTTGAGCAGGTGGAATTGTTAGGACTTCATCATTAGTTGGGTGAGTGTGTGGGATTCAGATGAGCTGGAAGACATCTTTTTAGGGCAGTACTCTGTTGTCTTGGGCGGTTTGGTGATTTCGTGACAGCCCAGTGTTTCTCGACTTAGATGGGGGCAGCTGCATGTCCTGGTGCTCATGGAAGGGTGATGAAGGGCTATGCTTGTCCAGGCTAAGTCTCAGCTGCTGGGGACAGGTGCTCTGTAGTGTAAGGACAGCAGTGGGTAGCAAGAGATTTGAGGAACTCTTTCTTATGTTTGAAAGATAGGCATGAAGCGACAGGGAAGCCAGAAGGTCATGGTATCCAAGGGAGACTCTGCTGAGAGTTCACTGCAGCCAGGAGATCATTTGTAACCCTGAGGTGGGCAGTACATCCAATGGTGGACACAGGAACCCTAGGCCAGTGTGCACGGGGTTCACTAGTGAGTGGGAATCTGGGGTGTAGATTGCCTTGTTGAAGAACTTTGGTAAGGGTAAAGGGCGGATACAGGGTGTAGGATAAATGGTGACCTCATTGATTTTGGTTTTTACTTGGCAGGCTCTGAACTCAGGTGGGAGGTAATGGAGAGAGGTCCCTCTTCATAGTGACTTCAAGATGTCTGTTGGGCTCAGCCTAGAGGTGTGTTTAGTAGCACTGATGACTAGTCTTTCAAGCTTTGGTGCTATGGATGAAAGGAAGTGAGAGGAGCCAGCTACGGTAGGCGGTCCCCTAAAACTCCAAGAAGAGAGAAGAGTATGAATTCTTTTTTCCAGATGGGTGCTCTGGTACAAGATAATTGGTTTTCTTCCTTTTTTAAGACATGGAGTTTTTAGGACAGGGTAGTCCTTATCAGAATGGATTTCAGGTTGGGTTAGTCTGTCTCTGGGTTCCTCTCTGACTTATATCTTTGCACTTGCCTCAAGGCTAGCTCTGTTTGAGTCAGAGTCCATCCTCCTAGACTAGAGATGTCCCTAGATAGCATGACATTTCTTTGCTCACATTTCAGTTGCTCCTCCATCATTTCTCTGGACCTGTGCACACTCTTGGAGGGTAGCCATTTTTTTTTTCTTCTGGGGACTCTTTTAAATTATTTTACTATTAATTTCATTTAATATCTTTATTTTATTAAAATTTAATTTAATTTTAATTTTAGATGCTCCAAATATCCCAGGGTACATTCTCATCTTTCCGGTTGGATTTCCAATCTCAGCATCTGGGATCATATTTCAACTTTGTGCCTTACCTTTCCTCAGTGGTACAAACAATTAAGTCTAGGGCCCTGTCTGTGCTAGGTATGCCTTCCACCACTGAGGCTTTTTAACTTACCCAGGATCCCTTTGTCTCTTGAATTGCTGGGATTATAGGCCTGCCTCACCAGGCCTAGCCCCCCATTTTGTATTTCTTTGAAGTTTTTCTTGGGGTGTGTTCTTAGGGTTCCTTCCACTACCAGCCCAGTGAGTCAGTGGTGTTGAAATTGGTTTAAAGTCTCTTCTGTCATATTACATATTTTATATATAAATATATATGTGAGCAAATATGTAATATATCTGTACACACACACACACACACACATACACACACACACACTGTCTCTCTTTCACCATTTAATTTTGTTTTTCCTCCCTTTTCCGTGTGCTATTAATCTGTCGCTGTAACGAATGCCTGAGGTAATCAGCTTATAGAGCGGAAAGGCTTATTTTATTTTTGCTCACTGTTTTCAGTCTGTGATCAGTTCCTCCCCCACCCCCACCCCCACCCCCATTGGCTTTTGTCCTCCGGCAAAGTTGTCCCATCCTGATAGGAGTGACCTGTTGCTTCAAGGCCAGAGAAAGTGTAGACAGAAGAGACGGGGTCCTCCCACACCACACCCCCAATCCTCCAAACCTTCCACCAGGCCTCAACCTCTTCATCTTTCCCTCCCTGTCACGTCTCTCTGGCACCCAAAATGGTAACACTAGACTTTGGAGTGTTTGAATCTCACTTACAGCAGCAGTCAGTCCCTGCCTGTTTGAACCTGTGTCTTAAGTACCATTGTAGTTACCTAATGGCTTATTTCCATCAGGTGTCCATAGATTAAGGAACCTTTATCCAGAGTCCTCAGAATAAGAAGTGCTTTGGATGCTGGAGGCATGAGCTACCATGGGCCTGGGACCCAAGTACAAACTCAGAATCCATGAATGTTGCATGTATATCATATACACAGCCTCGGGTTAATCTTATATAATGTATATAATAATTTTTTTGCATGAAACCAAGTTTCATGGTGGGGAATTTTCTGTCATATGTCAGAGCTTTCAAAGTTTTGATTTTTGAATTTTTTAATTTTGTTATGTGTGTTTGTGTGTACGTGTGTGACTTGGGGCGTGTGTGTGTGTGTGTGTGTGTCGGGGGGAGTGTCAGAGGTCAAACATCAGAAGCCTGTCCTCTCCTTCAACATGGAGTCAGATGGAAAGAGCTTTTATCCACTAAGCTTTCTTGTTAGTTTTGATCTTTGAATTAGAAGTTACTTGGATTGGTGTATGTCAGCTTGACCCAGGTAGAGTCAACTGGGAAGAGAGCTTAGTTGAAGAATTGCCGCTATCAGATTGGCCTATGGGTGTCTGGCGGACATTTATTTATTTATTTATTTTTTTGATTAATGGTTGATGGGGGAAGGGCTGAGCCCACTGTGGCTGCTCTTACCCATGGGCTTGTGGTCCTGGTTCTATAAGAAAGCAAGTTAGCAAGCTATGGGGAGCAAGTCAGTGAGCAGTGTTCCTCTGTGGTCTCTGCCTATGTGCCTGCCTGAGGTTTCTGCCCTGACTTCCCGCCATGATGGGCTGTGGCCAGGATACATAAGGCAAACCAACCCCTTTCTCCCGAGTTGTTTTTGCTCATGGTGTTTATCACAGCAATGGAAAGCAAACTAGGACAACAGTGTTCAACCCACTAAGGAACCTATTTTCTCCTGGTAAATCATGACTATTTTATAGATTGTATTTCTCTCTCTCTTTTTTTAGTTGTTTGAGATCTGCCATCACATGAGTTTCAGCCAGAAGAGCAGGATCTGAGTTGTGACACTGGCCTTGGGCCGGTGCTTGTATGATAGCCTCAGTTGCCTCAAAGAAGAGAAAATTAAAGACACATCCTACCTTAAGAGTTAATGAGTTGCTCAGTGGTGGTGCACATCTTTAACCCCAGCACTCAGGAGGCAGCAGGCAGATCTCTGAGTTTGAGGCAAGCCTGGTCTATAGAGGGAGTTCTGGAACAGCCTCAGCTACACAGAGAAACTCTGAAACCCCATCTCAAAAAAACAGAGGGGGGGAGAGGAGAGAGAGAGAGAGAGAGAGAGAGAGAGAGAGAGAGAGAGAGAGAGAGAGAGAGAGAGAGAGAAAGAGAAGAGAGGGACAGAGGGAGGGAGGAGAGAGAGAGGGGAGAGAGAAGAGAGAGAGAGGGGAGAGAGAAAGGAGAGAAGAGAGAGGAGAGAGAGAGGAGGCAGGTAAGCGGAAGTTACAAGTTGTGTTTAAGTGGGTTGTCTGAGATGCTTTTGGTTTTATTGGCCGTAATCAGCGGAGGCGTCACGCTTGTCTTCCGTTAAATGAAGATCTGAGTTAGCTCATAGGAAGTACCTGTAACACTAAAGAGCTAAAATGTGAATTCTGAGAATCATCAATCTTTGGGGACTGAGAGTGAAGCCCTAAGTCCTGTCCCTCTGGCGTGGTTACATTTCCATGGCCTTCATTTTAGACTGTAGAGCTAACAGCTTCAGTAACTGCAAGAAATTAGTGACGTGACGGGAGAAAGCTAGTGGAGGCTGGTGTGGCAAGCACAGCATCTCTCGTGGGCTTCTGTGTGGATGTCCTGGTAGTTAGCCTCTTTACACCTTGCATCAGGCTTTCTGCAGGAGCTGGGATCATGGGTGGTTTAGCCCGTGGCTGGGGGAAGGTGAGAGCCTATGGAGAGCTTTAAAGCTTTAAGAACATAGCATGCAGCACCTCTCAAATTGCTGGCTGTGCTGGCGTGCGGCTTCATTTAGCCTGCTGCAGACCAGAGGATGCAGTGTAGCTAGGAACCCCCAGAGAAGAGACAACATCACCAGCTGTTGCCCAGGGCTGACTGAGAGTGGCGGTTTGCATCCTGGTGGCTTTAGTGCAGGGAACAAAACCCAGCTTGATGCTGTAGTTTGTACCATTTGTAAAGAAGCTACCAGTTTCCTTAAAAAGAGTCCTTGATTTCACATTGCATATCCTTCAAGCTGCCATTCAAATGAGTCTGTAGGATGTTTATAGGATCTGTGTCAGGGCTTCTCAGCCTCGGGCAGAGGCACATAACTGAGCTGTTCATTAAAGGCAGCTTTAGAGACCAGGGAGCAATGCGGCATTCACTCGGGGTATGCTGCTCACCGCGTACTGCAGCAGAGGTTTGAGTGTCCATTAGTTTTTATGATTTTTGTTAACTTGACAAAAGCTAAAGTTATGTGGGAAGAGGGAACGTCAACTGAAAAATTGCCTCTTTCAGGTTGGCCTGTAGGCTGGGGGGCATTTTCTTGATTCATGACTGACATGGAAGGCTCAAGCTACTATGGGTAGGCCATCCCTGGGCAGGTGGTCCTGGGTGCTGTAAGAGAGCAGGCTGAGCAAGCCAGGGGAGCAAGCCAGTGAGCAGCATCCCTCCATGGCTTCTGCATCCGCTCCTGCCTCCAGGTTCCTGCCCTGACTTCCTCCATGATGGACTGTGGTTGAGGGTATAAGGGGATTAAAATAAATCATTTCCTCTCCAAGTTGCTTTTGGTTGGACTGTTTCATTGCAGTAACAAAAAGCAAATTAGGACAGTTGGTAAGCTGCGTCCTGGAGCCAAACCCGGATTGTTATGGAGGTTGTGTTGGTACACAGACATATCTATTCATCTCTGCGTGGCATGGGGCTGCCTTAGGACAGCTAGGTAGAAGTCTGTGGTGGCGATTTAAAGTGTGTCTGTCACCTGCAAAGAATGGAATGTTCACTGTCACTTTACAGCCAAAACCCTTGAGCCCCACCTGGGGGGGGGGGAGATAATAGGCAACCTGTGAATAGTAGGGGCGCTCTAAGGAAGAGAAGCAGTGAGGGCAGAGTTCCCAAGCTGCTGGTTTTGATACAGTGGTCAGGGAAGGCCTCTGTGAGACTTAAGCCAAGGGGTAAACGAGAGGGAAGGAGGGAGCCAGCCAGCCAGCCACTTTGAAAAGAATTAACTAAGATAAATGTGGACTACAACTGTTCCCGAGATTTCTGCAGCTACCTGTGCCCAGCGATGTGAATTAATTGCAACTGCAGGGTGGGTGATCCAGGACCGGTGGTCCAGGACCCAGTGAGCTGAGATGATACTTTGTACCCTGAAGTGGGAAGGTTTTTTTTTTTTTTTAAAGATTTATTTATTTCATGTATGTGAGTACATTGTCCCTGTCTTCAGACACACCAGAAGAGGGCATCGGATCCCATTACAGATGGCTGTGAGCCACCATGTGGTGTCTGGGAATTGAACTCAGGGCCTCTGGAAGAGCAGTCGGTGCTCTTAGCCACTGAGCCATCTCTCCAGCCTGAAGCGGGAGGTTTTTATAAGGTTTTGAGCAGGGAAGGAATTGGTGTCATTTGTGATGGATTCCTGCAACTGCTATTCAGGGAACAGATTGTAGGGGGAGCAGTAGAGGCAGGGGTGTGTGTGTCAGGCCTCACTAGGTTCTAAGGCTGTCTGGATGACTTTCCTTGAGGGTCTGATGGTGTGATCAAAAAGGGAAAGGATCAGAGGATCTGATGGTGTGATCAAAAAGGGGAAGGATCTCTGCAATGTGCTGCCATAGGTGGAGAAGCAAAATGGCCGCAGAGGGTGCCAGTCAAGGATACTTCTGTACCCACATTCTGCAGTTCTTGGAAGGACTGGTTTCACACAAGTGTTTCTCCCAACAGTGAAAACAGGCTCTCAGCTGGATTTTGAGAGGTTCTGCCAGAGCACAGGTGGTTTGGTTTTTAGATCAGTGACTGTGACAGTGGAGGCTGTCTGGACCATGTGCGGGAGTGAGTCTAAGCCCTCGTCTCAGCCCAGTGGGACAGTGCCCTGGATGCTGAAGGGAGAAGTGACATTTGCTTTCTTTGCAAAGAACGGGGACCAAGATAATTTTGACTTGGGAAAAATAGTATTCCAGAGCTATAAAAAGTCAGTAATTTGTCGAGAGCATATTGTAGAGAACTGCTATTTTCATATGTACCCAGCAGTATGAATTAGTTGCAAAATGCACCTCTGTGTAATTAAACAAATTGCCATACTCCCTGGAGTTATGGATATGACCCAATTAAACTTGGGAAGATGCCTAAAGAAATTGCTTTTTTTCCAGGTAGGTAACATTAAGCCATTTGGATAATGATTAGTTGGAAAAAACGTGAATTTCAAAATAATTGTGGAAGAGGTCCTTTACTTTCTTTTCCCCTGTAACAGGGTATCTATATCATTAGAAACACTTTTTAGTTTTTATAGTTTAGGTTTAAAATGAAATAAAGAAGAAACTAAACCCACAAATTGCAAGATTTTTTTTTTTTATAGACACATTCTCTACAATGGCGGGAACTACATTTAGTAAGAATTTGAATGCCACAATTAATATATTTCTCTGACACGTCCAGATGTTGCTATTAAGGGCTGTGAATACACATTCTTTAAAGTTCACAGAGACAGTCACACAAGCTCCCAGCTTGCTGGGACAACAGAAAATCTCAGCAGATGCTAGAGGGTTCAAATAAAACAGAATGCTGTTCTTTAAATTAAACAAAAGCCAGTAGCCAAGTGTATCCAGAAAATTATTCTCTAAGTAACCCATGGTCAGAGAAATGTTATGATAGGAATTACCAAGTTTTAGAAATAGTTTGATTAGATTTAATATAAAAATACTATATGTAAGGACTTGGAGTGCAGCTAAAATTATACCCAGAGGAACATTCTTAGCCATAAACATGTACATTAAGGAAAGGAAAACCTGGAAAATGCTTAGTGCTCTGAGCATTCATTTAGGGCATGAAGTGTTAGCGATTGAGCATACTTGTGTGTGAGCATACTTGTGTGAGCGAGCACGTGTGCTTTCTTTCATTCTGTCTCCTGTTTGACTAAAGTCACATCAAAAAAGAGTGCATTTATTCATATTTATTCAAGAGACTTAATTTTTTTTAAAACTATGTATGTGTGTGTGTGTGTGTGTGTGTGTGTGTGGTATGTGCCTATGGATGCAGGTTCCTGTGTATGCCAGAAGAGATCACCAAAGCCTCTGTTGCTGGAGTTACAGGGGGATATGAATGAGCTACCCAATGTGAGCGCTGGGATCGAACACAGGTCCCCTAGAAGAGCAGTTCACACTCTTAACTGCGGAGCTAATCTCTCCAGCCTCCTCAAGAGACTTTTTTGTCGTGATTGGGGTGGGAGGTGTTGAATTTTATCAAAAGCTCTTCACCTTCTCTGGAGCTAACCATATAATTCTCATCTGACTCTTTAGTGTGGCCAGATTGTCTTGCTACAGTCGATAGTAGTGAAACATTGTTACATTCCTGGTGTGAGCCCTTGGTATGGAGGTGTTGCTGTCTCATGGTTTTCTGTTTTACATATTATTTGGTACCTAGGTATGATTAACTTTTCATTCACAGAAGCATACCTTTCAGTCTGTAACGAGTCAGTATCTATTTCAATAGTTTTGACTCGATTTTTATTTTATCTGATGTTACTAAAACATATTTCCATTTGCCTAATAAATTTTTGCTCACTCTTTAACCTTTTTGAGTATACATTTGAATTTCCTACCAATGCACTAATTATTCTGCATCTTAGGCATGACTCCTATAGTCAAAATAATTAAGCTTTGCTCTAAACAGTTTGAAAATAACTTTTCATTCAATAGCCTAGCTAGGATCATTTACATTAATTGCTGTTAACTGTGTTTGCTTTCAATTCTGTCACCGTTATAATTATGTGTATATTTTATTTCACTTTATTTACATAGTCATTCTTTGTTAGGTTTGTTTCATTGATCGAAGTCTTTTGATGTCAGGAAATACGTTATTATTGTAATGATCACCTTTGAAATAACAATCCCAGAAGCACCTTAGTGCCCTGCTCACTTTAACCTGCCCATTTAGATAGAATAGCATCTCTTTGTTCTTACCTACTGCATACATGGTAACAGTGACCTTACTGTGTTCTCCTCTCTTGCCACGTTCCTCTCAAGATCTTGGTTGTATTACGTGTGTGTGTGTGTGTGTGTGTGTGTGTGTGTGTGTGTTTGCATGCATGTATGTATGCATGGACACTACCTGCATTCAGTACCCGTGGAGGTCATAAAAGGGCATTGGGTCCCCTGGTGCTGGAATATGGATAGTGATGGGCTGCCACATGGGTGCTGGGAACCCACCCTGGGTTCTCTGGAAGAGCAACCAGTGCCTTTAACCACTGAGCCATCTCTTCAGCCTCATACCTGTTGTTTTTCTCCAGGACCCCGATATTTTTTTTTTCATTCTTCAACTCACTACGCAAAATGCTGACTTCTTTGTTCTTTCAGTCTGGTTGCTTTGGCAACCCCTCAGCTCGAAAGCCTTCCAGCTCTGATGCGTCTGTTCTTGCTGGTGTGTCTAGGGTGGTGTTAGTTGCGTCCTGTTTGGGGGATAACTGAGAACATATTATTGAAATGACCGATTGTGTCTGTGGTCCAAGTGATGAACCTGGGCTTTCGAAGCAGGGTTTGAACCTGCAGGGGGGATAATTGGAAGCACTCTGAGTCCCCGCTTGTTCAGATGTCTGCGTCTAGATTTAAACAGCCTTGGCACTTGAAGCTCGGCTGGCTATCTTTCTTTAGTTTCCATTATTTTCCTTAAATTTGTTTTGAAAACGATTTTCTACTTCCTTGATGCTTTGCTAAGTCTGACTCCAGCCTTCAGTCCCCACCCTTTCATCTTTCTCTCTGTGGGCCCTGAGGACGTTAGCTTACTAGATTTGGATTTTATAGCTTACCAGAGTACATTTTGAAGTTGTTTGCCTGTAGTGCTCCCGTTTGGCTCTTTAAACAGTCATTTCATGTCCTTCTTTTTCAGAAAGTTGTATTCGAGTATCATTTAAAGACTTTGATGTTTTGAGCTTTTTACTTCAAGTTTTATTTATGTGTATCTTGAAAGTACGTGCATTTCCAGTTACACCTAACATTTGACTCTTTCCCATGCCTTAGCTTTCTTCTCTCTGACTCGTCACAGCCCATTATCTCATTTAAACATAACTCCCTTCTTTCCTAAAAATATCTTCTCAGTGATCTTCATTAAATTGTCATTTGCCTCTATTCAATGCCTGTAGGCATCGAATTTAATATTTGGCTTACTATAATTTTATTTACTTAATTTATTGATTCAAAGCATTCTGTTTTCCCTCCCTCCTCTCTCTGTCTTAGCCAGGGTTTCCATTGCTGTGATGGAGCACCATGACCAAAAAGCAAGTTGGAGAGGAAAGGGTTTATTTGCTCACACTTCCACATTGCTGTTCATCATCGGAGGAAGTCAGGACAGGAACTCACACAGGGCAGGAACCTGGAGGCAGGAGCTGATGCAGAGGCCATGGTGGGATGTTGCTTACTGGCTTGCTCCCCATAGTTTACTGGGGATGCACCAGGGAGGGCACCACCCACAATGGACTGGGCCCCTCCCCTAGTCACTATTGGGTCTGAGAGGTTGGGAATAATCCACTGTGAGAACCAAGTTCCAGCCAACAACGTTTCTTTATTCAAAAAGCTAATATATCAGGGTTCTGGATACAGACCGAGTCAGCCAGGGATGGGCTGGGGACAGGACAGAGCAACCTTTTCAAGTAAAACCTGACAAATTAGGAGGGGTAGGGGCAAGGGTAGGAGAAACCAATCAGGAACATGCAGACCCGGTATGTTTCCAACCATTCTGGCACCTTACGTGGGCTATTATCTGTCAAGTACCTCAGATCGATTTCCTGATAACTTGGCCTGGATTAAGATCAGCCGATCAGAGCCTCTCTAACAGCTGCTGGGTTTCAGTCTTGACTGGATGCTGATCAACAAAGTGTAGGGTAAGATATTGTAGCACCTGGGGCTAGAAGCGATTTCTGGGAATTCGGCTGTTTCTTAGAATTTAGCTTATTACAAAAATGGAGACTATATACAAAGTGGGATCCCTGTAGCCAAGGAGGCCCTCAACATCATCAATTAAGAACATGCCTCCAGGTTTGTCCACAGCCTGATCTTATGAAGGCATTTTCTCAACTGCGGTTCTGTCATCTCAAATGACTTTAGCTAGTGTCACGTTGACATAAAACTATCCAGTGCACCTTCTGCTATTAGACCTGTTGAGGTTTAGCACCGTAAGTTGGTCCTGAAACATGAATCTAAAAGGTACTGCTTCCTATGGGAATGATTTGCCTTTGCAATTTCCAAAACCCTAACTTCTGGGATCTAGTCTCCAAACTGGGATGGCCTCTGGAGTGCTGCATGGGTTCTCAAGTTTGGGGGGATAATCAGGTGATTCCAGTGTGCAGACAGGTTTGGGAACACGACTGTTCTGGCTTCAAACTGTGCGGAGCTGTGTGCTGCTAATGTTAACCGTTGTATTAGTTTATCATGTGTGTGCGTGCGTGCATGCGTGCGTGTGCGTGTGCGTGGGTGTGGGTGTATAAGTTAGAGGACAACTTTAAGGAGTTTGTTTTCTGCTTTTCCTGTGGGATCTGGATCTGGGAATTGAACTCAGGCTGACGGGCCTATGCACCAACACTTACCCAAGCCATTTTGCTGGTCCCCTCAACTCCTATTTTAAATTTTTAATTTTGAGACAAGGTCTCATTAAATTTCCCAGGCTGGCCTTGTACTTGGGACCCTCCTGCCTCAGCCCCTCAAGTAGCTGCCATTTCTGGCCTGCATCACCAGGCATAGCTTATTACAATTAATTTTAAAAATAACTTTTTATTTTGAAACGATGATAGGCTCATAGCAACTTCCAGAAGGATGCCAAACAGTTCTGTGTGCTTCCAGCTCAATTCACATTTGTTGGGACTTGTATAGTATCAGAATGAGGAGTTTAACAGGGCTGGAGAGAGCTCAGTGGTTAGAGCAGTGGCTGCTCTTGCAGAGGACCTGGGATCCATTCCCAGTGCCGGCATGGTGGTTTATAAATGTCTGGAAACTCCATTCCCAGGTGATCTGACGCCCTCTTTCTGGCCTCCTGGGGCACGGCATGCACATGATACCCATACACATAAAATAATAAAATAAAATGATTAGGAGAATCTGTCCTAACTAAAAAATAAATACTTTAAACTTTGAAGTGGAAACTTCTGGTTTCTTTGGAGAGCCATTTGTGTTGGGTGGCGTTTTATTGGGGCAGACATGTGAAGGGGTGTTTTTCAAGTGGACATGGGTAAAAGGATGTTTTGTTAAAGCGGACATGTTAAGAAGTGTTTTGCTGACGCAGACACAGGTGAAAGGGTGCTCTACTAAAGCAAGCATGTGGAAGGACCCGTGATGAAGGACATATATGTATTGGTTTGCCTTACAGCCTGTCGTTGAACTTTGCTTATGGTGACTTTATAGAAAGAAACATATCAAAACCCTTTTGGTGGTGTTTTGGTGGCTTCTCGATGCTTTTTGGACTCGGGCTGATTGGCAGAGTGATGTCAGCTGGGATAGATTTACTAGGAGTTTTGTTAAAACAGACTCATGTGCTGAGGCAAGATCCATGGTGAGATAAGACCCGTGGAGGACCCTGGATGTTGGGAGGGAGCGTAAATAGGACTTTACGGACCGACCGTGAGAGGCTTCTTTATATAGCTAGCTTCGTAAGGCACTCTTGGTTTCAGATCTTTGCTAATCTTCACTTCGTTGAAAGACGCATGGCAGAGAACTTCTCTGGCCCCTGCTGGTCCTGTTGCTCCTGCTGACTCCGTCGATTTGGTGGAGTCCTGGCTGTTTCTGCTGGGTTGTCCCACTACGGTTGATTTGTGTTTGCTATCCCGTTACTACCGAACTGGACCACTGGTATATTCATGAACTGTTTGCAAATGGATCAAGCTGCCACTGCTGACCTGTGAACTGAACTCTGATTTTCTGACAATCAGAGTTCAGATTGGATTTGATCCAAGAACAATTTCTAAACAGGTCCACTTCCCCAGTATCCTAATAACCTTTCTTTTCCACTACCTCTGGTGGGTGGTGGGCTAGAAGGGAGGTTAAAGCATTTAAGAACCCATAGTAAAAGTAGGTTTTGAAAAATCAGAGCCTACAAAACTTATTTCTTATTATTGTGTGTGCATATCACAGCACGAATATAGACATCAGGAGACGAACTTTGTGAGACCTGTTCTCTCTTTCCAACTTGTGTAGAAGTTCAGGTGGTCAAACTCAGGTCTTTAGGGTTATGTAAGGAATTATTCTTTTTTACGTGTGTGGGACATGTTAAATATTTTTTATTTGATATTATACCTAAACCACTCAAAACCACCTTTTTAGTAGTGAAAGGTGTACTCCTTTGGGAGTAGGGAATTGTCACTTAAGTGGCATTGTCAAGAATAGATAGAGCCCCTTCCTTTTCTTTAACCAGGTACAGGCCAGTGAGCACAAGTTCAGACTCAGGGAATCTTCTTCTTGGTTCTGTGGCAGTGAAAGTCTCGCCGTGTTTAAACGTCTTCATGTGCCCAGTCATATAAATCTAAGTATAAAACCAGTCAATAGGCTTTGAGTTGGCTCCCCCATCTCTGCGGAAGGTTGAACGTTACTAATTAAACCCAGCCCCGTCTTTAGAAAGGGAAAGTGTTGTCAGTGTCTGCAGAGCTGGGATTGGTATCACGGGCCAGCTTCATCTAAATCAGCACTATCCAAACAAAGCATCCTCATAGCCTCTTATATCTGAGTCCCAGCGTATGGCTTAAGTTAGGCTCTCACTGAAAGCCATGGGATATTTGTCTTGTAGTAAGTCGGGGCAGTGACTCATTAGTGGCTCTTCAAAGATATCAGGTCTGCCTTCTCCCTGCCTGATCCCAGTGAAGATCATTTACATCCAGGGATTGTACTTTTGGGATTCTCCGAACGTTCACTCCATCCCTGCATCCTCTCCCCGCCATGCCCCTGTTCTCACTGTGTGCGTAAGAGAATCCAGGGGCTTGACCATCTTCCACCTAGACATGGAGGTTTGGTCCAGGCTCGTGATTGCCTCCTTGTCCTGTGTGACACCAGACTCATTCTGAACAAAAATCTTCGTGCCTTTTTCAACATCGTCCATTTTCAACTCTCTCCTCTCACCAACACGGTGCCTGATGTGTCGGCAATCCTAGTCTCTGAATCGAGCAGTTTTATCGTGCATCTGCGTGTGATGTGATGACACGTGTTAGTCGTGAAGTTGAATGGCAAGGTGACCTCATTGTCTTTGCAGTCCAGTTTGATGCTCCTGTATCCACACTCACTGGCATCAGTCTCGCCTCCTTCCCGCCTTACTGCCCTGGGTGGACCTTCCATTGCAGTACTGACAGAGGGGGCAGGAACAGGCACTTCTGTCTCGTTCCCAAATCTCAGCATTAAGTGTGATTTTAGTTATAATACCCCCTCCTTTTTGTAAATGCTTTTTGTCCAGCTGAGGAGAATTACTTTGTTTTTCTTACTTTGTTTAAAATTTATTTTGGAAAGATTTTTGTCTCTGAGTATGGGTATATGCACATGAGTGCAGGTGTCCACAGAGGTCAGAGGAGGGCGTCAGATCCCCTGGAGCTGGAGTTGCAGGCAATTGTGAGCCTCCTGACAGGTCCTGGGAACCAAACTCAGGTCCTCTGTAAGAGCAGTAAGTGCTCTTCACTGTTGAGCCTTCTCTCCATCGCCAGAATTATTATTATAAAAATGATACAAAATGCAAATACAATACAAAAATACAAAAGTTCTCACTGTCGCGAGGGAGCACTAGCAAAGATGCTCAGAAAATCCCATGCTAGTATTTATTTGTCAAAATGGGATCGAGAGGTTACAGAGCCGCTCAACTTGGAGGAGGTTGGAGTGGGTGAAGCCCCAAAGCTGTAAAGCTCAAGTTGTTGTAGTCTGTCTCCTCCTCTTCCTCTTCTTCCTCCTCTTCCTCTTTCTCTTCTTCCTCTTCTTTCTCTTCCTCCTCTTCCTCCTCTTCCTCTTCTTCCTCCTCCTCTTCTTCCTCCTCTTCCTCTTCTTCTTCATCATCTTAGCTGTGTGCTAGTATTTCATTGACCATACTTTATTTTATTTAAAAGTCAAAATTATGTATGTATTGGTCTTTGTCACTGTAACAAAATATCTGAAGTAGTCAGTTCATAATGAGGGAGTGTTTGTTCTGCCTCAGTGTTTTACAAGTTCCAGTCTGTGACAGGTTCTCTTGTTGCCTTGGGCCTGTAAAGCAGCAGTGCATTATGGGAGAGGTGTGGTGGAGCAAAGCCGCTCATCTCATGGCCCAGAGAGAGGGATGGGGAGGGGCAGAAGGGGGACTGAGATCCCATAATCCCCTTCTAGGGCGTGCCCTCAGTGACTTTGGAGCTCCCTACCATTTTCCCTCTGGAAGGTTCCATCATTCAGAGTGTTACCACCTCATGGACCGAGCCTGGCCTGTGGAGAACATTGTTACATCCAAACCGTATCAGTGAGTGAGTTTAGTTTTGTTAATTTTTTTTTTTTATTTTGGTTCATTAAATAGTTTTCCAGTATAATGGTCTTGACCTTGACCATACTGTCCCATTGGGCATTTTGCATTTTCTTTAAATTATTCTTCTATATGCCCTCTGTAGGGTTTCCCTGTCCCTCCCGCAGAGCCTTCGTCATCAGTTGACGTCACTGGCCTTGCTGTGCCTTGTTGGCTTCAGTCACCCCACCAAAGCCAGGCAGGCTCTAGCAGGAGTCAGAGCTCTGATTGTCCTGAGAGGAGCCCAGGGAGACTCCAGTGAGGAAGCAGAGCCTGCACAGAGGTGGCGTCTGCTCTGAAAAGCCCTGGACGCTCGGCTTGAGCGGATGTTTGCACTCACTGCTCTGGGCTGTGCTAAGAGATGGTACATTTTTGCCTGATGTTTATCTAATCCCTCCATTTTTACCTGGTTCTCTCTTCATCCTGTAAGACACATAGTCGGTTTTACAAGATTATTGATATCAAGCAAGCACTGTAATAAAGGAATTCCTTGTGGGTCCACCATTTCCCCTCTCATTTTAGGTTGGTTTAGATTGATTATAAGTGACCAGTAATTGGACAGAATGCTGAGACCTTGGTGATTTCTACTCACAGCTAGTAGTTTCATATGAAGCACAGCTAAAATATTATTTTAGGGTTTAAAAGATTTTTCTTTAAAATTAAAAAATTATTTATTAGGGCTTGTGTGTGTGTGCGCGCTCGTGCGTGCACCTGAATGTACGTCTGTGTGCCCCCTGCATGAAGGTCGTCTGGAACTGGAGTTACAGATGGTTGTGAGCCACCACGTGGGTGCTGGTCCTCGGGAAGAGCAGTAATCTTCATGACACAGCCATCTCTCCAGCCCTTCAATAATGTTTTAAAAGACTTTTCTACTTTAAGACTGCTTAAAAATTTGATTGCTTCTAGTTCTTAGTGGTTGTCAGCGAAATATTTGATTCTTCTGTTGTTATACCGTATCCAGTAATGATTTTCCTCCCTCCTAATGTGTGTCAGTTGTTAAGGTGATGCTGAGTGTCTTCCTTTCTGTCCTGTCATTTTCTTTCTTTCCCCCCTCCCTCCCTCCCTCCCTCCCTCCCTCCCTCCCTCCCTCCCTCCCTCCCTCCCTCCCCACCTTCCTCCCTTCATCTCCCTTCCTACTTTCTTTCTTTCCTTTTTTTGTTTTTTGAGACAAGGTCTCACTCTGTAGCCCAGGCTGACCTTGAGCTCAGCGCATTCTCCTGCCTCAGCCTCCTCAGTGCTGAGGTTACTGCCGTGAGTCAGCACCGGGCTCTGTCTCCTCCCTTTCTGTTTCACTATAGCTTTCTTTGCTCTGGCTAATGCAGCGCCTTTAATTGTGCTCTGTAACATCTTAATATACGTCAGGAAATGTTTTCTGTTCTCTGGAACTTTAATTTTTTCAAATCCTATTTTTAGTGATGGTTCTTAAAACTCTTTAATCTCCCTTGTAGCCCACCACCCACCAGAGGTCGTGGGAAAGAAAGGATACAGGGGTGGTGGGCCTGTTTAGAAAGGTTCTTTGGAGCAACTCCCATCTGTGTTGTCTGGAAATCAGCAGTTCAGTCCACAGGTCAGCAGCAGCAGCTCCATCCACTCACAAACACTTCACGGATACCCAGCAGTCCAGATCAGTACAGTGGGTTAGCAACAGGGTGACACGACGACCTAGCAAAGACAGCCAGGCCTCGGGCTTGGCACGAGTCAGCAGGAGGGGCCAACAGGAGCACCAGGAGAAGTTCTCAGCTCTGCCTCTCAGGGAAGTGAAGATCAGCGAAGATGTGAGACCCACAAGTGTTGCACTGCACCAGCAAGCCAAGCTCTGTCCCCACCACTCCGTGGAGTCCTGCTTATACCCTCCACACATCACGTGGCCTCCACGTGCCTGGCCTCTGCACGTGCATCCAATGGAGCCGGGTCCGCAGAGGCCCAACAAATGCAGCTCAACAATGCAGTGTAAGGAGAGCCGATACCTGCCTGTCATTAGCACAGAACCCTTCATCACGGGTCCTTTCACGTGCTTGCTTTAGCAGAGCATCCTCTCTCCTGTGTCTGCTTCAGTGAAGTCGCCTTAGCCTTTCACCTGTGTCCACTTTAAGGAAACGTTCCTTCATGTGTTTGCCCCAGCAAAACACCGTCCAACTGACTTTCCAGAGAACCTTAAGTTTCTATCGGTTCTCATTCTTCTTTTATAGATTTTCTTTTGTTTTCTGAACTAATCTTAAAGTTAGCCTGTCTGGCTCGTAGAAGACCGTCAGAGACACTAAGAGAAGCATTCCCTCTGCTGTAAATTCTTAGGGCTCTGTCTGGATTCTAGGTCTGGCAACTGGGTTTTAAACTTAAGTGTGACATTGGCTCTGTAAACAAACAAACAAACAAAAAAATAAATACCATTTAGATTCATGCTTTCTTATTAGATATTTGATGGACTTTGAAGACTTTGCAGTGGGATTTTTTTTCTTTTCTTTTTTGTCTGTATTTTCACTAGGGTTATTGTAAAAATTCTCAAAATCCATGAGTTCTCCAGCTGTAGTCCTGCTTGTGAGATTGCAAACAACTTAGCTCCTTTGCTGTTGTAAAAATAACTGTGAGTAATAAAAGGATATTATATCACCATTCCAATTAAGGGTTGAATGAAAGTGTTTGTAGCTGCTGAGAAAGACTTCCCTACCAAGGGAGAGGCTTCAGAAATGCTCTGGCAAGATCGTCTCTTTCCAGCTTTTCCTGTAAACCAGTTAGTGTTTTGAGAGGAAGCATATTGTCGAGATTTTTCAGAGTTCTTCAGAATCAGGGTGAGGGAGGCCCTCATATCTGAAGTATGTAACATGATTGGGCATCTGCAGGAAGGGCTTGAATTCTTTTCGTGCAGTGGTTGGCGTCTATGGTTGGAATAAGCCTCCTGCCTCCTTCTCAGAGCTGCCAACTGAACGGTTGGTTCACTGAAGACAGTCAAGGCTGGAGTTGTTTGCAGGAGCCAAACCTTGAAGGGCAGAGCAAATCGGGCCTCATGGGATTCTGTGAGCGATTTGAAAACAATGGAGTCAATGAGGAGAGAAAATTGACCTTCATCTGCTGGTGAATGGCTGTGTCTGTTCACCGAAATGACCTTTTTAAAACGAGTTGGTTTTTTTGTCCCTTTTGGAAAATTATTTTGAGGATTTCTTAAAATTGCCACAGGACTTAAAATGTTTTTCTTAAAGTTTAATCATAATTTATTATTCCATTCATGATAATACTCCAAAGTAGAGGTTTCAGAGTTGTTTGGCCACACCAGACAAGCCATTGGAGAATTATAAGTAATGTTCACAAGTGGGAGTGAATATGATAATCAGATGGACTGATACACATGATCATTATTGGAATTAGCAAGATGAGAGAAAGGAGTTTAAAATATATATTATAATATATTAATATATGTGGCACAGCAGTAATATACACACACGCGTGTGTGAGTGTGTGTGTGTGCGTGTGAACAAACACTAGTCCTGAAGGGCAAGTGTGAAAAACTGAGAGCAGGGTCAGTTTAGTGACCCTCAAGTGTTTATCGTGCCCTAAGTAGGAGTGAAGTGCTGAGGGAGAGGGTTTGATCGAGCGTGTGTTACAGCGCCGTAAAACCAGACCTGCCCCTTGCATTGTACTGTGTGCCCCTGGCTTCCATTTCCTTATGCTGTGTGAGGCTGGACTGTTTTTAAATGTCTATTTTCCAAATAATCAGTAGGAGTATATTTAATTTATTTAATTAGTTATTGAGACAAGGTCTCATCTAGCAGTCCTGACTGGAATCCACAGAGATTTGCCTGCCTTTACCTCTTGAGTATTGGGATTAAAGTTACATGCTACCATGTCCAACAGGTATTGATTGACATTTTTTCTTTCTCTCTTTTTTTTTTTTTTTTTTGAGATAGTGTGTCTTGTAGTCGTGTAGCCCAGGCTGCCCTGAAACTGCTGGCCTCCTGCTCCTCCTGCCCCCACGTCTGAAGTGCTGGGCTTGTAGGCACAACTAGACATAGCCTGTTAGGTAGGTGGTTACTTGGTTTCTTCTCGCTTTTTCTGGCTAGATCGGTGAGCAGTACTGAAGTTCTGGTTTGGGAGAGCATCATGGAGGCAGCTTGTGCTCTTCATGGTTAATCTCAGTATTGACAACTCCCTGCTTTGAAACAAGGGAGGGCGAACCAAAGCCCTCTCCAGCTCAGTGGCACACTTCCTCCAGCAAGGCCACTCCCTCTAAACCTCCCGAAAGAGTGCCACCTGCTGGGAACCAGGAATACAGGGGCTTATGGGCCACATGCTTATTTAAACCACCACATAGTCCCTGACCAAAGTGTTCTCTTGGAAAATATCTCGATTGATAAATGTCAAATTTCACTACAAATAGAGCTTAGAAGAAAGGGACCACTGTGTGACTTGAGTGGACAAACAGTGAGGCCCTCCTATGGTGAAGAGATTTGGCTTGCTGTGGCATCCACAGTAGGTGCATTTGTGAGATGCCTTGCTCTTTGGGGTGTTGTAGAATGGTATGAATAAAGAGGATTACCTCAATGATTCGTTAGACTGGCTTTGTCAGTGTATGCTCAGTAGTGTGGCTTTCCCCCTGCATATGTCTGGCCAGCCACTGTAGGCTCTGCAGACAAAACTGTAGAGATGAGGACAGGCTGGGCCCTCTTAAGGCACTTCTCTAGTTACTTATAAAATAGGATGAAATGCCAACTAGTTAGTGAGTAGCTACTGTCTGCCACGGCCTACTTTGGGCACTGGAAACACATGACTGAGCAAAATATTAACAAGTTCCCGCCCCATCCCGCCCTGCTCAGCAGTCAGAGCAGAAGTCTCAGGGGAGAGCCAGGCAGAAGAAGATGTGCGCAGGTTCGTTTTGCATGCACTGCAGAGCCAAAGCTCACAGGTGGCAACGGGGGAGCGGGGAGAGGGAAGATCTCATGAGACAGTGAGGAGGCCTGGGATGGCGGTTTTCCTTGCAGTGGGCTCAGAGCAGGTAATGTTTAAGAAGTGCCGTGAAGGAAGTGGGATGGTGGTTAGGGAGGAACATTCTAGGAGAGACTGCATTGACATCTGAGTTCTCAGGCAGTTGCTGCCTGTGGGTGGCAAGAGCTGCAGAAGGCTGAAGTAGAATGAAGACAGACAGACACATACACAGACAGACAGGCACGCACGCACGCACGCACACCCCAGAGGGTGGAGAGGGAAGGAGGAAGAGTGCTTTCTTCTGACACAGTTGCTAAGACTTTCGTGTGGGATGGAGATCAGCCTGGTGGGAGCAAAAGAAAAACTAGAAAACCAGGCAGGACACTCAGGCTGGGACGGAAGCGGCAGAGTGGTCTGATTTGGGTCTATGGGGACAGAAAGACTTGGGTGTCAGGATGACTGAGTATCTGAGGTGCATGAAAATATCCCCGTGAAATGCACTGTTGTGTGTACCATATGCTACTAAACAATTCTAGTAGTAAAGAGAATTATATAAATGTAAATCTTCTCAAAGCTTACAAAGTATATACATATTGTATAATATTTGTAGATCTGGTATAATTTGCTTTAATTCTTTGGCTTGGTATATTTAGTCATATCTGAGTTTATTAACAGAAAAACATGTCAGCTGCAATGAATGAAATAAGTTAAGACCCTGCCGTACACCGCTGGCAGACTATAATGATTTATGCTTTGTTAAGTGGGAGTTTGGAAGGAGCTCCCACCTTTGATCACCCGTGCTCTTTTCTTCGCATCTTGCATTCACCCCTTCGGCGAGCTCCTCTGCTGCTGGTCCCGTCTAGACCTTTGATTGCAGCTAAGTCTGTTGATTTGCAGCGTCGGCTCTGGCTCCGGCTCCGGCTCTGCGTGTTACAGATAGCAGGGCATTTCCCTGCTCTGAAAGCTCAGTATCTCCCAAAGTGAGTGTTAGTTTTCCCTCAGAATGTATCTCCTACCTCTGTAGCCCTCCTGAGATTGACAACTGCAAAATCTTTGGAGCATCCGAGGGAATCGTAAGTGACTTTCACTCGTCTTCCCTTTCATCCTTAACTCGCTTGTAGATGCAATTTATTATGGTTTGAATGTGAACCATCCTCCATAGTCACATGTGTTTGGACATTTGATCCCCAGCAGGCAGCACCGTTTGGGGACAGACGTTATGGAAGCTTTGGTTGATGGGCCTAGCTGGTGGACATGGGTCTGCAGGGTGGGCCTTTGAAGGTTACAGCCCTGTCCTGCTTCCCACCCCACCCTGTGCTGCTGGGTCTAAGGCCGTGGTCTTAGCAGGAAGCTTGCCACACCCACCTGTAAGGATGGAGTCACTTCAGCTGCCAGGCCCAGACAGACCATCAGCTCACCCTCTGAGATGCTTCTGTTAGGCATTTCAGTAGGGCAGGTCGCCCCGCCATCGCCCCGCTGCTGCTTTGGGTCAGGCAGTGACTGTGGCTCACCTAGGCTGTTTCTTTATTGCCTGTCTTGGTTTTGGGGTGTATCACCCACACTTCCAAGCTCCCTCCTCACCCCCTCCGCCCCCCCAGTCTCCTCAAACTCTCCCAGTTGCTTGTAGAACAACATTTGAACCCTTGGCCCAGAAAAGACGCTGTGCTCTCTCTGCCCACCCTTTCTGTCACCCCTGGGATGCTGCTCTCTTCCCTCCTGGGTGTCTGCAGCCCTTTGCACACCCCTCGCCTGTCTTCTTTATACACCCGTGAGTCTGCGCCTGGGCACTGTCATTCACCACTGACTACGCTCATCTCAGATTGCACTGGATAGAGACTTTCTCCCCAAAGACGACTTCCATTTCTGTACTACCACCGGGAATCCTTCACTGAGCCCTTTGGTTGTGCGTGGTGTGCCAGTCCCCAGGACTGACTGTCCCTATCTGTGATTCCACGACCATGGAGACCACTGTGGAGGAGCTGCTGGCAGTGTTCGTTGAGCCAGTGAATATCTGTGGGAACTTGCTGTGCTCAGAGATCTCGCCTTGCCTCTGTCTGCCTTCCATCTACCTTCCTGCGCAGATGTCCAGTGGTTTTCATTTGTACTCTGAGTCTGCTCAGTTTTGGTTGACCAGAAAATGTCTTATTTTACTTTCTTCTAAAAAACAAAAACAACAACACTTTTATTTTACAATAATTATATTCTCACAGAAAATTGCCACACACACACACACACACACACACACACACACACACACACACATATTTACACTATCCCACCTAGTTTTTGCCAAGGTTCTCCAGTGATGACATCCTTTATAATTAGTACAGTATTTTAGCTGCTGAGGCGTCTCTCCAGTCTCACATATGTTTTCTTTTAGCTTTCCCATTAACATGAAACAGAACACCCTTCAGGTCTACTGAGGTGGTTATATCCACTTTGTGTATATTATATAATCGCTGGCTAGTATGTACGTCATTATATGGCTAGTCCAGCTGCCCATCCAAATAGCCTTTTGGTATTAGCAGTAGAGCTGAAGCGAACCTTCAGATAAGTTTTTTGCATGCTTACAACTTTTCGTTTCTCTGGGATGAACACCCTTGGGAATGATTGCCAAGCCGAGCAGTAAGCAGGTATTTGTTTTTGTGTGACCCGACCGAATTATTTCCTAGAGTGACTGTGCTCTCTCCACTCACAGCAGAAGAGTGAGTGGCCCATTGATTTTGGATTCTCAGCAGCACGCATTGCTGTCAGTGTTTTATTGCAAATGTTCCATTGTGTGTGTGATGTTAATCTCATTTTGGTTTTTGCATTTTCCTATGGCTAGTCATGGCCACTGTCATTAAAGCTGTTCATTTTTCCATCCACATATATTCTTTAGTGACATGTTTTTTATGTTTGTGTTAGTATTATAATTGGCTTGTTTTCACCTAGCTTTTTTTTTTTTTTTTTTTTTAAGATTTGTTTGTTTTTGTTTTAAATGTATGGGTGTTTTGCCTGCATGTATGTATGTGCACCATGGGCATGCAGTACACACAGTGGCCAGAAGAGGGCGCTGGATCCTGTGAAACTGGAGTTGAAAGACAGTTGTAAGTTGTCATGTGGATTCTGGGCATTGAACCTCCAGAGAAGCTGGGCTCCTGTGGGTTGGGCTAACTGATGGAGCAGCACCAAGTCACAATGCAACAACCTGGAACCTTGGTGCCACTGGGAGGGCGAAGTCAGCTGCTGCCAGAGGAGGCCTTCCTAGCTGATCCCAGGTTGCAGTGTCTGGGAGGAAGAAGCTGTGGTTGCTGAGTTTACATTCACTGCTAACATCTATACAGAGACCAGAGGGAGGCTTTGCCAGTTCCCATGGCTCTAACATGCTGGTCCTTGTCAGTAATACACATTGACTCGGGACTCACCCCTCCTCCCTGATCCACTCAGGACTCACCCCTCCTCCCTGATCTACTCAGGACTCACCCCTCTTCCCTGATCCACTCAGGACTCACCCACTGGTTACAGGTTCACTAAGAACTTTTTTGGGTTCCACAGTGTAAGTCTGCTGTCGGCCTGATTCCCTCTGGGGTGTCAGATGCCTCTATACCAAACCAGAGGGAGGAGGGTGAGTCCATAGGTCTCTGGTCCGGCTGGGAATGCCAGGAATGTTACAGCTCTTAGGAGAGAAGCGAAGACATGGCCTGCACAGGACAGGCTGTGGGGGTCCTGGTCTCTCGTTGGCAGCAGAGGCAGTCCAAGATCCAGTGGTGAAGGTGAATGCTTCAGGAGAGAGAACACTTCCCCAAGGGCCACAGCTCGATAAAGGCAGCCACTCTCAGACGATCCTCGGTGAAATAGCTCATGCACTTCATTCCACGTGGACACAGACTATATAAACCTTGAGGAGGGGAGTAGGATGTAGAGGTAGATGTTTCCCATTGGTGGAGGTTGAGGTGTTAGTGATGCTCTGTTTGCATCGGGAAGGACCTCAGGTGCTACATTATCTGACTGACAGCTCAGGGTCCTCTCAGTGGGGTGTCATGATTATGTATTCCAGAGCAGGTACAGAGACAGGTGGGAAGTGGCTCCTTCCCATCTCAAGTCTCTGAGATTCCCGGGTCTGAGCTCACTCAGCCTGGCCGGTTCTTATGCCCACTGGCCTACACCACAGCCCATTCTGTTCTGGCTTTTGAAGTGTTTGGTAAATATTAGTGTAGGGAGCAAAGGAAGTCCCAAGCAAGTGAATTCCTTAAATGAATGTGTGCTGTTAACATGGGCCCAGTCATGTCAAAGATCCCACAGCCTCACCCTCAGAGGGATGGCGAAGCCTTCCGGAGTCATGTTGACAGGGTGTGCAGAAGATGTCCACCATGGCTTCCCCTCCCCAGATATTTCCATAGCTTGCTGCCCTACAGAGATTGCTCCATCAAGATTAGCTAAACCTGCCTTCTTATTCAGCTGTGTATAATAACCCTGCCTCCTTGTTTATCTGTGCGCAGTAACCACACCTCCCTGTTTAACTGCATGTAATAAAAATAAACACACTGAGCCTCTGAGGCACTGTACTGTGGTTTCTCCATCAGAGACCCAGACCACACCAGTCAGTCATAGCTCTCTGTCTCACTCACCCCCTTTTCCTCCCTAACCCCCTTCTCTTTGCGCACGCATGTATGTGCGCATGTGTGTGCACGCGCGTGTGCGTGTGTGTGTGTGTGTGTGTGTGCGCGCGCGCAAGCGGGCGGGTGTTTTCTTCATTCTCCTGCTGCTCCCAATCAGGTCCAAAGTCCCTGGGCAAAGGACACAGTGTGTTAGTTTTCTGTATAGTTCTTTTATTGCTATTTCCCCTTTAAGTAACAAACACCTCTTTTCTTCTAGTTACTTTGAAGCAGTTTGACTGTTACGGTTTGGAGACGAAATGCCCTTCCCCCAGACGGCTCAGGTGTGAAGTCTTGGTCTCTGGCTTTTGGTTCTAATCATTCAGAGATGATAAGCTCTTGAGGCCTCTGGTGTCATCAGTAGATTAAGCCCCTGAAAATGCATAACTTTATGGGATTGATGGGGCCTGGCTAGGGCAAGTGGGTGGGAGCTTAATTTTGAAGGCCATCTTGCCCTTACCCCGCTCTGCCTCCTCTTTCTGAGCTTCTCTTGCCTCCTCTCCACTGTTCCTCTTAGGTGTTTGTCACAGGGACAGAAAATGGAGGAAGAGCTGTGCAGCTGCAGACTGCTTTGCGCTCACCCTCCCTGGCCAATGGGGCTGCGTGGATCCTTCATCACAGTTGCAGACTTCTCAGACAGTCAACCCAGTTGTTCCTTCTCCCATTTTCATTCATTGGGAAATAGTTTTCCACTTTCCCTTTCAGACCATGGACTCTTCTCTGTATCCAGTTTGTTCTTAAACTCGCATCCTTTATTTCTGGGATTATAATATCTAAGTTTACTGCTTGTGTATGTAGTTGTATCTTTGAAAAAAACTTACATTATATTTCCTAAACTCTCTCTGTGTGTGTGTGTGTGTGTGTGTGTGTGTGTGTGTGTGTGTGTTTGTGTTGCTTTTCTTCTTGAGTCTCGTGAGTCCTGAGGATTTGAACCTGGGTTGTCAGGCTTGGCAGCAAGCACCTTTGCCTGCTGAGCCATCTCACTGGCCCTCGTTCTTTGCCATTCACATTCATCTACTGTTCTTACCGGATCCTTTATGGCCTCTTTCAGGGCTTCTCTGACTGGTTCCTCTCCTGAACAGACCTGTCCTCCTTTGTCACACTGCTGTGGGGTCTCTCAGGAGGGATGGCTTGTAGCGGTGTTAGTTAGAATCATCTCACTTCTGCTCTCTCATATTCTGGGATCTGATGGCTTTGCTTTTAGCAGACTTTCAGATCAGAGTCCAGGCCGGACCTGGGATTTCTCTCTGTGCTTCAGAGTCCAGCTGCTAGACTTCTGTACAGTGGAGTTCTCTCTTTGTTTTACGGGTGTTAGAGGGACTTTGTTTTGTTGGCTTTGACTCTGCCCTCCTGGGGGATTACTCTGCCTTACTCTTCTTTAGAGCACTGGTTCTCATCCTGTCATGATGTCTTTGGGGAGGGCTGTGTGTGACAAATGACCCTTTCACAGGGGTCTAGTATCAGATATCCAATATTTACATTACAATTCATTACAGCAAAATTACAGTTATGAAGTAGCAGCAAAATAATTTTATGGTTGGGGTCACCCCAACACGAGGAACTGTAAAGGGTCGCAGCATTGGGCAGGCCTAGAACCACTGCCTTAGAAAGCCTGGGCTCCGTTCTCCAGCCCCGCTCCCAACGTTGGGCCCCTTGTGCATTGAGAACATCATAGGGGTGTGAGGGACATCTCCTAGCTCTTCTCCACGTCTTTCTGTGCCCTCCTGTGTGTATTTGGTAGCAGGTCGGGAGGAGCTGGCAGGAGGCTGCAGACTTGTTCACTGTTGGTCCTGCTCCTCACTGCTCAAGTCTGCTCACATGTGGTATATAAAGCTAAACAGTTACCTGGTCTTTTCTTGTCCCTATTGGTAGCAGGCTGCCATGCTGAGCACAGCTGTGGATGCCAGCTTTTCCAGGGAAGCCTTGTTGGCACCTTGCATTTCCTTCATTTAGGTGTCTTTGTGTTCTGAACTTATTTTAAGTCCCAGAACATCCCGTGTCTGTATAATGGGTCTGTCACCCCACACGGTTTGGTTTGATCCTTAGACACACTACTTCTAGAGGTGTCATCTGTGAATGACATGGACGGTTCCCACGTGAGCTTTGGCCCCTGGAAGCTTTGCGGCAGGACTCAGTAGGCATCTCTGGAGGTATCCATTCATTGATCTGCTGTGAAGATGGTGGGCTGGAGTAGTCTCCTCTCCAGCAGAGAAGGCCATAGCAGCTTTGTGGGCTTGAATGGCTCGCCTGGATCACTGCACAGAGAGGCTTGAGGTGTTTGTTTCTGGTGGTGGAGCGGCAGCTTTGTCTGCAGAGATGTCAGAGTGAGATGACTTCATCCTAAATGAAAGCTTGCGACAGAAAGCCTGATTCCAGAAGCCCAGCTCTCACTTCCGTCTTACAATGCTTAGAAATAAAGGAGGACCTGGCAGGGGACATCTAGTACTTTGGTCCATTGCCACAGGTCCATTGTTGTTTGCATTGGAGCTACCTTCAGGGATGGAGAATGGGGACATGCCACCCGCACACGAGTGTGGGGTGCCAGCCTCTCCGTCCACCTGCACACGAGTGTGGGGTGCCAGCGCCTCCTCTCCGTCCACCTGCACATGAGTGTGGGGTGCCAGTGCCTCCTCTCCATCCAGAGCATTCAGGTGAGGCAGCTTAGGCAGCTGAGCTTTTCTGCTTCCTTCTCTGTCTGCTGACAGCTCCACACTGTGCTGCCCACAGCAGAGGAACGAGATAGCTGCCATTCATGAAATGTGCCAGCCACTCCCCTGTGTTCTTTGCCTGTGATAGCCCATCCTCTCTGTCTAACATCCTGAAAGGAGGTATGGTGGGCCATGTTTTTATACAAGGGGTGCTTGAGGATCTGACAGTAATATCTTCGCCAATGTCTAGAGCTTTGGGTGGTTGGTCCATGGGTGGAGCTCAGATCTCTGCAGATCCCACCACCCCATTCCCTCACCTTTACCATGCAGGCTTGGCATTCACAGGAAAATCTCTGGCAGAATCATATTAGATGCTGTAATGAGGTAAGTACTTCTAGCTAACTGGTCAGAGGTGGGATTTAATGTCAGAGATACTTCCACTGTATGGGTCATTGTGCAGGCTCTGTCTCTCATTGGCGTGATGGAAAGCACCAGGCAAAGCACTGTAAGGAAGTCTGGGCTTTTGTTGGTGTATAGATCTAAGGAATGCAGTCTGTCATGGTGGGAAGGCGTGGTGGCAGGAGCTGGTCACAGTGCACCCACACACAGGAAGCAGAAGCAGTGGGTACTGGGGCTCGGCTCACTCTCTCCTTTTCATTGAGTCTGGGACCCCCAGCCTGTGGGATAGGACCACCCACATTCAGGGTGGAACTTTACACCATAATTAATCAATCTAAAGATTTCTTCACAGACATGCATAGAGGTCTATGTGATCTGAGAGTGTTAACCATCATAAGTTCATCTCAGTTTGACAGTAACACGCATCACTATTAATCCGCAACCTTCTTACACACCCTAAGTTCCCATAGGCTGTGGCCATCTCCTAATTCATAATGCAAAACGCATGCTTTCCAAAGGCCCTGTGATTTAAGTGCAGTGTGTCTCAGAGGCCAAGGTGGCCCCTTACCTGTGCATCCCCACAGCATCAGGAAAACACCTGAATGCTTCCAACACGCAGTGGCGTCAAGTAAGCGTCTCCATTTCCAAAGAGAAGACTGGGGTGATCAGACCAAAGCAAGACTGAACCCAGCAGGGAAAACACCAGATCTGGAAGCTCTGTGTCTGGCGTCTGTGTCTTAGGATGGGATCACCAGGGCTCCAAAGGGCTTAGGTAGCTGCCTGCAGCACACACAGCCTCTCTCTTGGGCTAGCTCTACTTCAAGTCTTCAGCTTTCCTCGGGAGATGTCCCATGGTTCTAGCATCTCTGATATCCCGAGATGTCCACTACAACCTAGACTGAATTCACCTTCATAGCTTTATGTAGTGGCCTCTCAGAGCCTCCTCACAGCCGCTCTGACCCTGCCAATCGCCTAGCCACGGTGTCCCTGTGGAACTGCGGCCCCGGACTTCACGCCTCTTGCCTTACTCATGCATATTTTATACTCATGCATATTTTATGCCTGCATTGCCTGATCGCCATTGCCAAGTTCTGCTCATTTGGGACGGACCCAATTCCCTTGGACCACAGTTAGAACAGTTTCTACAGCTGACCCTGGACAAACATTTCCCTAGGTGATTGTTCCCAAGCAGGGAACTCCTTGGGTGGCCCTGCCCTTTCAGATGAATTTGCATATTCAGTAGGTGGAACCTTCAGTGGGTGAGGTCTTGCCTTTTGTGCAGAAGCCCAGTGTGGAGCCTGTGGGTTCTCTTTAATGACATTGCTCTCTTTAGCCATCCCAGCTGCCTTCACGCCTGCTCAGGCTCCTCTCCCCGGACACACTGCACATCTTCAGTGTTTTTCTGCTTCACTTTCGCTCAGACTCACCGTACGTAGACCTGGATGGTGGCAGTGAGCAGTAACTGTGACACAGCCCAAATGCCATCCCACGTTAAAACACATTAGTCCAGTACCTTTGAATTCAGCATGGACGTCATTTGCCGGAGCATAACATGAGTGTCCTTTAGGGGAGTTCCGGCCGAGCCTGTTCTCTTCCCAACCTTGTGAGCCAGATCCTCACCATCCACGTTTCAGCAGTCTGCTTTCCTGCGTTCCCACCAGCATGGTCCAGGACCCTCTGTGTATAACATCCGAGGGCTTCTCTAGCTGAAGTTCCAGACTCTTCCACATTCTTCTAGCAAACCAGTTCCAAAGGCTTGTGAACCACAGCAATGGTACCATGGCTAGGTACCATTTTCTGTGTTACTTTCCTGTTGCCGTGGCCACAATCTCTGATGCAAGTGGCTGCTTAGCTCTGACTGCTCTATATGGATCAGGCCAGAGCTTTGGGGGAGTGGGTGTCGCTATGTGCTAAAGCAGCCAGGCTCATTTGAACAACTTCTGTTGGGTAGAAGTTCATAGACATATTGATGATAGCCATGATATTATACTTTTTCTTCAGGGAATTTATACACAGAATCTTTGTATCGGATTTAGTGTTACAACTAGCTGTAACATATAGTCTGGTTCTGGAATAGTAAACCTTGTCATGGTAATAATGGAAAAATCAATCTCCCCACAATGTTCCTCAGGCTTCTCTGCTTCCATTTAATACTGGTGCAGCTTTCATAAGTATTTTGGCTCATTTATTTATGTAATAATTCTCATTATTTCTCTTGGTCAAAACTTAAGAGTCCACATATCTTGTGACACTAAATGGTGATCCCATGACCAGGCTGAGACTTAGCTCTCAGTGTTGGAGGGGATGGTGGACATATTTTAGGTCAGGGCGTCTGTCCCCTGTTTGGAAGCAGTAGCTTGAAACAGAGATCAGCATCTTCAGTAGGTGATGGTAGCTATTAGGGCTGTTGTTACATTTGTCTTTCTACCCAAACATCTGTGGCAATGCAGAGTTCCAGCTATCAGCAATTAAAAACCCCAGCCTCTCTCAGGCTAACAACAGAAGGCTCAGCAGCTCCTGTGGAGGCCAAAGGGAGGGAAGGTCAGTGGGGTTGGGGCTTGTAATTCAAGATGAGGAGTCTGGCACCTGTGGAGTATTGAGGGGTCAAGTTTAATTGGATTCATTTGTTTAGTGTGTACTGTGAAGGCAGAGTAATAGAAGGCAGTTTGTGTTGAGTATCCCAGGAGTTCGGAGTTCTTTGCAGTTATTGGGCGTGGTGACCCTTCTGGGTGAGGTGGTCCCAGAGCACACTGAGGAAGAGGCTGGGATTCAGAGTCAGGTCAGCTTTTCTTCACATAGGGTTCTATCTACCACTAAGCTATGTGTCCCCAGTCCTTGATGTATGGCTTTTAAGTCTGTATTTTTCTCTCTTTAGCTCGGGCTTATTTGTTGACTATATAAAGGCATTCGTGGGCATGGAGAATGGCTCCGAAATGCTAAGAGCAGGGAGCGTGCTTCTGCGAGGTCAGAATTTGCATCTCAGCACTCATGTCTGGAGGCTCACAGCTGCCTGTACTCCCCCTCCGGGGATCTGGCGCCCCCTTCTGGTCTCCACGAGTCATAAACGCATGGCAGATGTTTACATAGGTACACACACACTTATACGTAAAGTTTTTAAAAAGATAATTCTTACCCTGCTGGTCTCAGTGTTGTGGATTAGTAAGATGATTTATGTGAAAGCCTTTTGTCAATGATCCTTTGGATTCAGATGCGGTTGTCATTAATAAAAATGACTTGCCATTTGCAGTGGGAAGTCTGATGGATATCGGCTTTCTTTGAATTCATTTATCATATGTTAATGAGTTGTATTCTTGCAATCAGAAATGCTTAATGAAGGTCATGATTAGAAATAGAGGGTGTGTGCCAGTAAACTTGTGTCCTTGTTCTTTGTTTTGAGACAGGTCTCACCAGGTAGTCATGGCTGCCCTAGAACTCACAGAGATTCCCCTGCCTCTGCCTCCCATGCCTGGCTAGGAGAGCATTTTAAAGTAAAAGATCTACTGCAGAAATTTCGGCAACAGCTACATGATCGGTTTTAAACATGAATATTTTTGTGTATCTGAAGTGTTTTACATTTTGGCTAATGAAAGGAAGCGTGCTTGAAGGATACACTGAAGAAGACTGAGGGGGAAGTAAGAGCGAGCAAGATGGTGTGATGTGTCTCACTCTGCATTCTGTAGCGGGCTATTTTTAGCATCTCTTTGAATCACTGATGAATTCTCATTTGAAGATTCAACCATTGAAGGAGAGAAAAATACAAACCAGTTTAGGCAAGGCTGCTTTCTACTGGCCCAGATCAGGCTTTCATGTGAACAGGGGCACTTCCTGTAGCCACTGGTTTGCAGTCTTTGAAGGCGCAAGGGCATTCGGGAGGGTGCCAGAAGATCAGCCAAGGACATGCTGCTCCACTTTTTCAAAGGAGACTTTTACAAACTCTGGAGTTGGGGGATTGCTTAATGAGGAGGCAGTATTGCTTCTGTGATGCGGGACAAAGGAGTCAATCAGGCATCCCGTGGCCTCGCCTGTCCTGGAGCCACCCTCTGGACCCCATCTGTCTCCTGCCCCATCCTGTCTGCTGCTCTCATCCTCAGTTCTTGGGCTGCCTCTGACTGTGGCTCAAGAAATCTGCTTACAGAAGCCGGCTGGGGCTGGTCCACACTGAAATCTGCTTACAGAAGCCGGCTGGGGCCGGTCCACACTGCCACTGTTCAGTGGTGCCTTCAGCAGCCTTGCCACAGGCTTCATGTCTTCGACCTCTCCTCCAGTAGGAAGCCTTATTTTATCCTGAACAAATTATTCTTATTTTTGTCTTTCGATGCTCATTCCAGAGAGACCCATTAACTGTTTGGTGGCCTGGAAACAACTGCTCCCTGGCTTACACTCTCAGCCTAAGCCCATGTGACCAAGTGGCAGTCACAGATTCAGTTCAAGGTCATCAAGCCCAGGGCGTGCCCAGCTCTCTCTTGCTCAGATAGGTCAGAGATTCGCTCCCCCCCCCCCCAGTAGGCAGTGAGAAAACTCACTGATTTGTCAAATGACTGGCTATTGTGTATGTATTAAGTGTTGGGGAGACAAGCAGTGAAGAGACAAGGGAGGGAGAGAAAGAATGGGAAGTCTGAGAACTTTCCTGCTGTGTCTGTCCACCAAGGGAGACTAACACAACAAGGACCACTGGCCTGGCCTGTGGAGTTAAGCCTCACAACTGGACAGTCTGCCTTCCTTTGAGAACACAGTATATTTGCTATGACTGTCTGACCATCTTCAGCCTCTACATTTTTCCGTCTCCAGTGATCCAGTTATTTTGGTATGCTAATGAAGAGCTCAGCACATTGAATACCAGACTTAAGCTAACTTTCCAGAAGCCATTTCAGGTCTTAGTTTTTTTGTGCGTGCTTACATGGTTTTGATTCTAGGCTAACAGTGTTTAGAAGCTGCTCTGAACTCCTTTCTGGATGGCGCCCGGGCTTAGGAGCCACGTGCAGTGGTCCAGCTAGCTCTGCAGTCTTCAGTCCGGTGGAGTGGTTGCAGAGCAGGCCGTGGCAGTGCTTGATGCCCAGTTGTGTGCCAAGGCTAGCTCTTCCTATCATTTAATCATTTAATGATTCTCCCAGTCTCATCCTTGTCTCTTGAGAGACTTCGGTCTGAAGGAACTGCCCGAGGTCTCTTAGTGACTGAGCAGACCAGCCCACTGGAGATTGAAGCTGGCTCAGGTGCCCACTGCACGGTGGCCTTCTATGCAGTGGGCACAGAGAAAGGAGATGCGTGTTTCCAGGGTGTCGGAGCAGGGCTCTTCATGAAGTCTCACCGCTGGTTACTCACTGGTAAAGGGACGGGAAATGCTTGTTCCAGCCTGATAGAGCTGGGGAGATGTGTGCGATGAACCCCCTTGGAAAAGCAATTGACACCCTGCATGGAAGGCGTTAGATACGGTGCCCAAGACCTGGACATCACTGTTGAGATTGCTGCAGGGTTGGGGAGCAGGGACCCCATTTGTGCTGATCGTGTTATACCAAGGTGGATACTTACTCAGACTGGTGGTGTAGCCCAGAAGGGTATACGCCTTCCCTGTAGACCTTGTGTGGTTTTAGGGCAGGCATCTCTCCTATGGCTAGAGAGCACTGGGCACCTTTAGGCCTATGCTAGACCTAGATTGCAGAGACTGGTGTCAGCTAGAGCAGGAAGTATTTATTTGATGTTTCAAGGATACAGGCTTCCCCCAGGTACCAAGAAGCCTTATTCCTGACAGCAGTGTTCAGTGCCTGGGGTTACAAATCAAGAACTCTCTCTGCCTCCTAGTGTTCTTGTAGAAGTGGACAGGAGTCGGAGGAGGGGAGCCTTCACTAAGTAGGAGGTGTGTCTCTGGAGAGCCTTAACACCTGACAGTGCTGATGCCGAGTGTGAGTGGCCCTGGAGACACGTCTGCACTGTATATAGTGTGACAGGAGCCAACTGCATCTGCAGCTTGGAAGCAAGGTGTTTAGAGGATGTGGAGCCTTTGTCTAAGAGCACATTCACCTTGTGCTCTGCATCCCAGAGGGCCGATCCTCAGTGTGGCTTCCTGCAGCAGCAGCAGCCAGGTTCCCCTCAGCGGGCTGCATACGTCCCTCCAGCACTCAGTTTCCTTCTATCATGTAGTGGAGGGCCAGAGCCAAGGGGCAGAATTCAACCACATGTAGTTTCAAGATGCTTTTTATTTGTGATTCTGTAACCAGGCAATGACTTGTATAAAGACAAAGTAAATGTTCTCATGTGCTGATAAGCCTGGATTCATAGGCAGAAATACAGAATTAAGAATGGATTAGTTCCTTTAGAGTCGTTGTCTTTTATGGTACCACACCAGCCCAGCTAACTGGGCCTCTTCTGATTGGCTGCTTAGTGTTTCTTCTGATTCGCCCTTTCTTTTTCTCCCCCCTTTGAAAATTGGGCCATTGCAGGGTTCAGTTTGATGGAGTGGCACCTCACGTGAATGACAGCATTCTTGTTAGGTGTGACCTACAGAGGCCTACTGCAGTCCAGCCCAGAACAACAACAGCCTGCCAGTCTTCGTCTCAGTATTTTTGACCAGGCACCATTAGCTTGGTCAAGCTTAGGTTCCAGGCCCCAGGTTCTGCAAAGTCACACCATGTCAAGAATTGATTTTCCTTTCTTCATATCATACCGGACCCATAGCCACCCCCAATGCCCAGTTTCCAGGGGATCCTACATCCCCTACTAACCTCCAAGGGCACCAGGCACAATCGTGATGCACACACATACATAGAGGTAAAACTCTTATACACATAAATAAAATTACTCTAAAAAGAAATTTTAGATGTACTAATCCTAGCTGACAATGTGATATACGCTATATTGAATGGATGCCACTGGGCTTTATTTCGACTTACTCCCCTGCCTCTGCTGCCGCCATCTCCTGCATCACCTGCCTTATACCTGTCTGTGTGTTCCCTGCCAGCTCAGGAAGGATGTGTAAGGGCAGAGGCCTTTGCTGCTACCCAGCAGTGTCCCCCCACTGTTTCCTAACAGTTCTTTTATGTGTTGTATTGAGTCATGGGGCCGATAAACATGCTCTGCTGTGAAAGACACAGGTATGTAATGCAGTGGGAGCCGACCCCTGAGACACAGGGAAAACACAAAGGCTTCCCAATCCCACTCCCTCCTCCCCTCCCCCTCCTCCCCTCCTCCTCCCCTCCTCCTCCCCCCTCCTCCCCTCCCTCCTCCCCTCCCTCCTCTGTCCTTCCTTTCTCTTTCTTGTGCTGAGCTATACCCCCAATCCCCTAAAATGTCATGCTTCATGTTTTATGAGTTGTGCTTTCCTGACACTAATAGTGGCCACGCCTCTCAGGGCTGAGCAGAGTGTTCCAAGCAGAATTCCATGGGTGCGTGGTTGAGATGCTGACGGCCTGAGATGGAGTCGGGGCCTTGGGAAGGGTGTGGAACAAGGAAATGAGTCGAGCAAGCATCCGCACCTGCAGGGACCACGTGTGCGCTTTGCAGCTCTGATTTCTGTGACACTAGAATTGGGAGGCTTAGGAGCCATGGCAAGGATGGAAATAGTAAACAGGTTTAATGCAGTCAGAACAGGTTTAATGCAGTCAGATTAGGGGGTACAGGCAGATTAACAGGGAGCAGTTTAGACACAGTCTGTTTTCACAGGGAGCCTTTTCATATCCCAGGACTTCTTGTTTCATATTGACTTTAAATGTCATGAATAAGTGAGATTAACAGGAAATGCTTTTATTATCATTGGCTTTATAAAATGCCTGCAGAAACGACTTCCCGAGCCTGGTGCAGCGCCTTCCATGCAGGGTGCTGAGAAACACAAACTGAAGGTAATTTGTACTGCTGTTGACACAAATGATCTAAAATGCGTTTGAAGTCAACTCATGTTCTTTATCATAAGAAACGCCCATTCTTTCCACTGTGTTCTTGATTTTAGAAATAAGACTTGAAAGCACCTAGGTGGTTATTTATCCTAAGATGTGACTCGTTATGGATTCATGATGTACTTACTGTAAGCGATTTTTATTTGGTAGCAACATTTTAACTATTACCTGGAGACTGCCTGACAAGAACCCAAATGGCAAAGAGCAAATACATCTCTGATGGATTTCAGAAAGGGGTGTGGATCCAAAAGGACCCCCCCTTTAATTATTGCTTTGTTTGTTCTTGGAGTCAGCTGTTGAGCGTTGGTCTCTTGCTATGTACTGTAATGTTAAATATGGTCCCTGGTTCCCCGAGGGACAAGAGAATCTGCACGTCCACAGCGATGCTGCGGGACCATGCTCTTTAACTTAAAACCAGTGGTTGAATAAAGATGCCGACAGCCTATAGCTGGGCAGAAGAGGGGCAGGTGGGGTTTGGGGCCTGGGCTTTGGGTCTGAGTAGGCAGGGACCAAGAAGAGAGAGTAGAATGTGGAGAGAGAAGATGCCATGGGGTAGGTGGGTCATGAAAACATGGCCATGAGAGCTGGCCAGTAGGAGTCAAGAGCGGCCCAGATGGTACACGCCAAGTTATAACTCATGGTTATTGATAGGAGAGTAGATATAATAGATAGAGGGTAGATACCTGTCCAGCTCTGGTGCATTAAAGGCTTATTATAAATATAAAGATTGTATGTCTTTTATCTGGGAATTGAATGATTAAAGGCAGGGCAGTAACCCCCGGCTGAGATTAAATAATTACTGCTACAGTCATGGAATACTTGAGTGTCTGTATGCTATTCTTCATAGTATTTCTTCTTAGATTCTTATAATAGGATCTTCAGTTCACCTATCTGAATCAGAACCCATAGAATAGTACTGCTCGGCACAGTGGCCAGTCGATTCATAGTATTGCTTATATTAACACTAATTAAAACTAAATAAAACATTAAGTCTCTTCATCATACTAGCTGGATCTTTGCCACCCAGGCTAGCACTCGGGGAAGCTGGAGGCCGCCATCCAATTGATCATTATTCTCTGGAGTATTTCCCTCTTGACAAGGAGCTTAGGTGGACAAGCTGCCGTAGGGTATTCTCCTGACTCCACACTGCGGTGCGGAAGTATCTCAGCCTTCTCTTCCCTTCTGATCATCACCGGCATCTCTCAACTTCATTCCATTTAAACATTTCCTCTTCTGGCTTATGACTATACCACCAGTCATCTGAATTACGACTCAAAGTCAGCGTCTAAATCCATAACCCTTCCACTGTGTCCCTTCAGATGGCAGGCCCCTGCTGTGTGCTGGTTTACACCATTGTCACCTCCATAAAGTCCTGGTAACCTGGAACCTCGCTTGCTTCTTCTGGTGCACTGAGAAATGCATACATGCAGGCAAGACAAGACAGTCATACACATAAAGTGAGTAAAAAAGAATTTCTCGGGGACACACGTTTTCAGTTCCACGGAAGTCAGAAGAGGGCATCGGATCCTCTGGAACTGGAGTTACAGATGGTTCTGGGTACAATGGGGGGACTGGGACTCAAACCCAGGTCCTCTGGAAGAGTGGCCAGTGCTCTTAACCACTGGGCCATCTCGCCAGCCCCAGGATTTAACCTCTTGGTAGATGTGCAGTGTTTCACATGTAATAGTCTAGACCACTCACACAGTTGAGTTAATTCTCAAAGACCTTTCTTGTTTCTGACCTGTATCAGAGACATTGGTAGCTTTTCAGGGAAGAAAACTGTGATCGTCTATATCTGAAGAGAGACCGCATGATCTAGGTTGTAACAGTGGTGCTCTGTCTGGTTCTTGCTCGACTTGTGTGATCCTGGACAAGCTGCTTTCTGACGCTCCAGTTCTTCCCTGCAGTGGAGAGTCTGCAGGCTTCAAAGACTAAGTTAGACCTGTGTGTGATGTTGGTTGTAGAATTGGGCCCAACTGCAGCATTTACCAGATGATAGCTAACAGTAAAAGTTGTGGTTCCGTAGATTCTCCCAGACTGCAGAGTTCCTGACGTAACTGACACTGGCATATACTGGACTCTTCCTGGCCCCAGGCTCAGTCAGTCCGATGCACGCCTCTCTAGTGGAGCCTACCTGTGGGTGGCTTAGCCATGTCTCTGGCTGTGAGGAAATGCCATGGCTACAACTGGTGGGAGGAGGAGTGCTGGGGTGGTTTTTCTGAGCTGTTTCATTGGGTTCTCCCTTCCAACCCTTATCCCACCCTGACGCCTTTCAGCCCCCCAACACTAGGGAGGAGAGAAAGAAGGTTAGACAAGAAAGGCAGTGTAGATCCCTTTCAGCCAGCAAAACAGACCACTTCCTGCTGACTAGGTGCATTGGGTTCCTTGGGGCAAGTCCAGTCTTTGTTAGGATAGCTTCAGTTTCTTCTCATCAGACTGCAACAGCAGTAACCAGGAGCAGCAGGAGGGGTGCAGCAGCCACCATAGACACCTCCTTCTTCTTCTCTTCCTCCTCTTCCTCCTCCTTCTCTTTTCTTCTTCTTCCTCCTCTTCTTCCTCTTCTCCTCCTCTACCTCCCTCCTCCTCCTTTCTTTTCTCCCCCCTCTCCTCCTCTTCCTTATTCAGAGTACCTCTGTCTGTCTCAGGGCTCCGGCATTTATTCCTTCTCCAGAGTCCCCAGAATTAACCTCTCTGCAGCTGGCAAAAGTCACTTCCTTTCTAGAGTACGAGACGATCACAGTTAATGGCTGGTGGACAAACTGAAACAGCCCCACGTCCTACACCTGGGATTAAACAAAAGCATGTTCACATAACATAACTTTTTTTTTTTTTTTTTTTTTTTAAGAAACCAAAATTCTCACTACAAAGATTTTTTTGGTACTATTCCAGAGGCATAGAGTCCCTTCTGGTGGAGAAGGCACGGGTGGTGCCGGTGCAGGCAGCTGAGAGATCGTATCTCAACCCTACATGGGAAGCAAGCAGAGAAAATGGGACGTGGGGAGAGGTCCTGAACCCTCAAAGCCCCAATGATGTGATGTGCTTCCTTCCACCTCCTAATGTATCATATCCTCCCCAAACAGTGCCACCTACTGGGGAACAAGTGGCATTGCTCATTCAGATCTCTTAAAACCATCAAGTCAGACAGCTGGGCTAGTTACTGCAAGTGAAATGAGGCCTAGATAACCTAAAACCCAAGGATAGTTTTCTGCATTTGTAAATATGTTAATATATGCAAATTACTTAGACAAAGATACCTTGTTTTTAAAGATTTATTTTATTTTCAGTTCATATCTGCATGTATGTTTGTGTGTGAGTGTGTGTCCCCTGGGTGCTGGTACCTGTGAAGGACAGAAGAGGTCATCAGCCCCCCGGAGCTAGAGTTGGAGGTAGTTGTGAGCTGCCTGTCCTGGCTGATGGGAACTGAACTTAGACCCTCTGCAGGAGCAATCGGCAGGCATCCCTAACCTCCGAGCCAGCCCCTGCATTTCTCTTTTACCCTTCAACATCGATAGCAAGCTATGGAGCTGACTTTTAAAGATGTTTGTAAAAGGGTGGTGGCTGTCTTCACTGTGTTGATTCTCAAAGTCACTTGAACTGGTAGAGCTCAGGCATGTTCAGATAATTGTTTGAAAGACTTGACATTGCTTTTCTTTGTTTCAAAACCTGCACAGGTAGCCCTGTGCCTGGGCTGCCTTTCCCAGGTTTAACCTCTGCCACTGGTAACCGCTGAGAAGCGGTTTGCGGGTCTGTCTTCTAAGGTGCTTTGTTCTCCATGTCTTGAACTCCCTGATTTTGCAACTAAGTCTCCTGTGTGTTTCTCATCCCGATTCTTTCTTTAGTAAGCAGTCATTCCTCACTAGTTTTCTGTGTTTGGTCTAACAGAATTGCTTGTTTTTATCTGCATTTTTCTCACTATCAAAAATGTCTATAACATGATTAATAAGATTTTAATTAAATACAAATATTGTTGAGAAAAATGAACAGTCCTTGTGTGAATGATCAATATTGGACTGATTCTGAGAGGTAGCAACACCCCCTGCAGATATGTCTTACTGTTGAGTGAACAAATCAAACTACTTAGCTGAAGGTGCTTAGAATACCACTGACTATTTCTCTATCTTCAGCTCTTATTAACTATGACTCCTTGAAGTTCATTCCATAATAGGGAGCTGGTCTGTATAAGGCTTTAAGTACTGCATTAGATCTTTCCTTAAGCTAATTAAAAAAATTAATAGTTCTGGGATTAGGGCTCCCTTGGTGAAATTGTTGAGTTGTAAACTTTGAAGGCTTGAGAACATTTCAGCTACTGTTCTTTAATTATTTTCTTTATTTTTCCATAGTTTTGATGCTGCATGCTGTTCCTGCTGACACCTGAGCCGTGGCGGCGATGCTGCTGAGACCCTTTCAGCCCACAAGTCAACCTACTTGGTAGGAGTGTCTCTTAGCCTCAGGGCTCTGTAAGTGCAGCAACAGAATAATCTAGAAATGCAATTGAAAACAGAATAGCATAAAAGATATTAACATCTTTGAATATTTACTATCAGTATATATTAATATATAGATAATAATTAAATGTCTTTGAGTTTAGCCAGTGTTTTGAGATGTTAAAAGAGAAAAACTGTGACTGGATATATTCATTTTATTTTTGTGTGAAGCACATAATATGACTCTCTAGTTTATGTCTTATTAAACACTTCTATTCTTTTTCCCCCATGAGATTTTTTAAAAATAGGATGTTATTTTATGTGTATGGGTGTTGGGCTGCACATGTATATCTGTCCTATGAGAATACAGTCCCTCAGAGGTCAGAAGAGGCTGTTAGATATTCTGGCAAATGGTTGTGAGCTGTCATGTGGGTGCTGGGAATTGAACTCAGATCCTCTGTAAGAACAGCCGGTGCTCTTAACCGCAGAGCCATCCTTTAGTACTGCCCCCAGCCCTCTAATTGAACTGTATGGTATTTGTATATGACAGTGTTGTGTCACAGTGTCAAAAGGCTGGGCATGCCGCAGGACTTTCTCTTCTAATTCTTCTGTGCCCACTCCTTGTCAGGAGGTCCCAGCTAGCAGACCATCCATCCTGTGTCTAAATGTAGTCAAAGGATCGTCTGCTGCTTGCAAAACTCCTAGCAATGGAAGGAAGCAGTCTGGTTGTGCACCCTCAGTCGGTCAGACCCCGAGGCCTCCTGCTGCAGTCATCCCCTGCACTTGATGTCATTACGTGGTGCTAAGGGCCGTGTACTTCAGAAGCCCGGGAGCTGACGGTGCTTAGGGATCAGCGTGGTCTGCAGCACCAACAGAAGAGGGGGCACAGTGTTTTGAGTTCCTGTGATCATTTATCTAGGACATGTCTGGTAATGCTCATTCTTCCATCCAGTGATAGAATTAATAATTGATAAAGTCTCAGAAAAACAAGAATGTAAGAAACACTGTCAAAAACAGGAATCCAAAAGTCCTTTCAGAACGCGTTAAAGATGTCTGCAAAAGGCCCACAGCTAGTACCGGAACCATTAGTAACAGAGTCGGTGTTAGGAACCAGGCAGGGGTGGCCACTGTGGGCTGGAGATCCTGTGAGCACAAGGCAGCAGGAAAGGAAGTCAGAATACCCAGGAAAGGAAGACAAAAGAAGTAAAATTAACCTACAGTTTCTAAAGTAGAGGAAAGAATGAGAAACAAGAATGAGTATGTGTGTGTGTGTGTGTGTGTGTGTGTGTGTGTGTGTGTGTGTGTGTTGTGTGTGTCTCCAGCTCAGTTTTTAATATACTCTGCAGAAAGAGATGTATAGAAAAAAAAAGACAAAATGACTGAGTGTTAATATGGCACAGTGGGTTTTAAAGTCCCTGGAGATTTCTGTCCTTTTCCCCACAGACTGAGACTTGCCCCCTTCTATAGCTAAAGAATACTTTGAGGCTTCCAGCTGCCACCATTTCTGATTGTGGACTCAGTCACAGAAGCATACAGCCCGGGACTTCCAGCTGTCTAGAGTTCTGAAACAAGCAGGGCCTAACAGCTCAGGGAAGCCCTGTGTCCCTGTCCGTGTGTGTGTGAGTGTGTGTGTGTGTGTGTGTGTGTGTGATTGTGCCCTCCCTTCCCCACTAACATCTGTGACTGATGAACTCTGAACACCTCCTGCTAAGGATGGACCATAGCAATTCACTTCTAACAAGAGGACTGGAGATGTGAATGCCAGCAGACATTGTATGATAAGTGTGCGTGTGTGAGTGTGCACATGTGTGTATACTTGCCTAGCGTGTATCATTTGATCACATCGTATACCACTGTCAGTCACATGTTATGTCCATTGATTTCTGCTTAGTGATTTCTAAATGTTTACTCATTTTCATGAAGGCTCTCAATATGGAGTTGAGGAAATCTGAGTTTTGGTTCCAACCGTTTAGAATAGTCATGTGACCTGTCCAGTGTCTATGCATGATTTTCTAGAATTATTCCTAAGTCATTTGAAATAAGACAATTTTCTAGCCTCAGTAAGATGTTTAGACAGTTTAAAAAGCATATGGCGATATGCCTTTCCACCCAAGTGCTCTGTATGGTGGGGTGGAATAGTACAGGAGTTCATACGTAATCCTGAATGCAGAATAGACAAGTTTAAATGTCATCAGTCAGCCGCTGTTCCTTTGCTTAAATTGGGTTGAAGTCATGAAAACGCAGTCTGTCTTCTTTAGTGTTCCAGCCTTGAGCTTCACGTGTCAGTGGCTCTCGCCACTCAGCCTTAGCAGTCTGAGCTCCTAGCAGCTGTCAGCACTCGTTGCTGACAGCTGCTCTTGACCACCCTCTCAACAGCACTCTGTCTGCTTGGCACTTTCAAAGCCAGTAGCTCCCGGTCTTACCAGCTCTCAGTAAAAGAAACTCAGTCCACCAAGTCCCTGATGTAGACCTGAACAGATGATAAAACCATCAGAACATGGTTATCCTGGGGTTTACACAAGCTGCTGTGCTTGGAACTGAGGTCTGAACCTGGCTCCGTGAGGACGAATGGATGCTGTTTATGTAGACTTCCAGGGTGGGCCCATGCACGGTCTGTGGCTCACTGACTGTAGACGTCCTGTATCACCATGCCCGCCTGTGCAAGTGTATTGTGCTTACCTGTCCTGGCTGTCATAGATGGGGAATGCTGGACACAAACCACAGTTAGGGAATCTGAAGTGGCTGTAGTGTGGATGCAGACACATGGAGTGCAGAGCCTCTGTGTCCAAGGACACTTACAGAGGGACCACTGCAGGAAGGGCTCAAGGAAAGTGTCGGGAGTGGTGCTGGGCAGCTTTATGTCAACCTGACATAAGCTGGAGTCGTTTTGGAAGAGGGAACCTCGGTTGAGAGAGAGAATGCCCCCATCAGATTGGTCTGTGGGGCTTTTTTCTTGATGGATGATTGATGTGGAAGGACCCAGCTCATGGGGGATGATGCTGGCCCTGGGCAGGTCATCCTGTGCTGTATAAAAAAGCCATCTGAGCAAGTCAGAAGGAGCGAGCTGGTAAGCAGGAAGCAAGATCACTCTAGTGGTTGCCATGACAACTTCAGAAGGGATGGTGACTCCTTCTCTGCTGTCAGAATGATATCCTGGATTGGTCCTCAAGGCAGCCACACGCATGGCCCCTGTGGAATCCTCAGCCCCTGTAGAAGCAGCAGCAACTGAGATGCACAGGTCCAGATTCAGAGCCAGGGCTTCCAGCAGCCATGCCTGAATTAGGCAGATCTGTGCTCTTGTTGGCCGTCTGGACCCCCTTAGTAGTAGCAGTACCAAGGGGCCCATCATTTATGGCTGCAGGCGGAGGGGTGGGAGGTGCAGGCTTGACCGTCAGTTTGTCGGCCTCCTAAGGAAAAGACCATATTTGATTGGTTTTGGTTTTGAGAGACGGGACTGTCTTCTGCTCCCCAGTTTGGAAGCCATGTGTGTTTCTTGGCTAGGACCTTCTTCCTTCTCCTGTTATGTCTCTTTAGTCATGCCTGCTGACCAGCACAGCCCTTGGCATGTTTTTAGCGGGTAGTGTCTTCATTTAATCCGATAGCTCTTAATCTATTGCTCTATAAGTGGAGATTGTTTGTCATCTGTAGCTCAGCAATATTATTCAGATATTTGAAACGTGGGTCCTTTTTTTTTTTTCTATGACTTGGAACCTGAGGGGCAAATCTACACTGGGATGTCTATTCCTTTACTGATTATAAAAGTTTTGAAATAGTTTCTATAAATGTTATCATTCAAAAGCATATACACCTCTTTACATGTACACCCAGTCATGCATATCTTATTTTAGTTGAGATACACACACATGCGCGCGCACACACATGCACACACGTGCTTGGTGTGTGTTGGGGCTTGAAAGGAGGACAGATTACATACAGAAGGAGAGAATCCTGCACCTGTGAGAAGTTGTGTGGCCCACACAGCATTTCACTGAATCTCCTTAGCAATTCAATGTGCTTTCTAGTCTTACACACTCAGTTTCTTGACAGATACCAGACAGTGTTTGTACTACAAGGAGCCATACTGGATCCTGGCCCATAGAGACAGAGGATTGTTCCCCTGGCCTGAGCAAGCTTAGGTTGTGGCATGAATGTCTGCATATATACAGTGGTCAGTGAAAAGCTGATTGTATGCGTGGAATGTAGAAAAGAGACTGAGACAGGGATCCCAGGCTTGTGCATACTGCCTGGCACAAAGGCATGTGAAGAGGTGAGGATCCAGACAGCTCATCCATCCGTGACTAAAATCTCTGATAGACACGGAACAACAACTGTAAACCAATGTCTTTCTTTTATATGCTGGAGTTGACCATTCGTGGCAAACGAGAGTTAAATTGAGAGGGACTCTCAAGGGGAGAGGGCAGGAGAGAAAATGGAACACATGGACTCAAGGGTGCTCTGATTCTCAAGCCCACAGCCACAGCTCAGGCAGCGGAGGTAGCATTTAGCACAGTGCTGAGCTTTGGTCCGTGTGATCTTCGTTGTCCCTCTGCCTCCTTAGATTGCATTTCTCTGAAGTGTGACAGAGAGGGAAGGCAGTGATGGCAGTGATGTTGTCTCTTGGGAGGGGAGCGGGAGGCACTCGCCTCCACCCAGGGTACCGTAGCACCCTGGCAGGAGATCCAGTCCTGGCCCTGGGAAGTGAAAAGCTCGCCTTAGGTGAAAAGATAGAGTGGGCTGCACTGAGCGTCGCTGTGGCCACACGAGCAATGCTGCTGGGACCGCTGTCTTCTGAGGTGAATTACAAGTTCCTGTAATTAGAAAGCCAACATCTGCAGCGTGGATAACTTAGTTCAGTGCGTCTAAGGCAGTCTTCGCCACCCAATTTAGCTCTGCTACATGCCACACTCTTAATTGCCTGGCATGCAGCAATCAGACTAAAGGTCACCAGCACATGAGGAATAGGAAAGACAGACTCCTTAGCCTTGCCAGGTCTTACAAATGGATGGAGCCTTTAGGTCTCTTATGTAAAGCATCACAGTGTCTATAAATAGGGATGTCTTACTTCTTCCAGTCCTGTTTTTAACCCTTCATTTCCCTCTCTTGCTTGATGGCTGCACAAAGGCTTGAAGTGCAGCCGGATGAAAACAGAGAGATTAGACGCCCTGTCTTCTTCCTGATCGTCAGAATGGAGGGAAGGCAGGCTTTGATGTTGTCTCCATTTGTCCAATGCCGGCCACGGGTTTTCAGGTGTGGCCTTATTTTCTTGAGCTGTGGTCACTCTACTTTGTTTTTTCAAGGGTTTTTATCAGGAAGAAACTCTCGCCACAAAAACACAAGTCTCACCTCACAAGGGATAAGAGGTACTTTATTCTAGAGGGAAACCTGAGTGAGCATGGCCAGGGAACCACAGATTCAGGTTATCCTAAATAACGTGTTCCAACATGGCAATCGGAACAGAACAGAGACAGTCATAAATCAAAACACTTTTCAAACACAGCATGGAGACCGGTAGGACAGCAGGTTACGGCAGAGCCGGGACACCTCAGCTGTGACTTCAGATGCTCGTTGGCTGCATTCTTAGTCTTTGGTTGACGAAAGTCTTAGGGTTTTGTTTAGTTAATATATTCCAAAAGGTTTCATCTGTTAGTTCCAGAATGGTAGATCAGACACAGAAGTGGTCAAGGAATGGCTGTTGCGGGGGCTGAAAGTATATTGTACATATAGATAAGCTGTAATATTCCGACCTCTCTACCATCAGAGAGGTTCGGATTGGCCAGTCAGCCTTGCAGAAGGTTCAGCGGGCAGTATGGTTCTTTTCAGAGGTGTTGGCTCACAGTCCCCCTGTCCCCCATTGGCCACGTATCACATTTGGACACGAGGGGACCGTGTATAATCATTAAATATTATTAATGTCCTATATCACTAGGGAAGGCCCGTTCCTAGGATCTGACTCAGCTGGGCTGGATGCTGGGCAGGACTGCAGTCTTTAGGAGACAGCAAGGGCTGATAAAGCCATTAGGAAAAAAACCTGCAATTTTGGATCATATCAAAATCTACCAGCCATTGTGACCCAAATTTGATGTTTTTTTATTTGTCTATATTTGTCATGACATGTAACAGATCACGGGAGTAATAGAAAATTAAAATAATCTAGACCACCAGAGGGGCTAACAAAGCACACGAGGAGAACAGATCATTTAAACTACTGCAGTTTACAGTTTGGACAATACCTGATTCACAGCCTGTTTTCCCCCACACTGACAATTATTTGTAGTCTGCAAACTTATTTTATTGTTTGGAGTATTTGAAAAAAATCTACTGTCTTTCAGTTTTAGTTGGTCTTGGCCAGCTTGATCCAATGGCTACACATGCATAATCAGCCAGCATTAAAAGATAACTTTATTAAAAGGTAATATTGCCAAGATTAGTATTACTTTACCACCTTGGAATAGACCAAACAAAATACTAAATATAAACATTTTTAAAGTTTAATTTAAAAATGTTTTAAGAAACATAAGAGAAATGTGTAGGTATTTGGGGTCCTCTGTTGCTAATGTCGATGAGGAAATGTCATCGGCGTTTTCGGGTCCATGTGGTGTGTTCTGGGGTGAAGTGGGCATGTGTTTGAGGTAGCAGGCTGAAGGCTTGCCTCCTGAGGTCTTGTGGTGGGAGTAAGCTGGAAGCCCGGGACTGAGCCCTTCTCCCGTACAGCGTGCAGTCTGTGATTTCCGCCCCTCCCCACACCCCCAGTTGATGAAATCATCTGGTTTTCCTTCTGGAAAGACTCTAGCGGATTGTGAATTTTTAGCTATCATATTTAAAAGTCTCACACTTCCTCCCCCCATGGAGAGGATCAGATGGGACATTGTGCAGGAATCCACTGGGCCTGAAGTGCTGCTTCAGACTGACGCGTTTATCAACTTTGTATCCAGTGTCTCTTGCATTGTGGGACATTGCCCTGTGTGCGTATGCGGTGTGTGTGTGTGTGTGTGTGTGTGTGTGTGTGTGTGCGTGTGCGTGTGCGTGTGCGTGTGCGTGTGCGTGTGTGTGTGTGTGTGTGTGTTAATTTGTAGTATGCCTTTATCATGACCTCCTTAAGATACCCAGGCATTTGCTTGTCTGGATAACAGTACCTACTTCAAACTCTGACTACTTTTCTCTGCACGGAAAGTGGACAAGCCAGGTACTGCCCTTAGTGGCTGCTGTTGAGTTTTTCTGTCTCCCTTTATGGTTCTCACTGCAGCTGAGATTGGTTTCTTGGTGATCACTGTCACCAGGCTGGGACCCCCGTCTTTCAGCAGGCTATTTGAGTCTGCATCTCCTAAGGAGACTGGGAAGTCTGGCCTTGCTGCTCATGAGATTCCTTTGTGCTCTCAGGGTCTGCTCGGGTTGGATCACAGATTTTTTTCTGCTATCCCTAGCTCATACACTGCCTCAAACTGATAACTCAGCTGACAGAACTCTGCTTATTCTGGGAATCCCTTGTGTGGGCTCTACCAAGACCTGGTGACACAGCAAACGGCAAAGCTTTGTCCCAAAGGCCTTCTCTGAAGTGATGGCAGAGTCCCTGGGCATTTAATAGGTCCTGATGGGGTTCCATCTTTCTACCCTGGACACTTCTAGGTCCTCTGAGGTCCGCTGGGCCATAAAGACTAAGCAGATGAACTACATATGCCACAGCCTATGCAAACCAGGGAACTGTGATTTCAACCCAGTGTGAGGGATGTCTTGTGCTTCCCTACCCCAAGCCCAAGCCAACAGGCACTGGCTGACTGTCCCTCCTTGTGTTGAAGGATGAAAATGCAACAGTTTGCCTTCCATCTAGGAGGGGCTATCCCAACACAGCCTCTACTACTGGATCCCGTCCGATGTCAGTGTTCTAAGGTTCTCTGTAGAATTTATCTGTCACCCTTTGGGGACATAGACGGTCAGCATATCAGCCACCATGCATTCTTTCTGACTGATTAGCATGATGGCCATTGATGTCTTTCTTACTAGACTCAGCCCTTCTGAGGCTGGGTTTTGCCACTCTCTGTCCCTAGTCAGAGGAAGACTATGTCTGCAGCACCTGCTGGAGGTATTTGACTCAGTGGCATCTTACGCATCTACTATGTATGTCCCCTCTGAGTCCAGGGCACCAGCTTTCTCGCTTGGGGCCCAGAGCAGCATCCTGCTCCCATCTTGGCTGGCAGGCTTTCCCAACTCTCAACTCCATAGGTGGGTCTTGCCCCACAGTTTCCTACTGTGCCTGTGCTCCAGGCACAGGTCCTGAGAGGATCACCCGGTACCCACCAGCAGGGTTTGTGGGTCTCGTCCTTGCTCACGCCCTGTTCATTTCTAGCTTTCAGTCCCGAGCTGACTTTACATGGAGTATTAGAACAGCTTAGCTATACCTGACTGCACGGTTGTTTTGTGGATGGTTTCCCACCTCTGAATCTTTCAGATGTCTGGACTGTTCCTTGCCATATCCCTCCACCAGGACACTTTCCAGGTCACCCAGTGGAATCTTCAGTAACTGAATCATGTCACCTGTCAGCTACAGTGTCATTTCCTTACCTGCAGAGCGGGATTCCGGCAAGTCCTAAATCCCCACCTGCCTTCCACATGCTCTTTGGCCATCCTTAGGGTCTCTTGTGATAGTTTTAGTCCAGGAGACAGAGGCCAAGATAGGGGTCACAGGCCAAGATGTCCCCTCTGTGAAAGGAGGTGGGTTTGGAGCAGAGGAAAGCAGAACCACCAACAAAGCACAGGCTGGCCTTGCAGGGATGCAGGGTGTGCTGAGCGTCCTTGCTGCTCGCCATTCTTACGGCATCACAATACAGCAGAGGTGCCAGGGAGGCCTTGGCTTTCCCCTGCCTCTGCCAGTTGCTCCAGTGTTATGTTGTAGTTTGTCACTGCAGACTTTGTCCATCTGTCTCCTGCAGTGAAAGCTGTCTGTCTCTACCATTAGAGTGCAGTTACTCCAAGCTGGGCATCGTGGGCCTGTGATTCCTAGATTAGAATCCTGGCCTGATTTCTGCAGGGTCTAATGTAACCACAGACTTTGCCATTGTGCCCCAGTTCCTGAAATAAGGACTCTGAGACGTAATTAATTATGAATAAATGCTTAGGCCACCATGTGGTTGGTTACCTCTCAGTATCATACGGCTGTCTCCATCACCATCAGGGCAAATCTTCTCCTTGCCTGAATCTATCCCAGAATCCCCTCTCCCTGCTGGAACTCCTGCCTCAGCGAATGGGACAACAGTGTTTTTTATTGACAGGCAATGCTTCCACACAGAACACAGGAGATTATCCCTAAAGTCTGAGATCTAGTTCATGGTTCTGGGAACTAGATTGTCTCTTGCTAAGTTGAGATCATTTCTCAGAAAAGTGGGACAAACTAACCATACCACTAACACAGATTGCTTCCAAAGCCCCTGGTAACCCATAAACATTTGGCTGGAAACCTTTGCTTCACACTTGGCAGACAGACAGATGTGAAAGCATGGTTTGATACATCCTGTTTTGTTTTGTTTTTCATAAAAAAAATGCTAAGTGCTTCTACAGGCAACAGTTGGATTAATCACTTAAGTTTGTCTTTGTGGTTGTAAAGCATTCTCGGGAGTAAGGGCCGACCCAACATTTTTCCCCTTTCTCATTCATGTGTTTCAGTTAATTCAAAACTGAATTCATGTCAGATAAAATAAAGGCAGCCTGGGACAAGTGTACACGTGCTTCAAACTGGCCCAGAAGGCCCCAGAAACTCCTGCTCACAGTGGAACTGAAAAGCCATTTGGTAACACTGCAGGCAGGGAAGTCAGCCTATCTGTGTTGCCATGGAGAGAGGCACGATGGTAAGAAAGCAGTCAAGGCTGGCATTCCAGAGCAGCAACCAGCAGAAGAGGCAAATGGTGAGACAAATGCAGGATGACCGGCAGAAGCAGGTTGTCCTGAGGCCATTTGTGGCATCAGAGTGAGCAGAATTCATAGACTGGGCTTACCTCCGAGCAAAGGCAGCCACGGGCCTCCCTGGGATAGTGTCAGACATTCTCGCAAGTTCCAGGAAAGGAGCTTAAGTGGGGGGAGAGGAAGCATGAAGTTGCTGTGTGTCCTTCCTCAGACTTCCCTGTTGCTGTAGAATACAGCATGGTAAGGTGTGGGGACACTGGCATGAGATAGTCACCGCTGCGACGGTAACTGTTTCCAACAGGACAGGGTCAGCCATAACACATGGGAGGCACCGTTAGGTGAGGGTGAAGGGCCCGCTGAACAGGCTTCATCATAGTTTCTGTGGGAAAGTCACTGAGGTGGGGAAGGCTCAGAACTGACTAGTTTGAATAATTCTGTGGTCTCTGGGGGGACGGGGGCTGTCCTTAGCTGTCTTGAGAGGTGGCCCAGGATGGATTAAGGGAGGTGGATAGTGTCCAGGGCAGGGCCCAGCAGATGAGGCAGTGGGTGTGAGGTTCTGGTCTGAACTACACATAAGAGCACGTGCCTGGCTCACTTGTTTGTTGTTTCTAGTGATTGGCAGCTCTCAGAGGGGCGGGCCCTCCACAGCCAGGGCAAGGCTCACATTCTGCTAGGGCTATAAGACACTAAGTTTTTCTTATTTGTGTCCTAAAAACATCTTGTTAGTCTTAAGGTCAGTGCTTATAACTCCCCCAAGCATGCCATGACCTCCCCTGTCAGGTAGCCAGCAGCCTGCCAGCATTGAGAAGGAGCTGCTTTGCACGTAGAACGAAATGCCCTCGGCAGGCTGGGGTGGGCAGGTGTGCATGAGGGATGTTGTGTTCTGTGGGAGTCAGCGAGCCAGCTGCCTGCCTGGCTGGAATGCCAGGCATGTGCGTTTAACACCCTGTCCCACCCCAGGAGGTGGTGAAAAGCTCTGGAGAAGATGGAACACAGTTCTCTAGCTCATTTGAGATAAGTTGTAGACTTGAGGTGCCAGTGGAACGTGTGTGATAAGAGTTCTGTGTAATAGAGCAGTTGTAGGTCCAAAAAGATGTGGGTGATGACTTTCTGTCCACAGGCCTAAAGTTAAAAGTTTGGAATTGAATTCTGAATGAAGATGTTGTCTACATCTCTTAGCCGTCACACTTTGAAGGCAGTGAATGCTTAGACAGTCTCACACGTGGCCTTGGGAGCAGCGGCTCAGACTCCTATCCAGTGTCTGTGGCGTAGTCCCTGCTTCAGAAGCCTGGCCGTTCCTTCTGCCTTTGTTGCTCTGTGACTCATGCATGCATACACTGAGCTTTGGTCGCCTTCATATCTGTGTTACCCTCCTCCCTCTCCTGCTGACACCCTTCTTCCCAACATGGCCCCTGGGACACGTGTGTGTGTGTGTGTGTGTGTGTGTGTGTGTATCCCACCGAATGTAATTAGGTTGCTTACATGAGCATCAGTGTGTGTGTGTGTGTGTGTGTGTGTGTGTGTGTATGTCTGTCTGTTTGTCCCACTGAATGTAATTAGGTTGCTTACACGAGCATCAGTGTGTGTGTGTGTGTGTGTGTGTCTGTCTGTCCCACTGAATGTAATTAGGTTGCTTAC
>CM052721.1:710162-735060 GCA_028551405.1 Uromys caudimaculatus | reverse complement strand
TGTCTGTCTGTCCCACTGAATGTAATTAGGTTGCTTACATGAGCATCAGTGTGTGTGTGTGTGTGTGTCTGTCTGTCTGTCTGTCCCACTGAATGTAATAAGGTTGCTTACATGAGCATCAGAGTGTGTGTGGGGTGTGTGTGTGTGTGTGTGTGTGTGTGTGTGTGGTTAGTCACTAAAACAGAGGCAGCTTATCTGAAGCTGTAACATTACAGACGAGGCCACCATTCCACCCCAGTTCCCATTAACTACCCATTGTCCCTGTGTGAGAGATGGGGCCTCATTGACTCCTTCCCTGCACGTGATGACCAGACCAGCCCTATGCAGGTTACCACGGGTGCAGGGAGCTCATGAGTGCAGTGGCCACGCCATGACCAAGACACTGTTTTGCCATCACTCTTCCTTGGCCTCTGACTCCTAGGCTTTTCCTGCCCTGTCTTCCGGGATGTTCTCTGAGCCTTTTGGGGTGATACAGATGTCCTGTGTAGGACCAAGCACCCCACAGTCCCTTGCTCTCAGCACTTTGATGAGTCGTGAGTCTCTGCGTTCACCACTGTTCATTGCAAAAAGGAACCTTCTCTGATGGGGGCTGAGAGCAGGACCAGTCTGTGGGTCTAAACGAATATTTAGAAGCAGTTTGATACCATGTCCATGCAGCAGAGTGGCAACTGTAGGTTTTCTCCTAGGGCCTCTGACAGCAGCAGCTACAGGCTCTTGACCCGGTTACAGTTCAAAGCGTGGGTCCCCTCCTATGGAAAGGGCCTCACGTCTGAATAGAGAGCAGCTGATCCTCCCATAAAAGCCATGCTACTCCTGCATCAGCAAGTCTAGTTTGCAGGTCATTATCGAAGCCGGTCGAGCCCATAGCACGGTAGAACCATCGGTGGCCAGCAGCTTGTCTAGAACCTTCTGGCGCCATGAGAGCTAGCCAGCTGGTAGGAAATTTCAGCTACCAGTTTTGCAGAGAGCTGTAGGGTCCCAGCTTTTGTGAGCTGTGGCCCAGGCTGGGATGGGCTTTGGTGATGCTTCTGAGTTACTTCTGCTCCTCTCAGAAGCACTAGTAAGCTCACTGGTTCACTGAGCTGGGCCTTGGTGGCATCCTTGATCTGTTGTTAGTTCCCTTGTCTGCTAAAACTCCTCTGGAGGAAGACCTCTCCAGACTGTGTACGTCTTCCCCCACTGCTGCACCCTCAGCAGCTTGCATGCTGGTGGGTACCTGACAGGTGATCAGTAAGTTACTTGTTTTAGAGTTAGTGGACCCTCAGTCGTGAAGAGAGGAGGAAGAAAAGGAAGGGTTGGTTCACGCTAACACCTTCCTAGCTTCTGTCCTTCTAGCTTGCCATTCAGTTCCTGTATTGGTTGACAGAAGGTTTTGCTTCAGGTAACAGAAAACTCAATTACGTGGCCTTAAACATGGATTATTAACTTCCCCAATGCCATAGAAATGTCAGATTGGTGTGTCAGGGCCAATTAACGGCTAATAAGAGTCATGTAGGTACTGGTTCTCTTCGTGAAAGCTGGGCAGTGGGAGAAGCTTGTGAGATTCACCTCAGTCACTGTATGTTCTAGTGGTCCGTAAGGAGTAACGGACGACGTTCACCAGCCTCCTCGGATGAGTGTGGGGTTCCAGTTGCACTTACAATGCATGTGTTGGGTCTGGAAACACAGCTCAGCAGCTGAGTACTGGCTGCTCTTTCCGAGGGCTAGGCTCAATCCTTACACTCATATGATGGCTCACAACTGTCTGTAACTTCAGGTCTAGTGCTTCGAGGCATCTTTAAACATCGGTGAGAGATGTATAATGCATTTTGTGTGTACTTTGCTATAACTAATAACTATGGGACGTTTGTTTTTTGAGACAGGGCCTTGGCTGACCCAGAACTCACGCTGTAGACCAGGCTGGCCTTGAATTCATAGAGATTCACCTGCTTCTGCCTCCTGAGTGCTGGGATTAAAGGCATGCACCATCGTGCCCTGCTTTAGTTCAGTTTTCTGGCCCTTTTCTTTTTCTGTCTGCCATCATTTCAGTGGAGAGTGAGGGCAGGGTTCGCCGGTTCAGTCTTTCACACATACCCATAACTTGAGAATATTCTTTTCTTAAAGGAAAATTCTACACATATCTGAAATCTATGAAGTTTAAGGTAATTGAACAGGCATCACCTTCTCACCAACCCTTTCACACAGTAATGAAAGGCTAATTGAAATTCCTGACCAAGTATCCATTTCCAAGAAAATTAAAACTCTAGATTTGTTTAAATGAGACCATCACATACACACACACACACATATTAAAGAACATGTTTACCTTTTTAATTTTTAGATTGTCAGCCATGCCTTTAGTGAAGAGGAACATTGAACCCCGGCACCTGTGCCGTGGCGCCCTGCCGGAAGGAATCACCAGTGAGCTCGAATGTGTGACCAACAGCACGCTGGCTGCCATCATCCGCCAGCTGAGCAGTCTGAGTAAGTCCCTCTGTTTCCCCTGGTTACTGGCGGTATCTTACAGACTTCACGGACCCAATGGATTTTGACTCACGAGTGGCAACTGTGAAGGAGAGCATCTTCCTCCGTCCGCCATGGCCAATGACTGTGTCTGCCCTGGGGGCTGGTTCCTGACTCTGCCTTGAAAGCTGTCATCATGAAAATACGAGCCCACACACTGTAGAGAGGACCAGATGTGTAGACTTCACAACGTGTCCATTTTTAATGCCTTTTAAGATTAAGTTGATTGTGGATTGGACTTTTTCTTAGCAAAACTGTCTCATTAAATTTGACAGGACCAAGGGTTTTTCCTTTTTTTAACCTGTTAGGTTGAAAGTAGTTAGTGCCCACAGTGTACCTAGTATACAGTTGATGTTCAACAAATATTGGCCCAATTCCAAATAGAAAATAACAGGTAAGCTGATTGTTGCGTATATATTGTATATATTATACATATATGTAGTTGACTGACAGCAGCTACAGCTGTAAGGAAGAAAAGACTCCATTATTTTGTCAATGCAGGTTAATATTAAATATCCAAGGGATGCTCTTTTCAGGATTCAGAGAAGCACGGAAAGGCTTTTTTTCTTCAGTGCTTTTTGAAATTGCTTTTTTTTTTTTTTTTTTTTGGTTTTTTCAAGACAGGGTTTCTCTGTGTAGCCCTGGCTGTCCTAGAACTCACTCTGTAGACCAGGCTGGCCTTGAACTCAGAAATCTGCCTGCCTCTGCCTCCCAAGTGCTGGGATTAAAGGCGCGTGTCACCACCACCCGGCTTGAAATTGCTTTTTTCCCCACTTTGACTTTGCATCCTGACCTGTGTTCTCATTTTGCCGCCATTCCTGTCAGCGGTGACAGATTTTCACACCTAACACTGTACGAACTGGTAATAGCTGGAGAGTCTCTATGGAATTCTATATTCAGGTAGTCTTAAGCACAGAAGGTAGATGTGTCTATGAATGTGAGGATGTGTGTATATCAGTGTGTGTGTGAGACAAAATATGTATGAGTGTGTATTGTGTTAGTGTGTGTGTCTCTCTCTGTGTGTGTGTGTGTGTGTGTGTGTGTGAGAGAGAGAGAGAAAGAGAGAAAGAGAGAGAGAGAGAGAGAGAGAGAGAGAGAGTGACTCAAGTGCTTTTATGTATTTATTTTTGAGAAGAACCACTGCAGATAACTATTTCTTTAAAAGAATTGTATTTGATACTGATACCTTTTAAGGAGCTTTGTAAATTTTGACTAAGGAAACTATCACTTGGAAATTAATTACCATGCATTTTAGAATGGATTTCCCTTGAAAGCTAAACTAATTACAGTTAATTTTGGGTTAGTGGTTGTTCATAGAATATATGAATTTATATAATTACAGAAAAAATCCTTTCAAGTTATTGATAGATGCACACATTTTTCTTTGCTTTTTTATTGTTTTTTTGCAAGTTCTCTTTCTTGCTAGTAGCTAAAATGTCTATGATACAAAATATAATGAATGCAGACTGACTTAAACTTTAACATTTAATAACCAGGCTACCCGTTGAGCTGTGGTATTCAGCAGAATGTTATATTAATTCTACCTGTTTGGACATAGTCACATGTAACTGGCTTTCACAAGTGTTTTGCTACAGAAGCTCTTGCAGTAGGTATACTCCCAGAAGCCTCTCCAGATGTAGCCACGCCCCTCTGCTTGAAGCCTGTACGTATGTTAATTACACATAAGGGAACATTCACAAAGCACGTGACCTTTGGAGAAAGATATTCCCTGGACCCAGGAATTCACAGATCATGGGGTTTCTTTAAATGTGGAAGGGGGCCGTCGAGAACTTGGTGTGGGAGTATATCCTGTTGGAGTGGCTCAGCGTTGCTACTGCCTTTGAAGGTGGAGGGCAGGCAGGCCTGAGAACCCAGAGAGAGGAGTGAGCTCTCCTGAGAGCTCCCAAAGGGACATGGCCTTGCTAATGTCTTCACTTTAACACATTACAGACCAAGTTCATTCGAAATGTCAGATTCCCGGTGTCGGATGATAACTGGAGTTTAAAGCCACCATTGGGGTTATCATACACACATACAGCAGAAAGCTCGCCTGTCACTCTGGGGTGGATATTGCTGTATTGCACATGACCATACAGAAACTTGATGTCTCTGAACATTGCTGATCCTCTGTGGCCTCATGCCTGGACCAGTGATGGGTACCTGCCTCAAGAACACTTAGTCCCTAGCTAGATTCCCTCCGTGGCTCCCAACACTACCTCTTTCAGACTCTCATGGAGAGCACTCAGACAAGATTCCAGGAAGCATCCCATAGGTGAGGAATGGAATGTGGACCAGAGATGCTAGCCCCCAAACTCAGACCTATGTGTTTTTGCATTTAAAAGACAATCTAGGCCAGTCCGTTCATTTTAGGCAGTTGACCTAATGAACGTAATGAACTGTGGGACCTACTGTCAAAATGTCATCCTGGGATAAGGAGCTGTGATGACTGCATGGGAAGCCCAAGTTGTAGAGGAGGCAGATCTGAGAAGAAAGCAGCAGTCAATGGAGTCTCTCTCTCCTCATAGCTCCATAATTCCCTAAACAGCACCACCAACAGGGGACCAAGTGACCAAATGCTTGAGCCTGTGGGGGACATTCCTTGCTCAAAACACTACATACATTTTAACATTGTCCTCCACCTGTGCAGTTCATTCTGTTTGGTTGCATTGAATGTGCTAGCCATTACCCTTCAGTCTTTGGGGAGTCTTTCCATGCAGAGTTTACTTGTGACTGAGTTCTAAGTGTGTGCGGTGGGCTAGGAGCTTCCTGTTCACCTTAGTGCTCATCAGTGGCTTTCTGACTGTGAGGGGCAAGGCTGCAGGCCAAGTTGAACTGAGCAGCCTGATTTCAGTTATGGCTTCATATGTGTGTGTGTGTCTGTGTGTGTGTGTGTGTGTGTGTTTCCTTCTCCAAGGCATTTGTGGCAAATCTCAGCCTTGCTGTGTCCATCCCCACACTCTGGGCTGACCCTCTGCCTTTCTACCCAAGGGGTGGCCTGCTGAGAGAAAGTGGGTTGTGCTGGCACCAGAATCAGAATTTACAGGTGTCATTTTAGAATGGGGTGGAGAAGATCAGCCTGTGGAGTACTTGCCTTCATCACAGTGGGATCAGTCCCTGTTAAAACCACACCAGGGTGGACAGAGTGGCCCAGCACTGGAATCTCAGCACCCAGGAAATAGAGGCACGGGGCTCAGGAGTTCAGACGCATCCGTGTGTACACATCAAGTTCTGGGCCAGCCTGACTACATGAGACCCTGTCTTTCATGGATTTTTCTTTCCCAGTTCATTTATAATCATCAGATGTTGTTATTACTTGTTTTGATTTGTTTTTTTTTTTTGGTGTTGAGGCCCTGGCCCAAGTCCATGTACATGGCCAAGTATCCCTCCACTTATGTTAAACCCTAAGCAGAATCTTTTTTAAAAAAAACTTTCTTAGGGTCCCTAACCTTTATTCAGTCAATCCAGATGAGAAAGAATTACTTAATCTTCTCTACTTTCTGTCTAAACCCCCATGCCCCCACCCACCATCAGACCCAATCCAATCCCCTTCCCCCACCCACCATCAGACCCAATCCAATCCCCTTCCCCCACCCACCATCAGACCCAATCCAATCCCCTTCCCCCACCCACCATCAGACCCAATCCCCTCCCCACCCACCATAAAATCAATTCCCTCCCCCCCCACTCAGCATCAGACCCAATCCAATCCCCATCCCCCACCCACCATCAAATCAATCCAATCCCCATCCCCCACCCACCATCAAACCCAATCCAATCCCCTTCCCCCACCCACCATCAGACCCAATCCCCTTCCCCCACCCACCATCAATCCAATACCCTTCCCCCACCCACCATCAATCCAATCCCCTTCTCCCACCCACCGTCAGAGATTCACTTTCAGGTGTGGGTCCAGATGGGTGCTGTGCAGCAGCCTGACTTCCTGCAGGTGTGAGAGACGGGCTGGCTGGATGACAGGCCTCTGTGGTCAGGAAAAGGGTTTCAGTGGGAGTTTCAGGATTTGCCTTGGCCTACATTTGTCATCCTTCTCTTGAGCACAGCAGCTTGCCTGGAGATCTGCCTGTTTTCTTGTGGTTCTAGAGTAGACAGAGACACGGAAATCCCTGAGGAACTAGCTGTCAGGCAATCACCTCATCCTGATTCTCCTATGTTAACTGGAAGCTCAGGATGGTGAGCAATGAAGCACTGTTTAAAGCCTAAAGAGAATCTGGTCCTGCATATGGGATAGGAAGTGGAGCCCTGCCTACAGGACAGGACAGGAAGTGGAGCCCTGCATGTGGGACAGGAAGGGGAGCCCTGTGTTCTGCTTGCCTTTGGGGTGTTTGGCACACTCCTTTTACAGCCTAATTGAACCAGGTTTTGAGGCAAGGGAGTTTTGCAGCACTGTGTTTCAGTGGGTTTTTAGGAAACCTTTTTAACAGGACAGTATTGGTTGCTGCTGCTAAGGTTAGTGACAATGAGAGCCACAAAAGAGGACATTGTAACTTGAGAGTCAGTGTGAACGACAAAGGCCTGAGCACCTTCAGCCTATCCAGTAACATTTACAAAGTATTGACTATGCAGTTCCAGATGTTTTTGAATATGAATTTCCAGTATGGGAGATCAGGGTAGTGTGAGGGAGGGAAGTCCCCGCTGCTGCAGCCGTGGCTAACAGTGCAGAACATGGTGTCCAGTTGAGGAGCGTTGAGGGGTTTCCTTCAGATAATGACAGTCACTCTGCACACCAATTAACACGAAACTGAGACCACTTCTCCACCATTTTCTTTGATTAATAATACCAAATTCTTGCACCTCTCAGCCAGTTGCTCAATTAAAACTGCAGTTATCTTGCAATCAAATCCTTGCTGGTATTAGAGTGAAATAATAGTTTTAATACGTTATAACTTTGTTAAGTTTGGAAACTTCTAAGAAAGATGCTTTTTAAAGAATAAAAAGATGAGCCACCAAATAGAAGAAACATGTTTTAGGCACATATTTGATAAAATACTTATCAAAGAAGTTTTAAAACTTATTATTAAACAAGGAGGAACTAATTTTGAAGAGAACAAACACTGGGGCCACAAGAGCATTGGCTGCTCTTGCAGAGGACCTGGCTTCAGTTCCCAGAACCCACACGACAGCTCTGTCTTAGTCAGGGTTTCTATTCCTGCACAAACATCATGACCAAGATTCAAGTTGGGGAGGAAAGGGTTTATTCAGCTTACACTTCCATGCTACTGTTCATCACTAAAGGAAGTCAGGACTGGAACTCAAGCAGGCCAGGAAGCAGGAGCTGATGCAGAGGCCATGGAGGGATGTTTCTTACTGACTTGCTTCCCCTGGCTTGCTCAGCCTGCTTTCTTATAGAACCCAAGACTACCAGCCCAGGGATGGTACCACCCACAAGGGGCCCTCCCCCCTTGATCACTAATTGAGAAAATGCCTTAGCGCTGGATCTCATGGAGGCATTTCCTCACCTGAAGCTCCTTTCTCTGTGATAACTCCAGCTTGTGTCAAGTTGATACACAAAACCAGCCAGGACAAGCTCACAACCATCTGTCAATTCCAGGAGAATCTGACACTCTTTTCTGGCCTCTGTAGGTACTGCATACATATGGTACACATAGATTTGTGCAAGCAAAATGCTCCTACACATAAAATAAAAGTAAATACATCTTTTTAAAAGGTGAATAAATCCCAGTACACCTTGACTAAGGAAGAATGAGATAACAAGCACATAAGAAGACTAAGCACCATTAGAGTATGATTTTAATAGAATTTTCCTCTTAAAGAAAGAGCAGCATCAGTAGTCTGTGCCATCGGTGCCAGGAGTCCTTTAAACACAGCTGTGACTGTCATGACTTTCTTATGTTCTTGTGATAATAAATGTTCCCCTTATTCCCTTTAGAATGTTCTCTCCTCTCTCTCTCTCTCTCTCTCACACACACACACACACACATACACTCAATTATATGTAAAATGTATTGCACAGAGCTACACAAAGTACACAATATACAACACTGCATCAATTCATGAAATGCCTGAAAATCCTGCTTTGTATACATCTTTATAAGAATAACATCTCAGTATACAAATAGCTGTGAAGCCCATCCTTACTACATGATAAACAGCTCTGTGGGTTCATCTTAGGGACTTTTAATACTGAGGGTTATTACATCCATAGGCTTATTTAACCATTTTCCACTGTTGGAATGCATGAGACTCCTTTCTGGGGCACTTGTACATAACATATCTCTGGAAAACCATTCTGCCATCTTAATAACCATCAGCTTACTGGTAATGAGAGTGAGTCTCTGCAGATGGCCTAGAACTCTGTAAAATCTCCCTCCTTTCTCTAATCACTTCAGTGCTCTTAAAAGAGATTACCAAGATACATAAACCAATGAGGCAAAAACACACGTTTAAGGTTAAAGACAGAGACTTGAGGAAAATCACGGGTAGAAAATGTATCCTGAAATTGCAATGCAGAAGAAAGCTGGTTTGGTTAGTATCAGACGGGAGATGAGCAAACAAGTGAAGGGTGTTTTATGTAGATAAAAGAGCCAAGAAATGGACCAGTCTTAAACCTGTCCATGCAGAGAAACACTTCACGGTACGGGCATAAACAAGAACTTTCCAAACAGGACTCCAGCAGGGCAGGAGATTTTGTCAGAAACAGGATCATGTCATATAATTAGAAAGCTTCTCCACAGCAAAGGAACCCATCAGCAGATTGAGCACCCTGAAGAATGAAAGAGACCCCAGCAGCTACACTTCAGACAGGGGTTCACATCTTGATTGTATAGAGAAATGTAAACCCTGTGCACAAGGAAACAAAACTCCAGTCATGATGGAAAGAATGGACACAATTCAAAAGAAGAAACACAAATGACTGGTAACATCCTGAAAAGTGCTCAGCATCCTTAGCCAATGGGACTCCGGTGAGAACAGCCATGAAGACTGTGTGGGCACAGACAATGTTTAATTCAATACTCGTGGGAAGAAACTGGTACAGCCATTATGGAAACCAACATGGAAATTTCTCAGGTAGTCTGCCCTGGGCATATTCTCTACAGACTTCATGCCCTGCCACAAACACACTTTGATGTCTGTGTTTGTTGCTGTTCTGTTCACACCCCTCAGAACTACTGGAGTTATAGGTGGTTGTGAGTTGCCGAACATGGGTGCAGGGACTTGAACCTGGGTCCTCCTTGCAAGAGTGTTCATCACAGTGGCAAGGAAGCAGGATCAGCCTAGATGTCCGTGAGTGATATGGATAACAAAACTGTGTGCACCTACACAAGGAGTTTTATTCAGCTGTGAAGAAGATTATGAAATGTGCAGGAGAATGGGTGCACTTGGAAATGGTTATATTCAGTATGGCCACCTAGACTCAGGAAGACAAAGATGGTGTGTCCTTCCTCACATGCAGACCCAAGATTTTAATTTTTATGTGTGTTTGTACATACAGATGTGGATATATATAGGTCACGAAACCATGAAAAGTGTTGAAATGAGGGACAGCAGCGGTACATGTACCTGAGAGTGGAAAAGAAGCTTCCAGGGTCGGCAGCGTCCAAGGGGGCCTGGTGGGGGAGGGGGAGAGTAGACAGAATGTGTTTTATTTGACAATACTATAATGAAACCTAGTCCTTTGTAGAGTGATTTATGTGCGTGTGTGTTTTTAAAACATTTATATAAACACACATGCATATATATAATATCTTACAGAGACAGAAAAGTAAATTATCAATACAAAGTGTCTTAGTTAAGGTTTCCATTGCTGGGAAGAGACACAATGACCAAGGCAACTCTTATAAAAGACAACATTTAACTGGGGCTGGCTTCCCGGTTCTGAGGTTCAGTCTCTTATCATCATAGCAGGAGGCATAGCAGCCTGCAGGCAGACGGGGTGCAGGAGAAGGAGCTGAGAGTTCTGCATTTTGATCTCAAGGCAACCAGGAGAGACAAGTACCCTCAGGCAGCTAGGAGGAAGCTCCCTTCCACAATGGGTGGAGCCTGAGCATAGGAGGAGGCCTTCAGAGCCCACCCCACAGTGACACCCGTCCTCCAACAAGGCCACGCCTCCTAACAGTGCCCCTTCCTACAGCCCAAGCATGTTCAAACCACCACATAAGGAGAAAGTGTAGGGAGTACTTCATACCTGATGGCCTGGAACACAGTACAGTTCACGTGTTAAAGATGCGTGTGCATGTGACGAGAGTACTCCAGAGCACAAGAAAGAAAAGTAAGCAGAGCTAAGCTCCTGGAGAACGGCTCAGCAATGAAGACTTCTTGCTGCTCTTGCAGAGGACCCAGGTTTAATTCTCAGCATCCACTGGGCAGCTCACAACCATCTGTACCTCCAGCTCTGGGGAACCCGGTGCCTTTGTCTGGCCTCTGTGTGCCATAGCCAGACACAGACACACGCATGTACACATAACTACAAAGAAAACCAGAATATTTTAAAAATAAAATAAGCAAAACTAACAGGCGACATATACAAATTACAAATAACATTTGGGGGTGTGATTTTAAAAAGCCCTAATTATTGAAAGAAAATATAGACAAAATAATTTATAGTAACATGAAATATTTGAATGATACTACTAGTCGGTTTGGCTTAATTGCTCTTTGTGTAATAAGTTCCCAAGCTACAGAGTGTACATTTTCAAAGTGTAAGATGATGAGCAGACAGAAGTGCTCCATGCCAAGCCTGAGGACCCGAGTTTGATAACTGGAAACCCATGGTAGGAGGAGAGAACTGACTCCTACAAGTTGCCCTCCAGCCTAGCTGTGTGTAGGACGGGGTGCAGACACATGCAGGCATGTACACACATGCAGGCATGTGTGCATGTGTGCACACACACTTTTTCAATTTTGTAAAATTTATTTCTATGTATATGAATAATTTTGCCTGCATTTATTTCTATAGACTACATATATGCAGCGCCCATGGAGGCCAGAAGAGGGCGTCAGATCCCCTTGGAACTGGAGTTACAGATGATTGTGAGCCACCATGTGGGTGCTGGGTTTTGAACTTGGGTCCTCTGTAAGAGCAGCCAGTGCTCTAACCACTAAGCATCTCTCCAGCCTACATAACATTTTTTTCTTTTTTAAAGAATATATACTTTTAAAAAGAATATTCCCAGGGAGCATCTACCAGATGGAGCATCTGATATTACATAAAATGTAAGTCTAAAGAGATTAATATAGAGAGCATGATGATAATGAGATGCTAATTATTTTTAAGATAATTTTCAAGTATTGGGAATTCAAGCAACATTTTTTTAGAGTATTACTAGTCAAAGAAAAATTCAAAACGGGAATTAGAAACACTTTCAGAGTGATAATAAACACAAAACACCAGTGTGTTTGTGGAATTTACATGGGAATCCATGGTAACTGCTGTCATTAATTAGAACCGTGTTCCCCTTCTGAATAAATAAGTCAACCCAGCGTTAGCGTCTGCACCTCTTCCTGTCTGCCTCTCTTCACCGTGGCTGGGCTGGTCCATGTCTGCCACCGCATCCTGCGGCTCCTGTTCAGTTCTCTCAGTCCTGCTCCCATCACGTGTTGCCTAGTGAGGGTGCTCCCGAATCTCTTGACCATCCGTCCTCTCTGTTTACCGATTCTCTTCCCAGCCTCCACTGCCCTGGTGTCTCCTGTTCACCCACACTGATGAAACTGCATGAGCATTGCAGTGACGTCCAAGCGGCTAATGCCCCAGTCTCACTCACATCACATGATCTGTTATTGGTGTTTGGTTCATCAATAGCTTCCTGTCTGGAGAGACTTTATACACCACCTCACTTTGAGGGACAAACGCTCTAGGGACTGGCCATTAGGACTTTTTTTCCCTCTTCCATATATTTGGCAAGCTAATCTGGTGATCTTTATGCTGTGACTTCAAAGTTTATACCTACAATTCTGACCTCTCCCCTAGATTTTAAATTTCTTTATACAACTACTCGTTTGATACCTCAGAAGCACATCAGACTCAATATGCCTGAAACACAACGTATAATTTCCCCCTATTTCTCCCGTCTCTCGTACCCAGGCGTCCACTCCATAGCAAATGGGTTTAGTTGCCTTGAGAGTAGATACTTAATTTGCACACCCTCTCACTTCCCAGTGGGGAAACATCCCCATCCTAATCAGCACCGCCTCTCCCCTCTGGCCAGGAGCCTCCCACTGCCTGTCCGTGCTGCCATCCCCCCACCCCGGAAAACGGACGTGTATTTGTGCGCTCCATCACTCAGGGCCCAGTGATGGGGCCCTGGCCCCCTGGTGTTGCTCACACACACCGCGTGTATTGCTGTCTCTGATGGACAGTTCTTCCCCTGATAGAACCCTCTTTGCCTCTGTCAATGCTGTTTAGCCATGGCCACGTGGTGCACAGGCGTATACCTGCAGGCCCAAAGCTCATACCCGTAAAGCAATAGAAATTCTCAGCTGTCATATATGGTAAAAAGCCCTTCATTATCTTTATTCTTCAGTACCTCAGAGACACATTTCTCCATCAGATGTGAGTGGAAATGGTTCACATGGTCCTGATGAACCCAGAAGCAGAAGCTTTGTCGGTAACAAGTGCATTGCGACTCCCTCAACGTGGTCATTAACTTGCGTCAGAATTATTTTAGTTTAACTGTTAACAGACTTACTATATTGATGAGTAGAAATCAGCATTTCACATCATTTTGGAAAACTGAAAACGAAAATGGCAACACATTATAATACATGTTCACCAGAAAATATGGCTCCTTCCGTTTCCTTCCTTTTAGCCACTTACTTTCTGCAGCTGGAAAAATACTAATTATAGAAGTCTTCAATTTCTCGATTCCTTTATAAGTCGAGAGTTTCTGGGTGGAAAGATAGCATCAGCCGCATGCTCTCCATCTCCTAAGCATTCGTGGGAGAGGCTACCTGTTAGCACTGTCTGCTTGTGTAGCATCTAGCGCACAGTGGTCGTCTCTCTCGGCAGGAGGCACCATGCCTAAAAGGACACTGCGGCTTCTACTGTAGTCTGAGGTGTACACGTCTATCCTCATGATACACGCTGTTCCTGACGATGACTTTTATCATAGCAAAAGGGGAAGAGGAGATCTTGAGGTTCCCTTGGTGTGCATGCGTGTGTGTCTGTGCGTGTGTGTGTGTGTGTGTGTGTGTGTGTGCCTGGCTCTGTGTGTGTGTGTGTGTGTGTGTGTGTGTGTACATGCCTTAGCAGACAGGTATTTCAGACAGGGTGTGATCAATGTTCTTCTTTCAGATTCCTAGTGCCTGTAAAAAATTTTGAGGCGCCCCAAAGGAGTAGAAACATGGAAACATTAGCTAATGTTCTCGACAGATCTGTGAGCAGCAGCATCTGTTGTGTGCTTACTCATTAAAGGGAACACTGGTCCAGTCTGTGTCTGTTTTCCTTCAGTAGCCATTGAGAACCAGCTTTGTGCATCTAGTGAAGAGATGAAAGGTTTAGTTCACATGCTCAGAAAGCCAGTGGGATAAAAACCAGGTTAGTTTTGTGTGGGTCAGGAGTAAGATAAGCCTAAGGTATCTCATGGAAGCAGAGTGAAGGGGTCTTGCTAGAAAATCCCCCCTGTGCCCTGGAGGGACTGGTTTTAGGTTCACCAGCTCATGATTTGGTTCATGTGTTTTATTCCTTAATTCCAAAGCCCTCTAAACTCCCAGTGACATTCCTAAGGGCGGTTCACGCATGACAACTGCTGACATTGGTCAGTAAGGTGACTCTGGTGGCCAAGCCTTGGTGGCCGCACAGCCTCCTCCGGGCAGCCTGGGTGTGTTTGTGAGGAAGTTCGCAGTGAGTCAGCAGCTGGGGAGGCTGTGGGGGCAGCTTGACTCCACAGTGAGAAAGCACAGCCCATCTTCTTAACTACAGTCACCTGCCCTCAGACACAGCTCCTGCCAACGTGGCTCCTTAGGCTTTAACTGTGATAAAATATGCATAGCATAAAACTGAGCCTTGTCACTGTGTTTAGGTTGTAGCTCAGCATGTTGACGGTGCTCACAGCTGCCCATGTCTTGTCCAGAGCCTTCCATCTCACAGAACTGAATCTCCTCCTCCCACTGTTGTGTGTTGTCTGAATTTGTCTGTTCTCTAATGCCTGTGAATGAAGTCACATGCAACTGTTTTTCTGTCGTGTCTTATTTCGTTGGCATAGTGTCCTTACTGTTCATCCATGTTGTAGAATGTGCCAGAATGTAAGGCCTTTGGAAGGCTAATGTTCAGTTTCATTGTCCCTTTATCCATTGATGGTAAGTTGCTTTTACCTATAAGCCATACTGAATAATGCTTCTGTGAGTGTGTGTGTGCAAATACCTGTTTCTATTTTTTAAAAAGTATTTCTTTTATGTCTGTGACTGTTTTGTGTACATGTGTGTATGTGTGTGTTCCCCACAGAGGCCAGAAAAGGGTATCTAATCCCCTGGAACTAGATTTACAGCTGGTGTGAGCTGCCATGTGGGTGCTGGGAACTGAACCTGGGTCTTCTGCAAGAGAAGAAAGTGCTCTTAACCATCTCTCTGGTCTGTTAAAAGTGTATTTGACAGAAAACAGCTGCTCTTCTGGGCTAGGCTCAGAGGTGAAGGGAGTGCATCCTGAGGTCACCCTGTGTGTCACATTGTGAAGACGGTCACACTGCTGTCTGTGCCCAAGGAGGTTCTATGAGCACCAGAAACTGAGACTGACAGGTGAAATTTCTGTCTCATCTGTTTCTGCCACTTCCCAGGTAATGTGTCTGGACAGGTCGTCATTTGTGATTCTAGAGAATGGATACAGTCACTACCCACTGTGTGCTGGCCTCAGCATCCGTTTATAGAATGCATGTTAGAGGGGTGGGTCTGCAGTTGTAGACAGGCACAGTGCCTGCTCTCATGGACGAGGCCATAAATGCAAAAGCCAACCCTGAGTTGGTAAACTTCAGGAGTCTGCTAAAATGGGAGTGTCTGTCTTAGTTACTTTTCTATTGTGACAAAACACCATGACCAAAGTCAGTGTATGGAAGAATGGGTTTATTTTAGCTTATGGTTCCAGGGGACAGTTCGGAGTGGTAGGGGAGGCATGGTAGCAGCAGCCTGGAGCAGGAAACTGAGAGATCATATCTTCATCCTCATGAAGGAGGCAGAAAAAGTGAACTGAGAGTGGGGTGAGACCAAAGACTAAAGCTCATTCCCAGTGACATACTTCTCCAGCAAAACACACACACACACACACACACACACACACACACACACACACACACACACACACCCACACACACCCACAAGCAGTGCCACCAATGGGAACCAAGTGTTTGCATCTGTGAGCCTGTGAAGAGCATTTCTCTTTGAAGCCTCAGAGGGTTCTTGTGTTAGTCAACTGATCTTCTGGGAGTGTTTGCATTCTCTTTTGTCGGTTGGGCAAAGACTCACTAGAAACTGAAAAGCAGCAGGAGAGCTAGGTGTCTCTGTCAGAGACATTAAGTCCTTAGGTGCATGAGGAGTCGTCAGTCACCGAACATGTATAGACTCAGGAAAGAATAATGTGGAGATTTGTAGATTTGAGGTGAGGAAATAGATCTTTCCAGAAATGTTTAATAGATTTTAAGAAAAAGGGAAACCGAGACACGGTGACAAATGCTAATAGTCCCAGTTCCAAGGAGACGGAGCCAAGGGGATATGGCCAGCTGGAGCTGTGGTGAGATCATGTCTACCCTGTGTCTAGCACCCATAAAAAAGGAGAGGTGAGCCCTGCTGGAAACTTTAAGCTGAAATCTTAGATGCTGATTTTAGACCTTGTGAGTCTCAGTTCTGCATTACTGCATTTCTCAATGTTCAGGGAATCTAGTGTCATCAGAAGGCATCAAGCACAATGTAAGGTGTGCAGTGCCACTTCTGTGATGATGGCCTACATTTAAGGCCAAAGTAATCTCTTGAATTTCATCGAGCAATAAAAGCAAAACTTTAATATTTCTGTCTCATGTAAAATGAGAACACTTTTTTTTTCTTTTGAAGAAGTTTCGTTTAGTGGTAACAACTTGAGTGACAGCTCAGGCAGCTAGGACGCTGCAAATCTGGAATAGTTCACTGTTCTAAAGGCCTTGCACCTTGACACTCGCTTTGACATTCATTTGGCCCCGCCCTGCACGGAGGCTGTGACAGTGACGAGCGTGTGTCAGCATCCCTCAGCAGGTGCCTTTCCCCTCTCTTCTCTAGGCAAACATGCAGAAGACATATTTGGTGAGTTATTTAATGAGGCTAACAACTTCTACATCAGAGCAAATTCCCTTCAAGACAGAATCGATCGGCTTGCTGTCAAAGTCACCCAGCTGGACTCCACAGTGGAGGAGGGTAGGTAATTGCATGAAAGCAGTGAGCTGCACACCATGCAGGCTTGACAGTGGCAATTAGCTCCAGCGCAATCTCTGCTTCCCCCTTCAGTAGCACACTGCTATTTATCTCATCTTTTCCGGGGAAAACCGGAAGGGAGCGCCCATCACACTCCGTTAATTAGTGATTAAAAAAAAATAAAGACATCCTGTCGACATCATATGTCATGCTCTTGTTTTAAGAAGTTGCAAATATTACAATAAATAAGCTGAGGGCAGCCTCATTTTAATCCAGTTCTTAAGTTTCATTTACGGATTAAAAAAAAAATAAACTTTGAATAGCTACTTGGTCTGTTCAGGTAAGGAATCCTTGGTATCTTTTAAAGAAGATTTATTTTGTAGTCACGTGTCTCTCTGGGTGTCTGTGTGTAGGTGTGTGAATGCAGGTATCCATGGAGCCCAGAAGAGCCAGGTATCCAGTGGAACCCTGGAGCTGGACTCCAGGCAGTTGTGAGCTGCTCAGTGTGGGCGCTAGGAATTAAACTCAGGTCCCCTGTAAAGTCACTAAGTGCTCTTACTGCTGTGCCATCTCTCAGGGCCCAGTTTATTTATCTTATTATTTGCTTTGTAAATGTAGATCACAGCTGAGTTTTAGATCATCTTTCTTGTGTATTTTTGTTGGCCCTTAGAATTGGATGCTTATGATAAACTCGACCCCGGACAAGATGAGTAGATTAAGTTATATGTGGTTTCAGGGACTATGTCATGTCTTTAAACCTCTTTTCCAGGCAAGATTTTACTGTATTGTTTGCATTGGTGCATTGCAGAGACCTTTTTCTAAAGGCTAAGGAATCTGGGTCCTTCTCTGGGTTGTCACACAGCATATGTGAGTTCCAGGCTTGACGGTCCAGTGGGCAGGGCAGACAGGGCCAGCTCGGACACCTAGAAGAGTTATCAAAGTTGGATGAGTTACATACAGTGTAAAGGCTGTGAAAAACGAAAAGGCTTACCCACTTCTGCTCAGCTGGTGCTCACTTAGCTCAACTTCGTTTTCCTGGATCAAGGTGCTTATTTTGTGGGTCATAGGTCGAAAAGCTTTGAGGCCTCTCTTTCTGCATCATTGTGATGGATGCTTACTAGGCTGCTCACATTTGCATAATGTTTTGTGCAGGCATCTTACTGCAGCTGGCACTAATGGTTTCTCCTAAGATATCCAGTTACATGCCGGCCAGCCTTGGGCTGTGTAGATCTGTGCTTGCCTGCCAGCCTCAGGCTGTGTAGATCAGTGCTGGCCTGCCAGCCTCGGGCTGTGTAGATCTGTGTGCTGGCCTGCCAGCCTCGGGCTGTGTAGATCTGTGTGCTTGCCTGCCATCCTCGGGCTGTATTCTGTGTGGTGTCTGAGAGGTGCTGTTTAAACAGCAACAAAATGGTGTCCTGGTCCAGTGAATAATTCTCTTGTTACAAAAGAAGACAAAGCTGTGATCTGACTTCATGTCATAGAGAAAATGTATCTCTTAGAGGGAGGAAAGGACATTCTATTTAAGCAGGGTTTTAAAGAAACAACAGAAACCATTGTTTCAGGGCCTAGAGAGATGACTCAGTGGTTAAGAGCACTGACTGCCCTTGCAGAGGACTCATGTTCAGTTCCCAGTACCCACATCTGATGACTCACGATTGCTTGAAGAACCCAGTGCCCTCTTATGGGCTCTGCCAGCATTGTGCACATATACACACTCAGTCCCCATACCCAAAACAGTCTCTGTTTTAAAAAGCCAATATGGAGTCATTCTGGGAGATGTTTATAATTCTGAGTCAAAAGATGCTTGTTTCTAAACAGAAAAGATCTTGTTCTAACTCAACCCGGGGACTTGTCTCTCAATAGTCTCACTACAGGATATCAACATGAAGAAAGCATTCAAAAGCTCTACCATCCAAGACCAGCAGGTGGTCTCCAAGAACAGCATTCCCAACCCTGTCGCTGACATTTACAACCAGAGTGACAAACCTCCACCACTGAGCATTCTGACTCCGTACAGGTAGAGTGACAAACCCTCGCCACTGAGCATTCTGACTCCGTGCAGGTGCACCTCCTTACCTCCCTCCCCCGCTTTCCACGGGCCTTTCCAGCAGAGGCCAAGGGATGCTTCCAGAGGCTAAACTGTGCTGATGTGCTGGGTGGGACCACCTTGGAGGGCTCCTTGGGGTTGAAAGAGAACACTCTGAAAACAGTAACTGCCATATCATACATACCAGTGAAATACTGGCCACAGAATTGCTGGCGTTTGTAACAGAAGTGTGAGTTCTGATTTTCACACTCAGATGTGGCTGTCATCAGCAGATGTGGTACTTCACGGCAGCATACCAGGTGTGGGTGTGCCTTTCCTTATGTTCAAGTTAGGTGGGAAGAAATGGCAAGGTTCATTTATAACACGGGAAAACCCTCACCCTAGCCCCTCAGCGGTGCGCAAACATCTGCTGTTCTGTTGTTGCTGTGGTGGCCAGATATGTCAGGGACAGACTTCCAGAGAAAAGACAAAAACCCAGCAGGGCAACACTCACAGGGAGAGGCCACCTGCACGTGCCCTCACCAAGCTTCACGCATCCTGCCCACACCTATGGCGTCTTCTTCTCGTAACTCCGGTTACCATCTCTGGGTTTCTTTGTTGTTCTTACTGTCTCCTTGTCCTCCACAGGGGGCCTTGTCTCTCCGCCCATCTTTCTACCCCTCTATGGGTCTCACTTCACCAGCATCTGCTGGGCACTGTGGTGATAGCCAAAAGCCCTCCCTTCCCAGAGGCAATGCTGCAGCCAAGTGTCTGTGACGGTCTTGGAGACCCGTGTGTCCTTTGTATGTGGCTGCTGTCCTGCCATCCTCTTCATCTGACTTGTGGTCTTTTCCAAGGATGCACAGAAGAGGTTTAGAGCTAGCCTCCATGAGAGGACAGTTGGGACTGTCACCTTCTCTTTCTGCTGGACAGAAAGATCCCCTCAAACAAATGGGCGTGCACATAGACTTAGAATTGTATGGAAACTGATGGGAGCCGGGCAGTGTAGCACACCTCAGCTCCTACGGGACAAGAGTGCACACATTTAAAACTGTGGTGTGCATGAGCAGAAACCTCTCTCCTCACCACCCTCTTTCCCACTAATTTGGTTTTCTGTTCCTTTATTTGGTCCATAGACTCTCTCCTTCTATGGATGTTTAACTGGCCTTACCTCTCCTGTGTGCACATGCAGCTTAGTGGGACCCTGTCAGAAAGAGTAACTCTCCTGGATTAATTCTGAATATAATGTCTACACTATACCATGACCATTCCAAGCATCACTGAAAAAAAAATTTAACTTCCTCCATTTATTTTCTGAGAGCAATGGAAAGCATTTTACCTTTTAAAATGTTTTCTATATGTAGTGCACATAATGTAATGCACCCAGAGGCCGGAGTTACAGGCAGCTGTGGGCCAGGTGCTGTGAGCGCTGAGAACCGAACTCAGGTCCTCTGAAGGTACGTCATAGGAGTGCTTAGCCGCAGAGCCATCTCCCCTGCCCCTGGAGCATCACTGTTGATTCCTGTTACAGCCCTGAGTTCACAGCAGCTGCATCATTACTGGTTACATGTTAAGGGAGTGACTTACATAGTGATTTGAAATATTATTTAGACTATAGTAGTCATAGCAGTACTTGAAACTGACATGGCCACGGAGATGAAGTTTCTTGAGAAATACATTGTGTTTCTGTCATGTACACCCACGACCATTTTGCTTTCTGAAACCAAATGGTGTTGTGTAAACCTGAATTGACAAAAGGGACAGAGTAATTACTAGTTTTTGATCATGACTATATCGAAGTTCCCAGTAGAATTAGTGTACTCAGAGCATCTTGCTGCCTCTAGTTGTAGCTTCCTGTTAGAATAAACCAAATAGTTCCTTAAATGCATAAGCTATTGTAATTGGATGTTTGTGAGGGGAATTTTCACATAGGATTTACACCTAGTGAGTTCTGTTTTTAAGACAGTTATTTGCTTTTGTGAATGTTTCCATGTTTTTCCAAATAAGGAAGTTCAGGGTAATACATAAGGTGGTTAGCAAGCCGCGTGTGGGTGTTCGGATCCAAAGGGTTAACGTTAACGGTACATCCTGGTGAAGGCACTGACCATCCTTCTTCCCTGGCTTCGAATGCTTTTGTCCACAGAGATGACAAGAAGGATGGGCTGAAGTTCTACACGGATCCCTCTTACTTCTTTGACCTCTGGAAAGAAAAGATGCTGCAGGACACAGAAGACAAGAGGAAAGAGAAACGACGTCAGAAGGTGCGTAGCGATGTCAGAAGGTGCGTGATGACGTCAGCGGGAGGCACCCATCAGTGTGCGCACGAGCCCTTTGCTCACATAGTCGGGCGTTATGTCCAGTGCTCGGGTTTTCTCAGAGTGTCCTCCTTTTGCATGACAAGCTTGACACTGTAACACAGCAGTGACGTTGTTAAGTAGATCCGACCAGATTTGTGTATGCCCCTAACAAAGGAAGTGCTGGACGCACAAGTTCAGTCTCTGACTATGTGTGGTAACTCCTGCCCCTTTGCTCCCTCGGAGCTTCCTGTGGTATTCCTGTCAGACATCAGTGCGCTTTGTCTTGTTTACATTCGTCTGTTAGGTGCGATGTCACTGTGACTGAGAACTTACTGAGGTGTTTGTGGGAGACTGAGAAGCCAGTGAGTGATCTGTACCTTCAGAGATCTTCACTAGGCGTGAGCCCCCCTTAGGGGAGGATGGAGATAGAGGCAAGCACTAAGAATGCCAGTCAGGAGTTTTAGAACTCGCTGCCATCTTGGAAGGATAAACTGACTTGTTTGGTTGGTTAAGCAACCTCCACTTTGAAAATTGCCCCTTTAGTGCTGAGAATTTAGACATACCCCATCGAGAGGAGTAATTCTCCAAAGTAAACACCTAAGGTCTTTTTATACATACATGGTGTTCAAAAATCAACCACCCAGAGTGTGCTTTTAATCCCAGCATGAGGAGGCAGAAGCAGGCAGGTCTCTGTGAGTCCAAGACCATCCTGGTCTACGTAATAGATTCTGGGCCAACCAGGGCTACATTGTGAGACCCTGTCTCAAAAGAGAAAGCACCAACCAGGAATAACAAAAACAGACCACAATAGTGTAATACAAACAGAAACAACCACCCAGCTTGGCTTGACAAATACTAGGTTACACTGGAAGAAATCTTCAGCACTCGGTGGGGTGGGCTTGAGGTTGGGAACATTTGGATGTTTTGAACGGAAGGTGAATAAGAGAGGACGGGCTAGGGGTGGCTCAGCGTGGAGCGCCTGGTTGTCTGAGCAGGTCTTGGCCTCACTTCTCAGCACAGACAAAAGAAGAAAGAGAAGAGATGGAGAGAAGGAGGGCATCTGGATTCAGGGCGAAGGTTTTTTGTTTTTGTTTTGTTTTGTTTTTTTCTGTTTCAATGCTTTATTGACAGTTGGAAACAAACCCATCAAACTGGAGGTGATGACATCCTAAAAACCCAAGAGGCAAGGGGTTTGCATTTTACCCCCTCTACTTAAAAATTTTTTTAATTAAATGCATTTTAGCAAAAGTGATTAAAAAAAGAAAAGGGTCAAAGCCCCCGATGTCAGCGAGCAAGGTGTCGGCTCAGGGAAGAACCAGCCCCTACTTCAACAGGGCGAGGGTTTTTGAGAGGTGTCTCACACCGGGGAAGGACTTAGCTGGGGACCTGGGAAGAACTGCAGAGTTTTAACAAAGAATTCAAGCAAAGAAGTCATAGAAGAAAAAATGCATTGAAAGCCATTTTTGTCTAAATTGCTGTCCCTGTTGTTGTAAAGGACAAAGCCAGGACTTTCAGGAGGGCCCTCCATGGACACTTCCTGCCCTTCCAAAGGCTTTCCCTTCTCAGATCCATCTCAGGAGAGGGCTTCCCTTCTCAAAAACTGATTGATTGATTGATCGATTGATTGATTGATTGATTGATTGTGTGTAGATGTTTTGCCTACATGTATGTTGTGTATGACTGAGTGCCTGGGGCCTGCAGAGGCCAGAGAGAGCGTCAGATGCCCTGGAACTGGAGTTACAGACAGTTGTCAGCCACTATGCAGGCGCTGGGAACTGAACCCAGGTCCTCTGGAAGAGCAGCCAGTGCTCTAGCCACTGGGCCATCTCTCAAGTCCTGGCCTGTTGAAGAAAATTGTTTGTGCTATTATTGCTTGTATGTAATCATCGTACTCACACTTACTTCATAAGGATATTGGGGGGTGTGTGTGTGTGTGGGGGGGTGTAAAAGAATCTATGTTTAATAAAAAGGGAAAATAAATAAAATCTAGAATCTTTAAATAAGGTAATACATGTGATATCTGTCTTTTGGAGACGTAGTTCACGTAATATCAGGATTTCCAGATGATCCATTTCCCTCACTCTCTGTAGCTGAGTTCAGTTTGTTATGTGTGCATCCAACGTTGTCTTTATCTTCTCCTGTTGACAGTCACCAATTAACAGTCATGGGCAATGCGGCAGTAAAGCTGGGGGAGGAGCCATCTCTGTGACAAGATGACTTAAAGTCCTTCGGGCAAATCCCAGCAGTGGGAGAGCTGGCCTGGTTTTGACTTCGGGGGACCTCTGTATAGCTTCCCTAGATGCGGGATTAATGTATACGTGTGCCCGACAGTGATTCTGGTTCCCTTCTCTCTGTGTCCTCAGAGGCAGTGCTTTTCTTAATGAGGTGGGCTCTGGGAATAGCGGCCATCCTAGGAAGGTGCTTGCAAGGCTCCTTCCTTTATAGGCTGTGAACTCCCAGGTCCTGAGGGCCAGTGCAGTGGAGCATTTTCCCATGTTATGTGGTGCCTTGCGCCCCGATGGGCATATGCCGTGCCATCCCTGCACCCCCCACACCTGAGGATGAAACCAGCTTGATCCTGGTGAATGATCTTTCTGATACGTTCTTGAGTTCCACTTGCAAGCCTCGTGCTGAGAATGTTTGTGCCTCTGATAAGACAGTTGGCCTATGATTCTCTTTTCTGTTACTGTTTTCTCTCTCTCTTCTGTTTTTGGATCTGGGCGATGCTGACTCTGTGTGGAGCGTTTGGTGGTATTTCTTCCTTGCTAGCCTATGAACTAGTGTGAAAAGCATCTGTGTTAGCTCTGTAGCTGTATCCCAGCAGGTGCCTGGAGCTTCCGAGAGACTTTTGCCTTTATTATTATTGTATTGTTGTTATTGTTGTTGTTGTTATGGCTTCAGTTTTGCTTTTTTTTTTTTTTTTTATAGAGGTTTAAGAGCTTGCATCCTCTTTGCTTAATTTCAGTAGGCCGTAGATACCTAGAAATGCATCCGTTTCTTCCAAATTACCAACTCACTATAAAGCAAGCCTTACCTTACGTCCCAGTGAGCTTCCGACTTGTGCCATTGGCTGCAGCTGTATCTCCCCTTCATCTCTGATTCTGTTAATGTGCGTCTTCTTTTGGATGCTTTGAGCTTTTTTGACTTTCAATCTTATTTATCTTTTCAAATAACGAGTCCTTTCATTGATTTTTTTTTTTTTTTAAATTTCATTTCTTTCTCTCATGACATCTCTTACTTCTCTTCCCCTGCTGATTTGGGGTTTTCTTGTTCTTATTTGTCCAAAGTTCTAAGGGACATAGTTACCTTTTTGCTTGAAATCTATCATTTTTAAGATGTGGGCACTCACAGCTGTAGACTGCTCTCATTACACCAGGAGTCCCTCTTCACCATGGAAGTGTTCCTTCTTCAGCTATAACTAGTAGTTTTGCTGGATATAGTAATCCACATTAGCAGAATAAGGTTATATATGAAGTGGGGGGTCAGTAGAGACAGGTGACGGGTGTGATAGATGGCCTTTAAGAGCCGAGGGGCGGGAAACCTCAGCTTGGGCCACAGGGCTCCACAGCTAATCAGCGCCAGGACAAAGATCCCACTCAGATCGTAAGAGCCAGGAGTGGGCCGGGGACGCGCCCCACAGCTCACCAGGTACTGCCCTGAACCCGCAAGACACAGGGACGAGGTAGGCGGGCCTAGAAACCCCCCCAGATCCCAAAAGCGGGCGGCTGTGGCA
>CM052721.1:679053-709662 GCA_028551405.1 Uromys caudimaculatus | reverse complement strand
GCCACCAGGGAGAAAGGAGAGGACTTTGGGCCTGAGGGTGCTAGTGGCCCCAGTAAAAGGGAATGGGTGGGTGGGTAGGTGGGAGGAGGAATTCCCTCACAGAGGCGGGGAGGGGGAGGGGACACGGGGTTTCCAAAGAAAAGGGGAATCATCGGAAATGTAAATAAAGTATCAAAAATAAAGAAAAAAAAAAAAAAGAGCCGAGGGGCTTTTCTTGGAAGAGATATGGAGGAACACTCTAGGGTAGGATGCTGGGTTGCGTAGTCTGGGGATTCTAATGCAAGTCTGTGTCACTGAGGTAAGAATTATTACCTTTAATACTTTAAGATACTGGCCGTGTGTGTGTGTGTGTGTGTGTGTGTGTGTGTGTGTGTATGCGTGCATCTAATATGCATGTTACTGGATAGAATCAAAGGCTGGACTGTTGTGACCAAATAGCACACCTATCCCCTGACATGTCAATGTGTGCCTCCTAAGCAGGAAGAGAGATGGTCGTTAAGTGCCTTTAACAGTATGGCTCTTAATTAGGATCCAGATTGGCTCCCCATTGAAGCCTCTCTCCCCCTTTTCTTTTGGGTTTTAACAGTACCCAAATAATATACCCTGGCTATAACGCAACCAAGCGGCTTTGACTGTGACGAAGGCACACCCTCTCTGTGAGGACCTAGCATTGCTTAACAGTCTTGTGAACATCTCCTATCTTTAGGCCATGTACTAAGGCACACGTGCACATGTGCTAAAGCGTTTAATATATGCAAAATCATGCCAGACATGATTTGTGTACCCAGAACTTATTAAGGATGTGGGTGTGTTTTTCTTAATAGCATACAGTATTCTGAAATACAAATGCTCCATAAACTACCTACCCTTTGCCACGTTGGTGAATGGATGTGGATTGTAAACTGCACTCTTAAGTCCCAGAGCTGGTTTCCTACCACAGTAGAGGTGTTTCTTCAGGACGCATCTCTAGAAGGTGAATTGCTGTTAATGAGGAGAGAGCAGCTTTGAACAGCCCCGTCCTATGGCCTCCCCTTGGAAGGCTGAGGCTCAGCTCTTACCGCCAGGGTTCTGGTGACCAGTGCCGGCTTGCTGAGTGCCCCATCTCGTCTGGGTCTCATCTTTTCGTACCTTCAGCAGCCATTCCTAGGTCCTGTGTGCAGTTTATGTCCTTACTCTTAAAGTGCTAAGAGCCTCCAGACATCTCTGGAAACAGTCCGGTCCAGCCACCGCTTTCTCACTGCCTTAAACTGCAGGCAAGGTGACATTTGATATACATATAGACATATGCACATATTTAGATATATGAAGCGCATACACATACAGTATGCATGTTTACTATAAAGCTATGTCACACTTTAAGATATATTTATATATATAGATGCATTTGTAGTTTGCCACATTCTACAGAGACTTGTTTATGCTAGCTGTCAGACTTCCCCTCTCAGGGAATAAGCTCCACAAGGATTAGAAACTCTCTCTCTCTCTCTCTCTCTCTCTCTCTCTCTCTCTCTCTCTCTCTCTCTTCTCTCGTGTGCATATGTGTTGGCCATTCGTATCTTCAGTGCCTGAGTGTTGGGCAAGGTCCCTGGGGCATGTGTGTGCTTGAGGCATGGTGTGTGGCTTTGATCACTCAGCCAGGATGTACTGAGTGTGCTTCATGGAAAAGTAAGAGTAGATGAGGCCCCTAAGGGAGAAGAGGAGGAAAACGCATACAACCGTTGTCACGGAAGATCATAAGTGCTTGTGCAAGAAAAGGGACAAGTGTGTAGATGCCCATCGAGGGCCTCCCCTTGGAAGAGGGGCTCGCGTCCGACCACCGTGAGTATGGAACACGCCTTGGCTGACAGACAGGACTGATGGAAGAATGGCTCTGTGTCTAAGCAGGTAAGTTTATCTGCGTGCACACATGCGTCGCACACATGCACACACATATAGCAGCTCCAAAGTGTGTCAATGAGAGAAATGATTTTTATGAATGATGTTACCGGATGCTTCACATGAGCAATGCAGATCTAGGCACAGGCATGTTAAGCAGGCTATAACCCTAGCAAGCGAGAGTCCTGTCCCAAAGGTGGAGGTAAGCAGCTATGGGGGGAGCCTGTTGTTTCTGTAGAGACCCACTTTATTTCTGATGGACCTGGTGAGCCCCAGCGTGTGCTATTAGAATTTGCTACAGTTGGGTGTAGTTAGGATGTGACCACCTCGTGAGTGTGCGCAGGCTTGTGCTCTATGCATTGTAACTGCCTCTAACCTGCTGTTTTCCTTTCCCTTCTGTCTTGGCATGCTTGCTTGCTTTTCTTGGACATCAGGAGCAAAAGCGTGTAGATGGCACCACCCGAGAGGTGAAAAAGGTTAGAAAAGCCAGAAACAGGCGCCAGGAGTGGAATATGATGGCCTATGACAAAGAGCTTAGGCCCGACAACAGGTTGTCTCAGACTGTGCACCACGGAGCTTCCTCCGAGGGATCTCTGTCCCCAGATACTAGGTGTGTGCATGTCATGGACCCCTCTCCCCATGTTCGAGTCCCTGTATTTTGGGTTTCTGTGTGCCCTATTGTGACCTTAAAATAATACTTTAAGGCATGCTATCTGAATGTGGGTCCCTTTGCATGCCTTTAGAGCTTTCTTACGTTTCTCTCGGGTTAATCTGGACGGTGGAGCTTTAATGTGGATTCTGAACTTGGGTGACTGACTGTCAGTGACGCGGGTTTGCTTAGTCATCACTTACTGCTGTAATGTAAAATGTTGACTTTCCTTTGTTCTTCGTCAGAACTGGCCCAGGAAGACCTTCATTTGAAGAAGGCACAGACAAAAGAGGGCTCGATAATCTCTTTCCAAACCACTCATCTTTCACGTTCTTCTTTCAGGAGGCCTTCCTGCTGAGTGTTCTTTAAGAAGTTGACAGCAGTTAAGTAAAAATGTTTCTTGCAGGTGCCAACAGAGAGGTCATGAGGACACAGACTCACTTGATGACTGACGGACCTGTTTTAACTTTTGGTTTAATTTCTTGCTTCTGTTTTATCGAATCATGTTCCATTTGTGTGGACTTCCGGGCTTCTGCATTTGCAAGTTAGAATTCCAGCCAGGTGCATAGCTCAGCTGGAAGAGCGGCTTCCCCGCATGTGTGAAGTCCTGGGGGTGAAGCCTGCTGTTTCATAAAGCAGGCATGCTGACACAAGCCTCCAGCCTGACACCCAGAGGTGGAGGCAGGATAATCAGAAATTCAGGGTCATCCTGGGCTACATATCTGAGGCCAACCTGGAATACATGAGACTCTTTTTAAAATAACAACAACAAACAAATGTACAAACTAACAAAAACATCAAGAATTTACCCAAGAAAATGTCAAAAGTAATATGAACTCAGGTATGTGCCTCATATTTGACTTGTTTTCCTTTTGTTTTTTCTTCTTTCCACCTCTATTACCTAGACTGTTAGAACAGTCTCTACCCACCCAAAAGAATAGGTGGGTGTCTACCAGGAGACGCTTAGGGGTCACCGGACTTCCGACACTGCTTCCTGCCCAGTCCACGAGCTCTGGAAAGTCGTGCCCCGGTAGTCTTTCTAGACACCTGTAACCTGAAGAATTCAGAGAACCCTGGGAGCTTCAAGCCCTAGCCTCATGCTTGAACTGTAGTATCAGGTTATTGATACTACGGTTCTGTCCACGTGGTGAAGGGCGTGGGAACCCCAAATCCCCATGGTAGCGATTTTTTGTTTTGACAAGTAACTTGGTTGGGGTTTTAATTCTGTCACACAAAGCATATACATTGTCCTCACCCCGTGTGTGCTCTGACTTAAGCACGCGTAGATGGGGAAGGGGTGATGTTTCTTTACCCCTCACTGAATGCTTCTCCCTACCATCTGAGATTGTCCCATGCCGGGTGTGGTGTCGATGGCCATCAGAATCCTTGGTTCCTCTGCTGTGCGCGTGCCCACATTGTCTAGGTACAGTTTCATCTCTCTTAGGTGGTCCCTTTGTCATGACTTACTATTGCAGACCTAACTTTAGCAAACATCACAGTTTATCACTGGACTGAGACCAAACTCCTTCAATTAATTTGGAAAATTGGCATGTTGCAGCCTTTTCTCTTTTTTAAGGAAGATGCGTGTCTTTCTTTTACTTATCTGTATGTGTGTGGATGTGGCTCTCTGTGTGCGAGTAAGCGCCCGTGGAGGCCGGAATGGAGAGCCAGACCCCGGGACTTGGAGTTACAGATGGGGTTTAACTGCCATGAGGGCGTGGGAATCAAACCAGGGTCCCCTGCAAGAGCAGCCAGTGTGCTTAGCCGCTGAGCCTTCTCGCCAACCTTAACTTTTTCTTGTTATGAAATTAAAAATACTTATATCTGGATATTACAGAAAGAAATTAAAGCTAAATACCCATCCTGACGTCACCCAGAGAAGCCAGTTTGCTTTTTCCTGTGTCTGTCTTTAGTCTCTGTCTGTGCCTGCGTGGGATTTTAACCTTCACAGAATTGGAATCGTGCAGAACATTTCCCTTTTACTTCTTTTTATTGTTGTTGTTTTTTGTTTGTTTGCTTGCTTGCTTGCTTTTTATGACCCAGGGTCTCACTACATAGCCCTGGGTTCCCTGGAACTCTCTATGCGGACCTTAAACACACAGAGATCCGCGGACCTCAGCCTCCCAAGCACTGAGATTAAAGGCACACATAACCATACCTAGCTTTTTGACATCTTAAAAATATTTTATTGTTAAACATCCTTTGGTAAAAGCATGGTTTCTAGAAGTGTATTCTTCCTCTTTACATGAGCATTAAAGATGCTAAGCAGAGCTTAGCTGTAAGCTGTGTGTAAGGCAGTCCTATAAACAAAGTGTTTTAGCTCAGTCCAGGCAAACAGACCTCTTAAGTTCTGCTCACTCCTGACTGATTGCTAGGCATGGCTTGTTTCTAAATATGAGTTTCGATGAGCAGTTGATAGAATGTTCTCTGTAATCAGAAGTCAGTGCATCTCCACATCCAACCAGCCTTATTTCCTCCAATTCTGGGCCCTGCTCTAGTGCTGTGGCTCTGCCCACCTGCTTCTCTAAAACAGCCTCCTTCCTGCCTCCACTCCCTTAAGCCACTGGTTCTCTGCTGCAACAGATGGAGACTGACCATCACAGACCCCCGGGGTCACGACGTTCAGCACCTCATCTGTGGCGTGTCTCGTGGGAGTTTCTACCTGCCCACTCAGTCAGCCTCCTCCGAGTGCCCCTGCAGCTGCCTGCTGGCACCCCCGTTCCCTGGTCCTTCACCTGATCAGCCCCTGCTGCTTCTCCTCTTGTCACCCTTCATCAGGGTCCTGTCCCCATCAATCCTGTGTCTATCTCTGTGTGGTCCCCTGCTTTGTCTTGGCTTCTCAAAGCTGTGTTCCAAGGATGGCTTCTCATTTGTACTTCGGATCGTACTGCATCCTACCCTGTGTCCCACTGGAGACACTCCATGCTGTGCTGGATGACTGTCTCCTGCAGAAAGTGACATGTCAGTGACGTAGTCACCTAGGTAGGCTCTCTATATCATCAATGACCACATAGATTTAGATGATCTGTTTCTATTTTTGAAATCTACTGAACCCAAATACAGGTCAGACATTTTCTACCACTAAAATATGGTAACTCAGCTGCTAGCTCTTGGAAGAGTCACTAAGACATTTTCACACACAGCTGTGATCTAGACCACAGCTCACAAACAGGGGAGACAAACAGGTTCCATTGTGCTGCAGCTAGGGGAGGAGGGGAGGAGCAGCCCTGTGGTTGGGGAAAGCTGCCCACAGAGGTCCCAAAGGCAGGCATGAGTGCGTCTTCATCTCTGCTCTTGCCACGTCCCCAGTGTGTGCTTACCTGTTTCCCTTCAGAGAGAGAAACTCAAGCTGAATCCTAGCAGAAACCAGCAAGTATATGTGAGAAAAGTCAGAACGAGAAGAGAAGAGTGGGAGAGGAGGAAAATGGGCATTGAATTCATGAGTGACGCTAAGAGGCTGGATCAGGCAGGGAGCGCCAAGGAAGACCCGAGGCCCAGCGGGTGCGTCCGTCCGTCACTCTGCTTTCTTGGATCTCAGCCCCAGATCAAGTCCTGCTTGAGCGTCGTGGGAGGGTGCGCAGCCCCTGATGACTGTCCTGTAACTCGGGCGAGGATGGGTGCCTCTTACTAACGCAGCCCCCCGATGACTGGGTGCCTCCTATTAATGCAGCTTGCCACTGCTCCCTAACGCTGGCTGTTACCCTCCCCCCAGGCTCTGCAGGATGCCGGTCATCACCTCCTTTCCAGACCGCTCACTAACACAGACTCTTCATCCTCTCTAGAGCTCTGCTGTGCCGCTGTGCTTATGGCCCCGGAAGGCAGTCAGTGGTGATTTTTCCTTCTTCGGGTTCAAAACATTTCTGCCATTTATAAAAATGCAGCTCACTGTGCATTCTGGATCCCTCTTTGTCTTCTTGCCATTAACATGTATCCAGTTCACCTGCTGTTTCACACTGCCAAATCAGATGTTGTGGTATTTTGTTGCCTCTGAAGTTCTTGGTCAATCTGAGATATTGTTTCTAAATGAATGGGATTTGTCATATTGAATTTTCATAAAGAAACACATGAAGCGCTGTGGCGATGTGTCTCTGCTGGGTCCCACTTACTGGTCTGACTTATCAAAGCTTCTGATCTGAATCCATGTAACACTGGGCTTGTTACTAAAATAACTGTGTGGTTGCTTGGAAGCTCTCAGGGAGCTGAACTTAGCTGTACGTAAAGAAATAAATGTCCCTCCTCCTGTACGGACAATGTTGTTCTTTGTCAAGCTGCAGCTACCTCTTAGGGGACATTTTAAAAACGTCAATTCCTCTCACCCTTTTCCCTCCAAACTCAGGTCTCACACATCCGATGTCACCGATTATTCTTGTCCTGCTACTCCCAACCATGCTTTGCAAGCACAGCCGGTGACACCTTCCTACACGGCTGGCGATGCACCACTGCATGGAACCACAAACCAAGGCGCTGAGCATGAGTACCGACCCTCGGCCGCCTCGGCAAGGCACATGGCCCTGAACCGACCTCAGCAGCCACCGCCACCGCCTCCTCCCCAGGCCCCAGAGGGGTCCCAGGCCTCTACATCAGTGGCTCCAGCCGACTATGGGTAAATTGCTATTCCTTTCATGATTTCTTTTGCTGGTGAATTGGTATCTTGGAAGAATTTTATCACATAGAATATAGTCAAGAATGATTGGGCATAGTGTCAATGGCGGCAGAGTATGTGTCAAATAAAATAGGTGCAGAATCCAGCCACTGACAATTTCCTTTTGTAGTCACTTCTCGGTGGACCGTGTGCTTATGTCTGTCCCCTGCTCACATACTAAGCCAAGGCAGCTATAAAGGATAAACTGCTTGCTTGAGAACTTGTCCACACCCTCGAGTTTCTCCCAGAGTGCTGGTCATAGACCAGAAAATGTAATTCACCCTGCAATCCCTTCTCGACCTCTTGGCTCCTAGAACATTCTACCCTGTGCTCTTGTTCTGATCTTTGGTTTGAATGCCTCCACCGTGTCTAGACCCTTCCAGAGATCGCGTGTTAATTCATTTGAGACCTCCCTTTTATTTTGGCAGGTCGTCTTTAGCTCTCTTAGATTTAGTCTTTAAAATGCTCCCTAGTGTCTATACCCAGGAAAGTTAAGTATAGCACTATGTCTTCTCCATCCTCGGGAAACCCTTGCTTTCTGGTTGGTCTGCATCCTGAAAGAGGAGACCACATGGTCTAGATGTCCCCTGTCCTTTGGCCTTGGCTAAGCTGAGACTCCCTGGGATGTGTTCTAAGACTGCTGCTACATCAGGCGCACAGAGGGTCTGTGGCTTGGAAAACCGTCAGCCCGTCTCTTGGAGTGTCTGACATGCCGCCGGGCACTTTAACCCTGAAGATCCTATTCTGACAGGGTCAGAGAAGGGAGCCCCCAGCCTCTGTCTCCTTGGCCTCAGAACCCTCGTGAGACAAGGTTCTAAGTGGCACAGCCCTGAGAGGCCTGGAATGGAAAGGACACTAATCTTCTGCTGCCATCTGTGGACCCTAGCCATCCGCAGAATTTACCATGTGTTTCAAAAAATGGTCATTTTAGGTACATTTCAGTGGGTTTTTAATTGTCACGATGAAAAACATACAACTGGGAGACACTCACACCCCACAGTGACTCCGGTCTGGCTGGTAGCACCGTGCTCTGGGTCTGAGCTCTGTCTCCATATGCTCTATTAGAACTAGAGGGACATGACCCTCCCTGGTTATGTGAGTGACTATGTTGTATTTATTCCTTAGGATGCTTCCAGCACAGATAATTGAATACTACAACCCCTCAGGACCGCCACCACCTCCCGCTCCACCCATGATTCCTTCAGCACAAACTGCCTTTGTCAGCCCTCTCCAGATCCCTGCACAGCCCCCGTTCCCTGCCTCAGCTGGCTCCACATACCCCACTCCCCCTCACCAGCCCTCCACTGGGCTCCTGGCCATAGCACCACCGCCTCCAGGCCCCCCACCTCCTCCGCCTGGGCCTCCTGGCCCCTCCTCCCTCTCATCCTCCCCAATGCATGGTCCCCCTGCGGCTGAGGCAAAGCGCCCAGAGCCTCCACAGCCACCCGTAAGTGATGCAAGAAGCGACCTCCTGGCTGCCATCCGGATGGGTAAGTGTGCTCGCAGGTTCACAGTCTGTGCCGGGAAGAGACTGATTGTGACTCAGCCAGCTACATTGCCTTCAAAGGGTGACGGTACAATTCTGTCATTTGTTACTTTCTTAAGTTGGGGTTCTTCTACAGGTAGCATAGAAACACATTAGAATAAAATGTTAAACCTTCAGGAAAGCTGCACTTGACAAGAAGCCAGAAGCGAGCGTCAAGCAATAGATTAATTAATAGGACCTTTCTCCACTGTGGACCCCAAGAATGAAATGGAAGTGAGTGAGTGCCCAGCAATGGCTTTGTTTTCAACAAAGCTGAGATTACACTGGACTTGTCACAGACACAGCTCGGTGTGCCAAGTCGGTGGCTTCTGGAATTTATTCAGTAGCCCACAGATTATGCCAGGCAGAACTCCTGCCCTCACCACTGAGCCCTCACACAGGACAGGTGGCATGAGTGTCTTATAGACCTTGACCCTGTTGAATGCCCCAGAGCCTCCCAGGGAGACCTGCGTGTTGTACCATTCACACTTAACCTGTCAAAGCCCAGGTGGCCCCGGGCTGCAGCAGCAGACTGCAGAATATCCCACGAGCTCCTCACACCCTAAGAACATTGTAGCCTCTTGGTACACACACACACACACACACACACACACACACACACACACACCTACCTGCTGCTAAATTCTAGGGAGACATGACCCTCCCTGGTCATATTCCCTAGAATCCCCAAGTATCTTGAACATCATTGAAAAACTTGAGTGTGTCAAGAGATGAAGGCTGAAAGCCAGAATACATTAAGGGATGTCAGCTCTCCAGTCCTAGGAAGAGAGTGTCAGACATGGTTTTGTACACTCTCTGCCAGTCCAGTGAGCACGTAACCAGAGACAACCATGCTCTGAAAGACCATGTCTCTTCTCCACAGGGACAGAGCTTGCAAATACAGAGCCCAAAGAACTGTCCAGGTCAGAGTTGAACAGAAACGGGGACAAATGAGGCAGGGGGTATTTGGAGCCAGGAAAAATGTCCCCACTAGATTGGCTTAGTGGCACCATTTGAATAAGATTTATAGAGAAAATAGAAACAATGTTTATCTACGATAACTTCTGGTTCTGGTTTTGATGTTTTCTTCAGGAAAGAACACGTTAAGTAATTAAATGTATTTTAGTAGGATAGGACCATTATGTCTTGAGTAACTCCTGAACCATCCAGAGAAAAGTGTGTGCATGTATGTGTGAGCCTGTGTGAATGCATGTGTGCGTGTGTGTGTGTGTGTGTGTGTGTGTGTGTGTGAGAGAGAGAGAGAGAGAGAGAGAGAGAGAGAGAGAGAGAGAGAGAGAGAGATTGGGAAAGCTTGTTCCAACATTGTCAGGGCAATTAATATGGGGATATTTTTCTCCTGGTTTTGTACCTAACCCATAAATCTGAATTTCTGTCAAAGGCCAATGTTAAGTGCTTCCTGATAAACCACCTGCCTATTGTGTTACCAAGCAGCTGTGCAGACTGTTGTGTTTTGTGTCTATTTCCAGCTGCAGCCTGGGTTTACATGTTTTCTCTGTCCTCAGGTGTTCAGGGTCTTGCCTTTATAAATTCAGTCTAAACAGGGTGACCTGTTTGGTTTTCTTCCTTGGGAGCCAAGAGACTGATTCTCCTCCCTGCCTCATGTTTGCAGGAATCCAACTGAAAAAGGTGCAGGAGCAACGTGAGCAGGAAGCCAAGCGGGAACCTGTCGGGAACGATGTGGCCACCATCTTGTCTAGACGCATTGCTGTGGAGTACAGCGACTCAGATGACGACTCTGAGTTTGATGAGAATGACTGGTCCGACTGAGCCGCAAGGGCCAGATGGCCGGTGGACAGCCAGGGCACCATATGCAAGTGTGTTAGGAGCTCCTGTGGTCTCTGCACCCTCACAGTGGTATTACCCTGTAGCTTTAGTACCTTTTGTATTAACAGTGTGATATTGCTTCTGCACATCCTTCTGGATTTGTTGAGTATTTACTGTGTAATACTTAAGTGCCACTAAACACAGCACCCCGTGCTGCACACCAGGAAATTTGCAGTATCTAGTGCATCATCCTGAAGTAGCATCTCGCTTTCCCCTCGGCCGTGAGAGCATCCTCTCCTGTCCATCCTGATTTGGTGGGCTTGCCACGTGTCTGTGCAGCTGCCCTGTGTCAGCTCTTTGCAAGATCAATGGCTCTGTGTCTGGGTGATGTCTTCCAGCCAGTGGGTGATAGCTTTCCTGTTTCTTTCCTTTGCAAATCAAGTTCCAGACGGACATGGTTGTAGAGGGGAAAGTTTAACAAATCAGAATGAGATGTTTCTCTAGCTGCACACTTGGCCTGGTGGCCTCCAAGAAAATGTGTGTGCTCCTTTGCTTTCCTTATCTTGGCATGCGCCATAGAGAGCACCCATTTCTGTGAGGGGAGCCCTGTGGGTACTCACGTGCAGAGTGCCCACTGACTTTTGTAGATGGAGCTCACGTCCGTGGCTAGCCCTGAAAGCGTGGGCACCAGTTAGCCAGGCCATGTACAAGCTGCCCAGAGTCTGCAGCGCTTGCATGACAGAGCTGCCACATCTGGTTCCCTCCTACCCCACCCAGTGGAAAAGAGACCTACATATTTTATTTCCTGAGATCCCTGCTCCTCTGTTCACTGGGGGGTGAGCATAGTTCAGCACCTCACTCCCCTTGCTCTGAATCATGGAAGCTTGGATTTAGCTGAGAGATGCCACCAGCTGTTCACAACCCATGGTGCTGTGGCTGGAGTCACGCTCAGTCTCTCAAACAGGCCACACCCCCTCCTGAAGCACAGCTCTCTTCTCTCGTGTTGTTGGCACATTTTCAATTTTAAAAAAGTACCTCACAAGATAAACTTGATTCAGCCAGTTGCCCTGGCAGAGACCCTGACTTCCCCACTGCTGCCCTGACCCTTTTACCAAATGGTGATTCCACAGTCCTGGCTGAGGCAGGGGCTCAAAGTCCAGTGTCTGCTGTGCAATTCTGGAAGGACAGCTGCTTATTTAAATAAGTCATTGTGGTGTCCCCAGGCTTGGGTTACAGGTAGGACCTTGCCAAGGGGCCAGGACACTGCCTTCCCTTAGGTGCATATTTAAATGGCCTGCAGCTCTCTTAAGATCTCTCACTTTTTATGAAAAGAAAAATTCAGATCTGGGGTGACATTGTGTCAGTTGTTAGGGAATGTCTACAGGGCAATTAAAAGTAGTCTTTGTTCATGAGTTTGGGGATGTCACCCAGCCGCCCACATGGACTCCCGTCCCCTTGGGCAGCTATCCTGTAACACCTGCCAGTAGTAGGTTTTACTCATGTCCGTCAGACACGGAAAGCCCCATCTGCAAGCCCCTCCCTGTGCCCTGCTTTGGCATGTGTCTGAGTGCTCTGTGCTGCCTGGTGGGTCATCCTGGAGCCTGTACACACGTGGCTGTTGCTGTGACTTGCTATCATATTGGTAATTGTTGAGAGGCTTTTCTGTTTGTCTCATTTCTGTTTTCCAATACCAAGTCCGACCATGCTGACATCATCATCATGACTTGGAGATTTTGAGCCTTTTGTTATCCCTCCAGGAGCTTGTCTCTGTTGTTCCTCCTGTCTCCTGTGCGCCCTGTAGAACTCCAGCACTCATCTTGGGCAGCAGTTCTTTGTTCGCTAGGGTCCTTATGCTCTCAGGGTGGAGGGAAGACTTTAAGCTACCAGCCATTGTCAGGATTTCTTCTACTGATGTCACATCAGAAGAAGACTGGTGGCTCCTTACTCACAAACGTTCACGAGCTGAGTCGTTGTCGCTTGTCCCATAGTTTCGCCAACAAGTTAATTTTAGTTTGATTTTATAGCTAGAGAGAACACTTTTACCCATTGCATTCTATAACCTTCAAAAGAATGGAAAATGACTAAAATCCAATTCAGATTTTTTTTTAGAGATTCTTTTTGGCAAATTTGATTTAGACTAAAATTTAAACCCAAGTCATTTCAATACTTTACAAAATGAGAACAAAGTAAAAAGTTTAGGTTTTTGATTTCCATTTTTAAAAAAGAAGTATTTACTAAAACAAATGGAGAACAGACTTTAGGAGCATATTTGATTTCTGTACATTTCATGCTTACACGTACATCTATAGATTTTAAGGTTGTTTTATATTATCGCCAGTTTTAGTGCTCCATATGTATTTTAGCTGAGTATCTGGTATGGTATTTTCTCATGGTATAGACTCAGGCAGATGGACAGCTGGAGGGGTGGGTGGGTGGATGGATGGATAGATGGATGGATGGATAGATGGATGGATGAGTGGGTAGATAGCTAGGTGGATGGGTGGGTAGATGGATGGGTGGGTGGGTGGATATATGGATGAGTGGATGGGTGGGTGGGTAGCTAGGTGGATGGGTGGGTAGATGGATGGGTGGGTGGGTGGGTGGGTAGGTGAATGGATGATAGGCAGGATGGTAGATGGACGAGTACATGGATAGAGGGTGTGTGGGTGGACAGATGGATGAGTGGATGGGTGGGTGGATTAATGATAGACGGATAGGTGAGTGGATGACAAAGTAGGTGGATGAATGGATGGTAGATAGATGGATGGACTGTAGATGGATGCATGAGTGGATGGATACATGAGTGCATGGATGGATAGGTGGATGGGTGGTGGATAGAAGATGCCTGAGCCTGCACATCACAGCACCGCGGAATGCAAATGAGTGCACTATTAGCCCCAAACCCCGAGCTTCAGTACTCAGATTTTATTTACTAAGATTATTAGAAGATGGATGTTTTCATCCCAGTACATTTTTAACACATCAAATCATTTACGAGCATAGGATGATGAAGGGTGTAAAAGCTTTGTAATATTTTCAGCAGAAACATGTGATACATTTGAATCCACTGAAGTCTGGAGGGAGTGTATCAGCCAGAGTAGCAAGGCGGTTTTGTTTATTTGTTTGTTCGTTTATTTTATGAAGGAGAGTGTCTGTTATCTTGCAGTATTATCAATGCAGTTGTAAATTGAATCTAAAGTGGTATTAAAAACTGTCAAACAATTTTTAATCTGTTTGTATATCTTACTATAGATCACAAGTAACATCTAAATAAAATTACACGTGTAACCCTACATGGCTCTGATTATTTATAACTGTTGTGTCCGGAAGTATTTATGAACCCCAAAAGACCACCAAGGAGCCTACTCCAATGTAATTACATTTGGGTCTCTTTATTTCAAACTCGAGTTTGGGCCTACTCACTGCCAACCCATAGGATGGTTTGGTGAAGCAGCCCCCGACCCTCATTGGGACAGCGTTTGGTAGGAAAATGGGAACAAGTGAGGGGGTGTCCAGCCCCGCAAGTATCTAATAGAATGACTGTTGTAAGCCAACAGATGAAAGAACAAACAGCAGACTCACAAAAGGGAAAGCCCACCAACTTCCTTGTAGATGATAGAGCTCAACATTCTATTTTGCTAAAGCCTAAAGATAAATTCTCTTTAAAAAAAAAAAAAAATTCTAGGTCCAAGGGACAACAGGAATTAAACAATACTCATAGACTGCCTAAAGAACAGAGGACTTGGGAGTGGGCAGAGTAACTCACTCATTTTCCACCCAACAGTCCTTAATCCCTACACACTCTGGAGTGATGTTCCTTCTGAGCACCAGTGGTATACAGTGCTAGAGTTAAAAGATACTTCCTTCAGCTTACCCTTGACACCCAAGAGCCAAGACCTGAGTAAGAACAGAACCAGCACCCTAACCTGACTCTTCAACAGTTTATGAATGACCTCCTAGTGACAGCAGAAACCAAACAAAAATGTCTAGTGAGGACCCAAGACCTCTTGGAGGCCCTAAAAAATTTAGACTATCGAGCCTCCGCCAAGAAGGCCCTACTCTGCCAACCACAGGTGACTTCCCTAGATCCAGGAGATACATATCAAGAAAAGGTCAGAGGTGGCTCTCTGAGGCCAGAAAGAAATTTCCACCTCAGCTTTGGGGTTGCCAGATGTGACTAAGCCCTTCCATCTCTTCATGGACAAAAGATCTGGGCCCTGGCACTAGCCAGTTAGACCCAATTGCCAGAAACTGCCCCCCCCCCCCCCACCCGGTTTGTGCATTATTGCAGCGTCAGCCTTCCTGGTTAAAGATGCTGACAGATTGTCACTGGGCCAAAGCCTGACCATCACCAATGCCAGAAGGACTCATTACCAGTCTCCCCTAAGATAACCTTTCAAGCCCCAGCTGCCCTAAGCCCAGCTGCCCTGCTGCCTGACCCAGACCTCGATGGGCCTCTGCATGACTTCTGAGACATTTTGGTCCACATCATGGGACCAGACTAGATTTTGAAGATACCGGTACCCTTGATGGATGCAGAGGTAACATGATTCACCAATGACAATAGCTTCATTCAGGATGGACAGAAGTATGCTGGGGTGGTCTCAAACACGGAGATCACATGGGCAGAGCCTCTCCCAGCAAGAACATCAGCGCAGAAAGCTGAACTGATATCTTTAACCAAGGCGTTAGAGCTAAAACAAAGCAAAACCAAGAAACACAGATAGCTGGTAAATGCCATCACTAACACACATCTCCATGGGGCTGTTTATACAGAGAAAAGCCTTCTGACAGTGGGGAAGGGGGAAGACTCAAAAAAAAAAAAAAAAAAAATTCCTCTCCCTACTGAGGGCTCTATGGGGGGGCCTAAAAAGCTGTCCGTCATCCACTGCTCAGGACACCAGAAAGGGAAAGACCCAGTTTCAGAAGACAACAATAAACAGTTGAAACAGTCCGACACACACATACACCTACACATACACTCTCTCTCACACACACACACACACACACATACTCAGACACACATATTCACATACTCACACAGACATACACACACAGACACACAGACACACACACAGACACACACACAGACACACACAGACACACACACACACAGACACACACACACACAGACACAGACACACACAGACACACAGACACACACACACACACACACACACATCATTTAAAAGAAAAAGAAAGCTCATATTACCCCCAAAGAAAGATCTAGAAGCCTCAGCCACCTCTACTTTGTTGTCTTTGTGCTCTATGGAGTCTTAGGGGCTCGCTGAACCATGTGAGGCAGCAACAGGGGTGTTGGGGTAACTTGCATTGATGTTTTTGTAACAATTGGACTATTGTTTGTCCTACCTTGGCACCCCCTAGGGAAAACTCTAGCTGAGCCATCAGATATTTGTAAAGCAGCCTGGGGCAAAATTTATCTTCCCCGGGTACCTGATGACTTCTTTGCCGCAAACTTTGGTCCCTTCAGCCACATACTTCTTTTCTGAATTTGCTATGCACCAAGACTGCTACTGTTGGCTACTCACTTGAAGTGTGTGGATGTGCACATTTTTGTATTGTTTTACAGACTGCATTTCGCCGTGTGTGTCTAGCCTCAAACTCGCAGAAATCCCCCTGCCTCTGCCTCACCCAAAGGTGTGTCCCTGATGAATGTGGATGTGTGGGAATGATTTTAGATTACATATTTACTACCTAAGAACTGTTGCTTTTCTCTAGTTTTTTTTTCTTTTCCTTTAAAAGAGTGTTTAGCTAAGACTTAAGAAGTTAGTCTTTCCTGTAGAATTCAACTCTGCAGGAAAACTGGTTATAGGAGATTCCCTCAGATAAGCCTCCCCAAGTGTTAACTGTTCAAAATGTGAATTTCAAGATTCCATCCCGCTGCAATGGTTTGGGTTTGGTTCTTTCAAATATCAATTTCGAAAACGGAGGCTGTGGAAATTACCTTGTTATGGGCTTTGCTGGAAAGATGATTAATATCTTGAATTTAAATGGTGATTAAATGGTTAAAATATTTTTAAGTGCTAAGACATTTTATAAACTTTCTTTTGACCATCAAACTTAAACTATAAATTCAAAAGATTCATCTAGAATTGCCCCTGTCTGTAGAGATTAGTTTTACATGATTTCCAGGCTTTGGTTCATATGAACACATATATTTTGTCCGTGCTAAAATGGAAATATTTTCTGTTAGGATGATTGCTAATGAAAAATACATTTTGAAAGGGCTCTAGAAGGCCTGAGTGGGGCAAACATGGCTCTGTCAGGCCTTGTGTCCTTCTCCACCATTCCTTCTGCCTTGCTAAAAACCACCAGATTTCATTCCTAAAGCCAGCCCCCAAGATCTGCTCCCTTATTTGACCACTTCCCCCTCCTGAGACTGACGACCAAGGTCCAGCTGCCACAGTACTGAAGTCCAGAAATCAAAGACTCACTTTGATTGCCCTAATTAACATATCCAATTAAAATTAAACACCTCACCCTAACACGAGGCTTCGATTTTCACCTTTATAAACCGCCATTTTCTATGGGCTAAGTCTTTCTCCTCTCTGTGCAGAGGCAGTCCTTTGTCCCTCTGGGGAAAATATCCCTTCTCCCCTCTCCCTTGTTCCCTTCCCCTTCTCCCAAATCTTCCATCTCCTGCCTTTGTTCCTTATCTCTGCCCAGTCCTTCTGTGGCAACTAAATCTCCTTTGTGCTGAGAACTTGATCTTAGGGTGTGTTGTGCCAATACTGGTCTTTTCTCATTTTGTTGTAAATGCTGAGACTGAACATCTTAACGTGTAATTTGATGTGGATTACCAACACCAAATATGAATGGCCGTGGCTCAAGAATGCAGATGTAACTTTCTGTAGCATTGAGTGTGCCTACTCCACTTTATGCTCCTGTAGGGTTGAGTTCCTCCAGTCACCTGCCCAGCAGCTACACACACACACACACACACACACACACACACACACACACACACACACACACACACACACACACACACACACGTTAGCTTATTTTTAATATGCTGTCTAGCTCAATAGTTGGGCAGTTCTAATTCTCTGCCTGCTACCCCAGGCTCAATTGGGGAAGGGGCCAGTGGCCACTCAGTGAATCTCTCTCCTGCAGCTCTAAACTTGATCTGTCTCCTACCACATCATGGCAATTTTCTGCTCCTCTCTCTTGCTCTTAGCTGAGGGAACCTAGAGGTCCCGCCTCTCCCCACCCAGCCATTGGCTGTTGGCTTTTTACTGACCGATCAAAAACCAATCGGGGACTAGGACCTTCAGCTTTTGGACATGCAGATTCCCAATTAAATCAAATCATTAGAACCAATCCCCAACTGCTTTCCCTCAAATTCCATGGTCCAGGGTGGTGACGCCTTCATGGAGGGTTTACAGTAACAGAACGAAGAGTCACAAGTCAGGTGTCTGTCACATACGGCGATGCAAACATTTGGAAGGTGGGAAAGCAGACCTGTAGGCCTCAGATGCAGTCTGACGACATCCTCAGCTAATGATTGGTTGGAACGAAGTGCTCTGTCTGTACGTCCCAAAGAGTTACCCAACGGTCACAAAAATTTTGGACTGAGAAGAGAAGATGTTGATAAGTGACGTGACAGGTGCTATAGACGCCTGAAGATCATTTGGCTCTGGCCTCCCACCACCCTCACCTCTCTGCAATTATTGAAGCTCATTCATTGATTGGGCTTTTGAAGGTTCAGAGGAAGGTATAGCCTTCCCTCTGCACCTTTTACTGACAGTATAGGCGATGGAAAATGATCCAGGCCTCACAGTCTGGTCTGATAACTGGGTGCCAAGGGGATGGCTCAGTTGGTAAAGCACTTACCATGTAAACATGAGGGCCTGAGTTTGATCCCCAGAACCCACTTGAAAACAGACAAAAGCTGGACTTGGTGCTAGATAGGAAACCATGATGAGTGGATCCCTGGGGCTCACTAGTTAACAAGTCCAGTCTTAGCTAGTCTCAGGTCAGTGAGGGATCTTGGCCCCCAAAATAGCACCTGAGGAATGTTACCTTAGGCTGCCCTCCAGCCCATACATGCACACATGTGCACATGTACACACACACCCAGGATTGTGTCTATGAGACACACACACACACACACACACACACACACACACACACACACACACGTGCACACACACACACATGAATAAATAATTTAATTTAATTAAAACATAAAACCTCCTGCCCTTAGAGACATTGCAGGTGTGGCTGCTGTGCCACATGTGTGTTAGTAGGTGACAGAAAGGAGAGAGGCTATGTCTATCCTCAGTGTTCTGACCTGTGAACATCTGAATGATTAGTAGCTATACTGGCTGGCTTTGTGTGTCTACCTGACACAAGCTGGAGTTATCACAGAGAAAGGAGCTTCAGGTGAGGAAATGCCTCCATGAGATCCAGCGGTAAGGCATTTTCTCAGTTAGTGATCAAGGGGGGGAGCCCTGTGGGTGGTGCCATCCCTGGGCTGGTAGTCTTGGGCTCTATAAGAGACCAAGCTGAAGCCGAGCAGTGGTGGCACATGCCTTTAATCCCAGCACTTGGGAGGCAGAGGCAGGTGGATTTCCAAGTTCTAGGCCAGCCTGGTCTACAGAGTGAGTTCCAGGACAGCCAGGGCTACACGGAGAAACCCTGTCTCAAAAAACAAAACAACAACAACGACAAAAAAGAGCAAGCTGAGCAAGCCAGGGAAAGCAAGCCAGTAAGTTACATCCCTCCATGGCCTCTGCATCAGCTCCTGCTTCCTGACCTACTTGAGTTCCAGTCCTGACTTCCTTTGGTGATGAACAGCAGTGTGGAAGTGTAAGCCGAATAAACCCTTTCCTCCCCAACTTGCCTCTTGGTCATGATGTTTGTGCAGGAATAGGAACCCTGACTAAGACTAACATTCCCTGAAAAAAGTAAGCCTGAGACAACCACCAGCCATGCAGGCTGGGATGGGCTCCCAGGGCAAAGAGTGAGCCCAAGAGGAGACAAACTCTGCCTTGGACTGCAGGCCTAAGGTGGGAGTGAGCCTGAGACAGACAACTCCTGCCGGGGACCACCTGAGTGGCTAAGCAAGGAGCAAGCCTGAGACAACCACCAGTCCAGCACCAAGGGGGCCAGACAGGGGACTAGCCTAAGATGACCTCCAGTCACTTGAGGTGGGCGGGGAGAGGCATACTCCATGCCTGATGACCCATGTCCAATGCCATAACGCACAAATGGGACACAGCATTCCTGAGACAACCCCAGACACTCAAAGACCCAAGCACCATTAAGAGGAGCAAGAAGGATGTGTAAACAATGAAGAGAGGCAAAACTGGAGACTTGAGGGAAGTGAGGAACAGCCTGATGTGAGTAGCCAGTGATGCCACCCGGGACCATGGTGGGGTCCTAGCCTATGCTGCCACCAAGGGCCATAGATTGACCCTGCAGCGGCAGAGGTCTGATACCACCAAAGGGCCAGGCTGATGTCCCTGGTCTGGGTTACTCCTCAGGAACATGTTAATGTCTGAGGGCTGTGCAGTATTGATCCCACCCGTCATTTGAACGTCAAGGGAGAGCTGACCCCGACCCTAGCCAGCTCCACTACTTGGGAGAGCCTGCCAGAACATCACCCAGGAAGCACAGCAGGGCTGACTCTGGTGGTGAAGATTGCAGATGAGCCAGCCCCCAAAGGCATGAGAGCAGGAGAGCTGGCTCTGCCCCTTGCTGGCTGCTGCACTGGATGGGACAGCTGGGGCGGGACAGGAGAGCTTGCCCTGGTGGTGTATGTGTGGGAGAGTCGGAAACACTTGCAAGCAAAGAAGTATGAACAAAAGGGTGTATTGTGGGACACCCTGTGACACACTACAGCTTCCACATAGAGATTTTTCTCTCTATTGGGGGTGCAGTTTGCAAGGGGGAGGGCGGGTAGGAAGGGAGGGGGAAATGAGTGGAATTGGGGTGCATAATCTGAAATTCACAAAGAACCAATAAAAAGGGTTTGAAATTTAAAAACACCAATGGATAGTTTATGGTTTTTTCTCCTGATTTTCTAAGGCTTTTGGCTATTTAGGAATTATCTTATCGAGCTTTGTTTAACTATCTTTTGCTGAGGTATTTGAAATGACCTATATGAGACTGCTTCAATACCCTATACCTCTGTGACTAGCAATGGGTGAGGCTGTGTGTCTGAACGTTATATATTTTGCACAAGTTTATATGGTTCTGTGTAAGTGTAATAGAGGATAAGAAACCAGTGCGTGCTATTTTATGAATATGTAAAAACCTGCATTATAGTTGGACTTCTAACATACAAAATGGCCAGTGAAGTTTTCTGGACATTTCTGCTCTACATCATCAATGCCATTCAGAGAGAAAACTGCCATTCAGGTTGTCTTCCCTATACCTACTCTCTTTGAGCAAACCAGTATGCTTTTGTGTATATATGATATAATTTTGACCTTAAAAATAGTTTGCCTGTCACTAAAGCACTAAAGGTGTAAGGTGTCCCAGTTGTACCATGGACCTCTAAGCAGAGGTAACCTAACATGCCCTAGCAGGGTGCACTCAAACAGGGCCTTTAAATAATTTAATAAATTAAAGATCTGGACACCTAAGGAGGGCACCTGCAGTTTTATGTAAATGTTTGCTCTTCTGAGCTAGAGAGATGAACATTATTTATGCTGACTCTTCAGTGTATGGTAATGTATTGCTGATGTCTCTCAGAGTTTCTACATTTAAAACCTGCTGCCTTCTTAGGTCTCTACTCAGAATAAACAGGAGCCACGCCCCGAGTACAGTCTTCCCAGGTTTACCTATAACAGCCCAGAGTTCGTTGAACAAATGGTCCAATATATACCAGCTGCTGCTCAGATCCAGGGTGACTTCTCAATGAGACTTCTTCTGGCTGTCTACTACAAGTATGCTACCACCTGGGAGGTGTGGACCTGATAATGAAAACGTGAGTGGCTACATCCAACATAGGGTGAGGAGGGCTCTGCTCTTCTCCAGGACTCTGTGCTCCACAGAACAAGTAATGTTGTACCCGGGCAGTGTTGGTCCTGGGTCTGAACCTGAAAAGTGACATGGCCAAATAAGGGTTGTGTGGGACTCTAGATTGTGCCTTCACTATCCCCAGGGAGTGTCAAACACTACCCTTTCTTGTGCCTTGGACTGAGCTATTTCCCCATTTGTATAAAAAGTTCTAGACCCTATCTGACCTATATGGGATTAATAGAATCAGCTCAGGCTCCCTGGGTGACCACCCGAGAAGCCTGGAACCAACCAAGTGCCCTGGCAGGGAGCACCTAGGCTTCCACCCATTGTGGGACATCTCTGAAGACCTATGACCTCAGCATGGAAGTCAGAACAGTGCAGAGAGCCTCCAGGGTCTGTGCTCCCTTTCTAGAGTCTTTACACTCCACTAGCTCCCTGTAGATCTATTAGTAGCTTGAGGAAATAAGGCCTTAGGGGTGACACCTTCATGGAATGCCACAGGTATGGATCCTTCTGGCCTGACTCTGTAGAGGACCAGCAAACAAAAAGGTGAGTTGGCTTCAGGTGAAATGGAGTTAAGAGCCCCTCTGTACAGTGGGGGTTCGGGGGGAGTTAGAAGTCAGGAGAAGGGCCCATCTGTGCAGTGGGGTGGGCGTGTGAAGAGGGAGGGACGGGCCTATCTGTGGAGTGGGGTGGGGTGGGGTTGTGCTGAGGACTAAATACTTGCCAGGTGCTCTGATTTGGGGATTTCTACTAGGATGGTACCTCAGATGTCACTTGCAGGTGAAATAAAAACGGAGGTCTCCAATGGGCCCCTTGGTTCTGAGGAGCAGAGGGAAGGATGGAATCCGAAGGGCCCAGGGAGAATCCATTCCCACTACAGCCCAGCCCAGTGAGCGCCTTCTGTCCTCCAAGTGACAGGAGTGTCTGGAGCCCTCTGGACACAGCCCCACACTCCTGACCACTGTGCCCATCAGCACACAGGCTGGCAGCCATTTCCTCGTCTGATGGGGCCCACGGCTGTGCTAGTGAAGCAAGGCCAGGCTTCTGACTCGACTTCCCTCCCACCTCCTCTTCCCTGCAGCGCCATATTCAGCTTTCTCTTCGACTGGTTTCACACATTCCCCCAGGATTTTTATGAATCCCCAGACATGGACATCGTGAGGCAGTGGATGGACTATGTGAGGCTTCACATGCCTTCCCCAGAAATCGATTTCAAAGCCGTGGAGTTGCTCTCGGCGATGGAGGAGCAGGAGTCCAGAAAGCTAAATCTTCAGAAAGGTGAGCAGGCCTGGGGTGGGCTGACTGGCAAGGTAGGAGGGGGTATCGGTGATGGGTTCTACCAGGGAATTATCCAGAGCTTTGGCCGGAAGCAAGGGATGGACAGGAGTCAGGTAAGATGTCCCACTGTGAAGACAGGCCTGGGGATTCTCTGGAATGAGCAGGCCCTGTGTGACCATCAAGGCCAGTTAGGGGAAGCTCAGCCCATCCTGGAAGCTTCTAGGCTGTCTCCACTAAAGTCCATCTCCTTCTGCCCTGAGATTGTGCAACAACTCCTGAGTCCTCAGTGCAGGATGCCTCCGAGATGCAAGTGACTCTGTCCTGTGGTCAGCTTCTGCGGCAGAGTCCCAGGGAGACCTGCACCCACCAGAGGACACGGAGCTCGTGGAATCAGTGCAGATTCTGACTTTAGATCAAGCCCTGCCCACCTCAGCTGATACAGAGTAATCTCTAGATGTGGCTGCAGGTGTGGCTGCAGATGTGACTGCAGATGTTCCTGCAGGTGAGGCTGCAGATGTGACTGCAGATGTCCCTGCAGGTGTGGCTGAAATGTGGTTGCAGGTGTGCCTGCAGATGTGCCTGCAGGGCTGGCTGCAGATGTGGTTGCAGCTGCAGCTGGAAATTTGGCTGGAGATGTGCCTGCAGATGTGTCTGCAGATGTCCCTGCAGATGTGACTGCTGATGTGCCTGCAGCTGCAGCTGCAAATGTGGCTGCAGATATGCCTGCAGGTGTGGCAGCAGGTGTGGCTGCTCATGTGGCCACAGAGAGTTCAGCTGCCAGACACCTACTTCTACCTGCTGTTGTGCAGTTAGGTGGACCAGAGTTTCTATTCCCTCTGCCTGAGGTTGACATATAGTTAGGACAATTATCTGCTGAATAACAACCCAGCCGTGGTTCACTGCTTAAGCTGTTCTTCCTTTTGGAGAGAAAATATGTCCTTTTTATTTTGTTGCATTCTTTTATATTGTTTTCATTGTTGGCTTTTTATTTATGTTTTGATATTAATAAATTAACAATTAATAAATGAATTGTTTACTCACCTTAAATGACATAGTTCATTTCCCATGTGGTACAAGGTACTCATGGCTACCTGTGGACTGCATCTCTGACCCAAACAGGTCAATCACAGAAATGAGACCCTCACAGGCCACTCTCGAAGCAGGGAAAGCAGGCAGCTGGTGTGGCAGAAAATGGGCAAATACCAACAGCGGCGAACAATATGAACTATGTGACTGTGACCTGGCAGTCCTGGGCTCAGCGGTGTCCTTAACAGTTAGCGATACAGATTTTAGATGAGCCATACCGGGGATCATGGGCAGAGGTCTCTACTTTCTGGGCATCTTCTCTGTCTGACTGGACAGCAGAAACATGCAGAGAAGGATAAAGTCAGCTTAACTGTAATGGTGTTCACCATTCTCTCCTTCCCTGATCCCAAAGTTGTGTGTTCACACTCTATCATGTTTAAACAGAAGGTTATCATAAAGAACTGGCAGGCTTTCCCACCATTGTAAAGGTGTTCAATGACTCAAAAGGCTCAGCCCATGGGAATTTTCACATTTCGTCTGTGGGGAATGGGTGGCATGTAGTCTCACTGTTCACTGTGTATAGGGAACCCTCCATGGGACAAAGCCCGGGGTCACCATCAAAAATGGTTCACTGTACTCCTTATCCTGGACATGTGCTATGCCAGCAACTATCAAAGGACACTGACTGGGGTCCATGCCTCTTCATGGTGTAGGGCAGTGCATGTGGGCTCCGATGGTGGCAGAGCCCCCTACACACACCATAAAAGTGGCTTGGGAAAAGTTTATATACATCAGGCTAGTCCCTGTCTCATCAAGAATCGAGCTGTACACTTCATCTAGTCCCCTACCTGGGGTCTCCAGTGGCTTTGGGGTTGGTGACCCAAGGCTCCAGCAGCCATTTGAGGGAAACCCCACACAGGCTGCAGGTTGGAGCCAGGCTTCCCCTGTCAACAATGGAGGCCTGTCCAGCACAGAGATTGGAGAAGGAGCAGTAACTAGAAGAGATGGTGGCAGGTGGTCTAGCTGTGATCTACACAGGAGGAAAAACGTCCTACTCCATTAGCAATGTGTGTAGGGAATCTCTAGGAGCATTATTAGAGCTAGTAAGCAAATCCAACAACACCGCAAAGGAAACACTCTTGTACAGGAACTGAATTGAACTCCACACAGCTACACAGAGGCCATGTGCAGGGAGGGCGGCAGATGACAGAGTTTGACTGGACACCACGTGGGCAGGAAAAGAGGCCGACATGGCCATTCCCACAGGCACTGATTCTGTTACTGCCTGGACTTCTGCTCTCCTTAGGGTTTGATGTCCTCTCCGGAATTATTTAAAGAAGTGTAAACAATGGGTCCTAGGACAGCAGAAATTACATCCTTTAGGTTAAAACAAAACCAAGGCAGGGTCATAGATTAAAGGACTATACACTCTGAAACTGGCAACATAGGAATCAACCTGCACATTCCACAGGTTTACTATGTACAGCAGGGGAATGGTCACATGAATGTCCCTATGCTGTCTGAGGGACCCATCAAACAGTACATATCAGGGATTGCAAGGTGACTGTCAGTATGGCACCTGCTGAGAAAGTGTAGGGACCTGAGATGGGATCCCTACAGTGTGACCTTTCCCCGTTCCCTTCCTTCGGTTTCTAGAGCTGGGATAAAACACTGACTAACAACATGGGGAGGGAAGGATTTATGTGATTTCCATTTCCCCATCACAGTCCATCACTGAGGGGTGGCAGGGCAGGAAATCAGTACAGGAACCTGGAGGCAGGAACTCAAGCAGAGACCACAAGGGAGTGATGCTTACTTGCTTGCTCCAGATGGCTTCTCAGCTTGATTTCTGTTGCAATGCCAATCCATGTGCCCAGGGGTGGCACCTCCTACAGTGAACTGGGCCCTCCCATGTCCATTCCTAATGAAGAATGAAGCACAGACTTGCCTGAAAGCCACCCCAATGGCGATATTTTCTCAGATGAACTCCCCTCTCTGATGACTATCAAGCCTAACTTCCCAGATGCTGCATCAGGTTGACAAGGTACTAAGGAGCATAGCTGTTTGGAAACTGACAAGCTGGGGCAGAGGGAAGCACTAAGGTTTTAAAGCCAACACATGCTTCACAGCTCGATCCCTCTCCAAGAAAACAACAAAATGGAGACAACAGTGCCAGCCCTTTTAACAATAGTTAAAACCAAAAAAGTGTAGAGCAAAGGCTCTTGTGTGTGGTTGGCTGGGAAGAACGTGAATGTGCTCTAACCTGTAGGGGTACTGTTTCTGTCCCCTGTGTAAAGATGACCCATGTGTTATTTCAAATGCTGATTTCTCTACGCCACTCTCTGGGTTCAATCCAGACATAGGTCTGTAGGTTTATTCTTAGAAACTCCGGTTTCAAGTTTGTGTAAACATTGCTCCTCATTAATTTTCTGCCTTTTCACTAAAAGAAAATGAGCCAAAAGAGATCTTTAGAGAGATTAAAGTGTGACTTTGTTTTCTAGGAATGGTGGGGAAAGAGACAGGAAGTGAAGGAGTGGAGCCATCTGGAGAGGTCCAAAAGCATCAGGAGAAGAGAGTTGGATCAAGAAAGAACAAAAATTGTAAGTAATGTGGAGATATTGTCAGGGAGGAATCCTGAAGAGCTTAGAGGTTTAAAATGGAGTAATAATATTTGCTCAGTCTTTGTCTCAAGGCTATTTTAATAAATCTTACTTCTCTGTGTGGTTGTTCAGGACTACTGAAGTTGAAGAAATACAGATGCCAGATTAATTTATAAGTGAGATATATATTAAAAATAAATAATTTTACACTATCCCTGGCTCCTGCTTCTTTTCCATTTCTGTTGTTATTTTGGACATGGGTGTCTTTGCTCAAGACTGAGCTGGACAAAGCAAGACTGGGGAAATATAACTGACCTGGAAAAGGTGAAGATACTCCCAAGAGCCACTGTGCCCCTCCCATTGGATACCTGGACACCAAAGCAGACACACCAGAAACAACTGGAATCCCTTCGGGAATTCCCTGCATGCAGAAGGGCTAGGCTGAAGCCTGGTGCTAGCAGGAGGAAAACCTTGGCTCCCATAGAAGCCTCCCAGAGTTCTGGTCACTCCTCAGATTACCTGCCAGGAGGCGCTGGAGCAGAGGCCATGAGGGCTCAGTGTGGGCCTGACCTCACCTCACTCAGCACTGCTTAGTTTTGCACACTTCTTGCTTTCTATTGCAAAGGAACCCTCATGTGAGGGCACTAAGGAGAGGTTGAGTGACCTTGGATCCCATTAATTTGCTCCTCTTCACCTTGATCCCACTTGGACAGAATCTCCTTCCTTTGTTGGTCTTTGTTTCTTTCTTTCTTTCTTCTGTTTTGATTTTGAGACAGAGCTGCTCTGTTATGTATGCTGACCCTCCTGGGATTGATTATGGAAACAAGCTGCACATGAACTCACAGGCATCCACCTGCCTCTGCCTTCTTAGTGTTGGTTAAAAGGCATTCCTCACCATACCCAGTCCTTCTCTGCTTCTTACTTTTGTCTAACAGGCCAATGAAAAATGGGTGGTCACAGTCTAGGGTGTTAGGGCTACCAGAGCCCAGGCTCTGACCCTAATGGCCCCTGGGAGCTTCCCTGCCTATTCACCTTCAGGGGATGTCAGGGGAACAGAAGAAGAACTTCAGGAGCTGAGTTGTGAGGAGAAAAGCAGATTTTGCTGGTGGCATCCTCGGAAAGAGAAGCGCCAACAGTGTCCCTGTGTTGCTCACTCAGGCTCTGCTGGCTCAACTAGGAAAGAGGAGGAGTCAGACAAGATGGAGTTGATGTCTCAGATGCACCTTGTTTAAGGGAATATGGTCTCTGTGTGAACACATGTTGGAAAGGGGCTGCCATCCAGGGTCACCAAAAATACAAACATGGCTTGGATGTCCTTGAACATGGGATAAGCCCCAGCATTCTCAGGTAAAGCTAAAGATGTCTGGAATTGAGCCTCTGAAGAACTTCCATTAATTACCCTCTACCATCCTCTGCCTCAGGAAAGGAACTGTAGTCAGTCCTGCTTTGGCCCATGCTTCTCCAGGAGGTGGAAAACAGCACATTCCACAGAGGCAGGGCCCCTGGCTCTGCAGAGAATCAGATAACTGGAAAACTACACTATCTGATTTTATTTCCACAGCCTATCAAGGGCATCTGAGATAGGAATGAAGGCCCTGCCCCCAATGCTGTTCTGTTGAGCTCACTGCAGTAGGACCCCAACACCCATCCCTGTGTGAAAGGTCACTGAGATGCCAGCACACAGGTCAGGGAGGGCCTCTTTGTGCTAACATGGAGAACCCCTGCCCTCTGATCGTCACAGGATGTAGAACTCCCCATTTATGTCAATTAACCTGCTGTTAAAGATATTTATTCCTCCTCACGTTGCTACTGGGACAGAATATGTACTCTAGGGAGCACAATTTAGCAAACCTCAGTTAAAAACAAAAAACATACATTTTCCAGATAAGGCACTTAAGGTTCTGTTAGTATACGGAGAGCAGACTGGACAAGAGCATTTCTTCTAGAATCTTCTACTGCCCAACACAAGGGAGACTGTGTTTCCCTCCCTTTGAGGCCTTAGCCTTTTGTTACTGACATGCTGCATGATTGGCATCTAAGGCCAGGCTCTCAGAAGCCTTCTGCTGGGTCTCCACCACCCTGCTGTGGGGACGTCAGACCACAGCTGTCCCAGCTGACAGACAGCATAGCATCCCTTGGCAGGCCTGAGTTAGGAAGACTTCAGGCCATGAGACCTCACACAGTGGGCAGCCCACCTGTATCCTGGGATACAAATCCAGCAATCTGCAATGAGCTGTCACGGAAATTGCACAGCTGTAGCCAAAACTCTAAGTTGCTAATATTTGTGGGTTTTGATACAATAATTGAATTAAGAAAACAGAAATAAATGACACTCACTACCAGGTTGTATCCAATAACCCAGCTGGAAACTTTCTACTGGGTAGCACTGGACACTGCTGTGGTTTCTACAATGGCCTACTCTTACCAGCAAGAGAACAAAAGTGGTCCTGAGAAATGGCTCAGCTGCTGAGGGCACTGGCTGCTCTTGTAGAGGGTCTGGGATCAATTCCCTGCACCCACATGGTGGCTCACAACCATGTAGAACCTGGGTACAAGGGATCCAATGCACTCTTCTGGCTTCTGTGGCCCTGCAAACATGCAATCACTGAAAAGCATACATGCAGTCATAGAAACACATGCACTTGTACATGTCAAATGAGAAGACTTTTTCAAAGATTCAGAACTTTTTTAACTATGTCAAAGTTCCTTGAGCATGGTAATGTGGGACAGGAGGCCATTGTCATATAAATCCATCTTTGCACTGGGCAGACCCCACCCATGCACCCTTCTATCCCCACTGAACTCCATTGATCCCATTTACCTCCCAAGAGAGTTTCATGTTGTGTACACCAGCATGATTTTTCGATATTCCTACAGAATACAGGAACCACAAACTCCCCTCTTTTTCCTTTCTTCATTGTCTGTTTTTGTACGGAAGTATTACATTTTTCAATTTTCCTTCAACAATCTGAAACTGACATATGAATGCATTTAAAAGTACTCATCGGTTTCCATCTGTGCCGGGAGACCTGTGCCTGGGCCACCAGGGTTCCATAGCCAAGTAGCACCAGGAGAAAGTTACTCTCTCTGGAGCGTGGAAAAGCCATGAGTAGGTATAAGACGATCCCCACTGCTCACCAGGACATGCCAGGAACCCGAGGGACACAGGGACTGAGGAAAAGTCAGGGACAGGAATCTTCTGGTTTCCATCTGTGACTGGGAACCTCAGCTTGTGCCACAGGGCCCCATAGCCAATTAGCTCTGGGAGAAAGCTAGCCTCCCAGGCCCTCAGGACACAGAGACTGAGGAGGAAAAGTCAGGGACAGGAACCTTCCCAGTTTCCATCTGTGGTGGGAGACCTCTGCCTGGGCCACCATGGTTCCATAGCCAAGTAGTGCCAGGAGAAAGCTACCCTCCCAGGAGCATGGAAAAGCTGTGAGTGGGGTTAAGACAAGCACTGCTACTCACTGGGACCTGGGGACCTCAGCCTGGGGCACGGGGCTCCAGGAGAGAGCTGGTATCCCAGGAGTGCTGACATACCTTCGAGCACAGGCAAAACCACCACTTCTGTTCAAACTCACTGGATCAAGAGGGACCCTTGCAGAGCCATCAGGACACAGGAACCAAGGGACAGCTGGGGACAAGATCCTTCTGGTTTCTTTCTGTACCCCAGAGCTGACCCTGTGCCACACCTCTCGAAACCGAAATTCCTCTCAGAGAGAGCTGGTCTTCAAGGAGTATTGATAAAGAGGCCTGCAGGAGGGACAAGCCACAGCCAGACAGAGTAAGACCAGCTAACATCAAAGTTAACAAAATGGCAAAAGGTAAGGGCAAGAACATAAGGAACAGAAACCAAGGCTACTTGGCATCATCAGAACCCAGTTCTCCCACCACAGCAAGCCCTGGATACCCCAACACACCAGAAAAGCAAGACTCAGGTTTAAAATCTTTTCTCATGATGATGATAGAAGACTTTAAGAAAGAAAGAAATAACGCCCTTAAAGAAATACAAGAGAACCGTAGTAAACAAGCAGAAGCCCTTAAAGAGGAAACACAAAAATCCATTAAAGAATTACAGGAAAACACGATCAAACAGGCAGAATTACAGGAAAACATAATCAAACAGACACAGGAAATGAGCAAATCTATCCAGGAGCCAAAAATAGAAATAGAAACAATAAAGAAATCACAAAGGGAGACAACCCTGGAGTTAGAAAACCTAGGGAACAGA
>CM052721.1:651597-678553 GCA_028551405.1 Uromys caudimaculatus | reverse complement strand
ACATGGAACCCAGAAGGACAGCAATGGGCAGTGCTGGGGACCCATAGAGAAAGCCTATGAAGGGGTTAAGGCTGGAGGACCTCAGAATGTGACCCCACTTGCTTATCAATAGTTCAGAATCCTGGAATCCTGGCTACCAGGCAACCAGAGGCCAACTGTAAGTTGCCTTACCTTACTTGCTTTACTTGTCTGGAAGCAATTGAGAGAGCAGGATGTTTTCCTGTTTCCAGACTTCCAGTGGCTCAGGCCCCCAAAAATCCAAGAGTGTTCGCCTTGGCCTCCCTGGCTGCCTTTGGGGACGTTGGATATGACCTATGACACACTTCTGCCATTTCCACAGGGATGCCCAGGTAACAAGGTCCAGCCTGTAGCATGGAACTTTCTTGTTGGTTCCCATCATCCCCCAAGGTCCCTACCTGGATGTGTGTCCCTGTGAGACCGAGTAACATTCTTTATGGTCACTCTTCAGTGTATGGTAATGTCTTGCTGATGTCTCTCAGAGTATCTACATTTAAACCCTCCTGACTTCTTAGGTCTCTACTCAGTATAAACAGGGGCCATGCCCCATGTGCAGGGCTCCCAGGTTCACCAATTAGAGCCCAGAGTTTGTGGAACAAATGCTCCACTATATACCAGCTGCTGCTCAGATCCAGGATGACTTCTCCATTAGCCTTTTCCTTGCTGTCTAACACAAGTATGCTACCACCTGGGAGGTGCTGGACCTGATAATGAAAACATGAGTGGTTACATCCAACAGAGGGTTAGGAGGGCTCTGCTCTTCTCCAGGACTCTGTGCTCCATAGAACAAGTATGATTGTACCCTGGCAGGGTTGATCCTGGGTCTGAACCTGCAAAGTTACATGGACAAATAAGGGTTGTATGGGACTCTAGGTTCTGTCTTCACTGTCCCCAGGGGGTGTCAGCACTACCCTTCCTTGCGCCTTGGACTCTGCTCTTTCCCCATTTGTATAAAAAGTTCTAGACCTTATCCGACCTATATGGGATTAATGGAATCAGCTCAGACTTCCTGGGTGACCAACCGAGAAGCCTGGAAACAACCAAGTGCCCTGGCAAGGAGCACCTAGGCTTCCACCCATTGTGGGAACATCTCTGAAGATCTATGACCTCAGCATGGAAGTCAGAACAGTGCAGAGAGCCCCCCAGGGTCTGTGCTCCCTTTCTAGAGTCTTTCAACTCCACTAGCTCCCTGTAGATCTATTAGTAGTTTAAGGAAACAGGGCCTTAGGGGTGACACCTTCATGGAATGCCACAGGTATGGATCCTTCCGGCCCGACTCTGTAGAGGACCAGCAAACAAAAAGGTGAGTTCACTTCAGGTGAAATGGAGGTAAGAGCCCATCTGTACAGTTGGGGGTTCGGGGGGAGTTAGAAGTCGGGAGAAGAGCCAATATGTGGAGTGGTGTGGACATGTGAAGAGGGAGGGACAGGCCGATCTGTACAGTGGGGTGGAGGGCTAGTGCTGAGGACTAAATACTTGCCAGGTGCTCTGATTTGCGCATTTCTACTAGGATGGTACCTCAGATGTCACTTGCAGGTGAAATAAAAACGGAGGTCTCCAATGGGCTCCTTGGTTCTGAGGAGCAGAGGGAAGGATGGAATCTGAAGGGCCCAGGGAGAATCCATCCCCACTACAGCCCAGCCCAGTGAGCGCCTTCTGTCCTCCAAGGGACAGGAGTGTCTGGAGCCCTCTGGATGCAGCCCCACACTCCTGACCACTGTGCCCATCAGCACACAGGCTGGCAGCCATTGCCTCCTCTGATGGGGCCCACGGCTGTGCTAGTGAAGCAAGGCCAGGCTTCTGACTCCACTTCCTTCCCACCTCCTCTTCCCTGCAGCGCCATATCCAACTTTCTGTTCGACTGGTTTCACACATTCCCCCAGGATTTTTATGAATCCACAGACATGGACATCATGAGGCAGCTGATGGACTATATGAGGTTCCACATGCCTTCCTCAGAAATCGATTTCCAAGCCATGGAGCTGCTCTCGGCACTCGAGGAGCAGGAGGCCAGAAAGCTAAATCTTCAGAAAGGTGAGCAGGCCTGGGGTGGGCTGACTGGCAAGGTAGGAGGGGGTATCGGTGATGTCTTCTACCAGGGAATTATCCAGAGCTTTGGCCTGAACCACTGGGTGGACAGCAAGCCGTCAGGTAAGAATTCCCACTGGAAGGAGAGGCCTGGGGATTCTCTGGAATGAACAGGCCCTGTGTGACCATACAGGCCATTTAGGGGAAGCTCACCCCATCCTGGAAGCTTCTAGGCTGTCTCCACTAATGTCCATCTCCTTCTGCCCTGAGATTGTGCAACAAATCCTGAGTCCTCAGTGCAGGATCCCTCCGAGACACAAGTGACTCTGGCTTGGAGACCAGCTTCTGTGGCAGAGCCCCAGGGAGACCTGCACCCACCAGAGGACACGGAGCTCCTGGAATCAGCCGTTCTGGATCCCTTTGTGCCAGAAGCTGAACCAGTGCTGATTCTGACTTTAGATCAAGCCCTGCCCATATCAGCTGATACAGAGTCACCTCTAGATGTGGCTGCAGGTGTGGCTGCAGATATAACTGCAGATGTCCCTGCAGGTGAGGCTGCAGATGTGACTGCAGATGAGGCCACAGAGAGTTCAGCTGCCAGGCACCTATTTCTACCTGCTGTTGTGCAGTTAGGTGCACCAGTTCTTTCCCCTCTGCCTGAGGTTGACATATAGTTAGGAGAATTATCTGCTGAATTAACCACCCAGCCGTGTTTCACCACCTAAGCTGTTCTTCCTTTTTGAGAGTAAATATCTCCTTTTATTCTGTTGCATTCTTTCATATTGTTGTTTTCATTGCTGGGTTTTTATTTATGTTTGGATATTAATAAAAATGAATTGTTTACTCACCTTAAATGATATAGTTCATTTCTCATGTGGTACAAGGTACTCTGGCTACCTATGGTCTGCATGTCTGAGCCAACAGGTCAATCACAGAAATGGGACCCTCGCAGGCCACTCTCGAAGCAGAGAAAGCAGGCAGCTGGTGTGGCAGAAAGTGGGAAAATACCAACAGCATAGAACAATATGAACTATGTGACTGTGACCTGGCAGTCCTGGGCTCAGTGGTGTCCTTAGCAGTTAGGGATATAGATTTTAGATGAGCCATATCGGGGATCATGGACAGAGGTCTCTACTTTCTGGGCATCTTCTCTATCTGACTGGACAGCAGAAACATGCAGAGAAGGATAAAGAAAGCTTAACTGTAATGGTGTTCACCATTCTCTCCTTCCCTGATCCCAAAGTTGTGTGTACACACTCTATCATGTTTAAACAGAAGGTTATCATAAAGAATTGGGAGGCTTTCCCACCATTCTAGAGGTGATCAATAAATGACAAGTCTGAGCCCATGGGAATTTTCACATTTCGTCTGTGGGGAATGGGTGGCATGTAGTCTCACTGTTCACTGTGTATAGGGAACCCTGCATGGGACAAAGCCCGGGGTCAACACCAAAAATGGTTCACTGTAATCCTCATCCTGGGCATGTGCGATGCCAGGGGCTATCAAAGGACACTGAGTGGTGTCCATGCCCCTTCATGGTGTAGGGCAGCGCATGTGGGCTCTGATGACAACAGACCACACACACACACCATAAAAGTGGCTTGGGAAAAGTTTATATACCTCAGACTAGTCCTTGTCTCATCAAGAATCAAGCTTTACACTTCATCTAGTCCCCTACCTGGGGTCTCCAGTGGCTTTGGGGTTGGTGACCCAAGGCTCCAGCAGCCATTTGAGGGAAACCCCACACAGGCTGCAGGTTGGAGCCAGGCTCCCGTGTTAACAATGGAGGCCTGTCCAGCACAGAGATTGGAGAAGGAGCAGTAACTAGAAGAGATGGTGGCAGGTGGTCTAGCTGTCATCTATACATGAGGAAAAATGCCCTACTCCATTAGCAATGTGTGTAGGGAATCTCTAGGAACATTGTTAAAGCTAGTAAGCAAATCCAATAACACCACAAAGGAAACACTCCTGTACATGAATTGAATTGAACTCCACACAGCTACACAGAGGCCATGTGCAGGGAGGGTGGCAGATGAGAGAGTTTTGAAACTTTGTTGGCAGGAAAAGAAGCAGCCATGGCAATTCCCAACAGCATTGATTCTGTTACTGCCTGGTCTCCTGCACTCCGTAGTGTTCGTGTCCTCTCTGGAAATATTTAAAGAAGTGTAAACAATGGGTCATAGGACAGCAGAAATTACAGCTTATAGATGAAAACAAAACCAAACAAAACCAAGGCAGGGTCACAGATTAAAGGACTATACACTCTGAAACTGGCAACATAGGAATCAACCTGCACATTCCATGGGTTTACTATGAACAGCAGGGGAATGGTCACATGAATGTCCCTATGCTGGTCTGAGGGACCCATCAAACTGTTCATATCAGGGATTGCAAGGTGGCCGTCAGTATGGCGCCTGCTGAGAAAGTGTAGGGACCTGAGATGGGATCCCCAGCTCTCACATAAAAAAAATGGTGTGGTCATGTGCACTGGATACCCTATGTGCTGGTGTTTTGTTTACTTTTGCTCTTTTTGTTTTGTTTTGTTCTGTCTTCAACTTGATACAAGGTAGAGTAAACATGGATGAGGGACCATTAGCTGAGAGAATGCCTCCCTCAGATTGATCTGTATCTCACGAGGCAAACTAGTTTTAGTTTGATTTTATAGCCAGAGGGAGAGCTTTTACCCTTTGTATTCTAAAACCAAAGAGTGGAAAATGGCTAATATCCAGTTTAGACAATTTGGGTATATCTTTTCAGCAAATCTAATTTACTCTAAAATTTAATTCCAAGTTGCTCCAAGTACAATACTTTACAAAAAGAGACCAAAGTAAAAAGTTTAAATTTTTGGGTTTCATATTTTAAATTTACTTACTAAAACATAAAGAATGGAAATTAATAGCATATTTGATTTCTATAAATTTCATGCTTAGGCTTACATCTGTACATCTTACCGTTGTTTTAAATTGTCCCTAGTTTTAGTGTTCCATATGTATTTTAGTTGAGTATCTGACATGGTGTTTTGCCCTGGTATAGAGGATAGATGGAGGGGTTTGTGTGTGTATGTACGTATGTATGGGTGGATGGATGGATTGATAGTTGGGTGGATAAGTAGATATTCATGGGTGGATGAACGGCTGGTTGAGTAGACAGATGGGTGGATAGGTGGATGGGCAGACAGGTAGATGAGTGTGTTGGAGTGTCGATCTGGAGAGATAGGGAGGTGTGTGAATGGATGCTTAGGATGGATGGATGGCCTGGTGAGTGACTAGATGAACAGGTGGTAGATTGAAGTACAAATAGATGCGTGGATGGACAGTGGGTGGATAGAAGATACCTGAGTCTGCACATCACTGTACAGAAGCCAAATGAGTGCAGAAACCACGAAATAGATTTATTTATTCGTTTCTATTTACTGAGACACTGTTAGGGGATGGATGTTTTTTATCCCAGTACTTTTTTAACACATCAAAATTGTTAATGCACATAGGAGGGTGAAGGGTGTGAAACCTTTGTAATACTTGCGACAGAAATATGTGAGACCTTTGAAGTTATTAAAGACTAAAGCAGGAAAGTGATGTGTTACCTGGCCGTATTATCAGTGCGGTTTTAAATTGACTCTAAAGTGGTATTAAAAGTTGTTAAGCAGTTTTTACCTGTTTGCATATCTTATTTTCTTTGGAGTAACAGAGGTCAAAGAAGGTGGGTTCTTGTTATTTTGTCAGAAGGCGATTATGAAAATGGGTGCAGAGAAGGCATTGGCAGTTGGTCAGGAGAAGCTGTGTGTTGGATGTCTGTGTCACCTACCAGCCGCATCACAGTCTCAGTGGAAAACACCCAACAATCCAGTGTTTAGGAAGCGTGTGGTATTGCGGCTGTCACTCATACCCATGACACCTGTATGCTCAGCAGGATGAATGATCACACAGTAAAAGATCTCTCCAATGTAATCAAAGGACATGTAAGCTGCGCTCGACTACATCGGCTATTCGTTTTTGTGACTAACATTTTAAATTATGTACATGTGGGATGTTGGGGCTTATGGTACGTGCATGTGAGTGCAGTTTCCTGAGGAAGCCAGAAGGTATCAGATTCCTTGGATCCAGAACTACAGACAGTTGTGAGCCCCTCCAATATGGGTGCTGGAAACCAAACTCAAATGCTCTACAGGGGCAGGAAATACTTGCTTCTAGCCACTGAGCCATCTCTCCAGCCTCTACAAAATTATTTATAATTCTACTTGTTAGAGAATTCCAGACTGGGCTTCACATAGGGCTATTTATCCAAGCACCCTCTCGACCTCAACAGTTGGCCATCAACTGTGAACTCCCCTGCTTTGACTTGTTTGGGTTCATAAAGTCAATGAACGGTCAGTCAGTGTTATCAGAACATCCAAAGGTTACTGATCACCACTCAGATCTCCAGCCTTTCTGCATCTAAGACTCTGGGGTTACTGGTTACTAGCCTGAGATGGTCAATGTCTCAACAGTAAAATTAACTTATTCACAGCATGCTCACTTGTCTTCTTTCCTCACCTGGGAGAGATCATAAAAAACACATCTACCTTCATGATTTGCTCCTGTTGTGTAAAGTAGTCCCCGGGAAACACCAGGTAAACTCAAAGCTGTGCTTTTCATATATAATAAATGCATACATTCATCCATGCATTGATTCAAGGCCATGGAAGCAAAGGTCTGCTCTATGACTCTATCAGGGGCTCTCCTCCTTGCCTATGGTGCCCCTTCCCAAGAGCTGACTTGGGTCACATTCGAAACATATAACTGGGCTCAGAATACCTGTGGAGTACCAATGATACGTTGGAAACAAATGATCAATGATGATGCCAACAAAGAAAAATCTTAGGAACCCAAGAAATGCAGGATTGGAAACCCAGGAAATTTTTAACAGATTTCTGACCCCTTTCCTTGATATTTATAGTTCAAGAGATCAACGATAGTGTCCATGACTTATAGGGAAAGAAACATGACTTGTGACAGCAATAAACTCCCCCAAACAGCTGTCTCACAACACAATATGGTGTATTGACCCTGTTAGCTTCAACTGTCAACCTGTCACAGCTATTGAGAACCTGTTGCTTACAGGGCCTGAGGAAAGAGTCACATTGGCTCTGTTCTTTATGCTAGGAACTGATTTAAATGTCAAACGAAAGGTAATAAACTGGGTTAGAGCTGGAATAAACTTTATTTTTTTGTTTTTTAATGAATTAAAAGTTTAATTCTGAACCATTTTTATAACTGAATCTGCTGAAGCATTGTATCACAGCAGGTTACAGCAACTTTGAGCTAAAAGCCTACTGGTATACTGTCCCAAACAAGGTTCCAATAACACCTCTTACTGATTTACCCACCTGCTTATTTTAAGCATGTTAAAAAGGAAACTAACGAGACCATTTCTGTCTGTCTTTTTATACAAAAGGCTACACGATGTTACATGTCTCCAGATTACAATTAGTGAGATTATGAATTAGCGTTCTGCACCATTGCTCAGTTCTTAGAAATCAGAAATAGACTTAAAAATTAACAATTACTACAAAAAATAAAAGCTACTTAAAAGCAAGCAAAGTCAGTACGATTACAGATATTAAAAAAAAAGAGCGGCTGGAGAGAGGGCTCAGCAGTTAAGATCGCCAGTTGTTCTTCCGAAGGTCATGAGTTCAAATCCCAGCAACCACATGATGGCTCACAACCATCCGAAGTGAGATTTGATGCCCTCTTCTGGGGTGTCTGAAGACAGCTACAGCGAACGGGGCCTGAGCGAGCGGGGCTGGAGAGAGAAGAAAAAGTGTCTGAAGACAGCGACAGTGTACTTACATATAATAAATGAATAAATCTTAAAAAAAAAAAGAACAAGCAAGGCTCAGGTTTGATAGCGCCATCTTGTGACCCACTCTTGTGCAGTCTTCACTGCGAGTCACACCCCCATATAGATCCATTGGATTGTTACTCCTTGACCAAAGTGGACCAGAACAAAAAGTTTACTTCCACTGTTCCCATAGGAAACTCAGCTTGGTTAGTGTGGTAGGCAGTTTCTGAGATACCAGCCCACCCCTCGAGCTCTCTCAGCACCTCTACAGGCCAATCACAATGTGAGTTCAGACAACCCAGCTGTATAGAGAGAAAGGCTGCTAGTAATGTTGAAAACAGCAAATGTTACTCCTCGGAGTACAAAGTTGCAAAAGCGGTGGTGAAAACATCAAAGTGCAAAACTTCCACACATGAATGTCAACCTTCCAAGGTATGTATCTGTTCTGTGGCAGATTCACAAACAGGCCTAAAACCATTCCCACCCTACCAAGTCTTTCTGGAGTTCTGCAGGTGGAACAGACTTTAAATTACTGTGAGTTCTGCAGGTGGAATAGACTTTAAATTACTGGTTTTTAAAAAAATGTTCTTAACTAGCTGCTCCCCTATCAGATCTCATCTTTCTAAATTTCATTTTTTTGTTTAGCTCTCTCCATTCATGCATATGCTTACCTGAGAAGACTGAAGTTCTTCCAACATTGGACAGTACAGGAGAAACTGCTTTTGGAAAGTTACAAGAGCACAGTTGCCCAAGATTCAGAATTTTTTGAACTGAGGCATGTGTATTACATGACCAGCGTCTTCACTCTAACTTGGTTACAAGCTTAAACCAATCCTGGATGTTCTACCTGCTGAAGAGGCCATCTAACCGGGAGGGAGATGGATGCCCAGAAGTCACATCAAAGGGAGCAGTATATTCTAGCATCAACCATTCTTGCATAAGCAGTCCACTGTTAGAGATGCGAGGTTACATTGTATACTTTATGCTCATAGCTGATGTGGCTGAAGAACAGGCATAAAGTTATAGCTTCAGCAGAACAGAAACTGTGATGTATTCTAGGAGTGCCAATAAAGAAATGGCCTGTTCTTAGTCTACAGCGAATAGAACCCCTTGCATTCCAAAACAGGGTCCCCAAACATTTTGTAATGTCCATTGAAATTGTTAGGAGACTTGGAACTATTCGTTAATCTGTCTTCCAAGACTGTCTAATATAGCATGGAGTCAATAATGCTAGTTGTCAATGGATGAGTGTCCAACTAATTAATAGATCTCCTAGTAGTGGATTTATTTTCTTCAATAAAGTTACATAAACTATTAAAAAAAGAATTACCAGCTTCACAGAGTGTGATGAAGCAGTCAAAGATGACCTCCAGGGAGAGGACTGAAGGGACCTGTGGCCTTCTCTGTCCTTAGTGAGGATGCTTCAGTCATCAAAGAGGAAGGCTTCCACCCTCTGTCTGTGTTATTACTACACACTGGAGGAACCGAGAGGCAAAGTCTAATCAAAAGGAAGAATGAGATTCTTCTTACAGCTAATGGTAAACTTAGAGGACTGAAGGGAAAGGCAGGAAAAAAAATCTGAAACATATAATCAGATAGTTAGTAGTTGTAAAAACACGCACGTGTACCCATATGTCTAAAATGAAATACTAAATTTACTTTGTTGTAAATAAAGTACTCAGAACTTCAAACTTCAAATCATGGCTGAATGGTGATACTATACTACATTTAAGAAATATATATATGGGGGGAGGGGTTGGACAGATGAGTCAGTGGTTAAGAGTATTTGCTGCAGGCTGGAGAGATGGCTCAGCGGTTAAGAGCACTGACTGCTCTTCCAGAGGTCCTGAGTTCAATTCCCAGCAACCACAGGGTGGCTCACAATCATCTGTAGTGGGATCCAGTGCCCTCTTCTGATATGTCTGAAGAAAGCAACAGTGTACTCACATACATTAAATAAATAAATAAATAAAATCTTAAACAAAAAAAGGAAGGGTTCGTTTTTTAAAAAAAGTGTATTTGCTTTGCTGCTCTTTAAGAGGGCCAGAGTTCAGTTTCCAGTACCTACATCTGGAAACTCACAACAGCCTGTAACTCCAGCTCCAGGGGATTCTGGGTCCTCTCTGGCTTCTGAGGGCAACTACACACCAACATATACAGCTAAAAATAAGTCTAAGAAACTCTGTGTATGTGTGCGTGTGTGTGTGTGTGTGTATGCACGCACACATAAATAGAACTATGCCTACCTATGCCTACAATGGAAAACATCACTTTATGAATGAGGTTGATAATTATGTGTTGGGAATGTGGATAGCCATATATTATTTTTCTATCTTAAATTTTGTGAAGATTCCAGAACAATGATCACTTGATAGATTAAAAAACATCCATCCATTGACTTCAAAACCTTCCTTGCAGACACTCTCAAGTCTGTTGCTTGTTGGATACAATCTGAGAATTTAAGTGACAACTGTGTCCAGATATTCCAACTCTACCAGGGTATCATGGGTGACAGGTACCTAAGAAGAAAGAAACAGACTCTGGTAAGTTGATATTTGGGGACAACCTTCAAATCAGTCTATGCAGTACTCTTCAATTTGAGGGAGCAAGTTGTGTATTGATAAAGGACATTAGCATGTTGTCTTAGGGTTTCTATTCCTGCACAAACATCATGACCAAGATGCAAGTTGGGGAGGAAAGGGTTTATTCGGCTTACACTTCCACACTGCTGTTCATCACCAAAGGAAGTCAGGACTGGAACTCAAGCAGGTCAGGAAGCAGGAGCTGATGCAGAGGCCATGGAGGAATGCTGCTTACTGGCTTGCTTGCTTCTCCTGGCTTGCTCAGCCTGCTTTCTTATAGAACCCAAGACTACCAGCCCACAGATGGTACCACCCACAAGGGGCCTCCCCCCTTGATCACTAACTGAGAAAATGCCTTACCGCTGGATCTCATGGAGGCATTTCCTCCCCTGAAGCTCCTTTCTCTGTGATAACTCCAGCTTGTGTCACATTGACATGTGCACATGTCAGCCAGTACACATGTGCAGAGCATTTTAAGAACACGCTTTGCTTCCACCTACTCAATGGACCACAAGAAACATGGTGTGTTAATAGTGTGGAATGGATGAGACAATCTCCTATCAGGCTTCTTCCTGATATGAGGTTCAATAATAGATCTTGACAGTCACACTCAAGAGAAAATGCTAAAATCACTTCTTTTTGCACCACAGAGACATGTCCTAGATTTTCTTTCTGTTGCTGTGATAAAACTCTGACCAGAGCAAAGCAGAGGAGGGCAGGGTTACTTGGGGTCTGGGTTAATTGAGACTGCTGATCTTCCTATGGGGTTGCACTTCCCTTCAGCGTCTTCAATCCTTCCCCTAATTCAACCATAGGAGTCCTTGACTTCAGTTCAATGGTTGGATGTAAGTATTTGCATCTGTCTTAGTCAGCTGCGGGTAGGGCCTCTCAGGAGACAGCCTTGCTAGGCTCCCACCTGTATGCACATCATAGTATCAGTAATAGTGTCATGCTTTTGGTGCCGCCCTCCATGGGATGGATCCCAAGTTGGGTCAGTCACTGGACTTCCTTTCCTTCAGTCTTTTCTCCATTTTTATCCCTGCAGTTCTTTAAGACAGGAACAATTCTGGGTCAGAAATTGTGACTGTGGGTTGGTAACCTCGTCCCTCCACTCGAGTTCCCTTTCCCCACTGTTGGGCATTTTGGATAAGGTCACCACCATTGAGTCCTGAGAGTCTTTCACCTCCCAGGTCTCTGGGACTTTCTAGAGAGTCCCCCTACCTCCCACCCCCAGAGGTTTCATATTTTCATTCATTCTCCTGGCTCTCTGTGCTTCTCTCCTGCCCCCCAACATCTGACCCTGTTCCCCTTTCCTCTCTCCCCTCTCCCACCAAGGTCCCTTTCTCCCTCTGTTTCCTGTGATTATTTTTCTTCCCCCTCCTAAGTGGGATTGAAGCAATCCTTCCTGCTTCCTGCTTATTAAACTTCTTACGGTCTGTGGGTTGTATCCTGGGTGTTCTGTACTTTTTGGCTAATATCCACTTATCAGCGAGTCTATACCATGAATGCCCTTTTAGGTCTGGGTTGCCTCACTTAGGATGATATTTTTTAGTTATATCCATTTAGACCAGCAGTCTCAACTAACCTGGAATCCTGGGAGCTCTCAGAGACTGAGCCACCAACCAGGCAGCATACAGGGGGTGGTCCAAGGCCCCCAGCACAGATATAGCAGAGGGCTGCCTGGTCTGGCCTCAGTGGAAGAAGATACACCTAATCCTGGAGAGACTTGAGGCCCCAGGGAAGGGGGATGCCTGATGGGAAATGGGATGAGGAGCTGTGAGGGGGGGAACCGGGAGCAAGAGCAATGGTTGGCATGTAAATAAATATAATAATTTAAAAAAATTTCTTCCTGCTGTCTTGGGGCAAAGGCATCTTTTGTGGGCCCTAAGAAAATTGGGATATTGGCTAAGTCCTGGGAGAGCTAGCTGTATCATATGCTGTTCAGTCTCTGTGGGAGGAGAAAATGCAGGTCCTAACTGAAGTCCTGGCTGGAACAGTCTGTGAGGCTAGACCAATTGAGCTAGCTGCTTTGAAGTTGCCCTGGATGCAACAATTAGGGCAGTCTTGAGGCTGGATCTACTGGATCTACTGGATCTACCTGGGCTGCTTTTCTTGTCTTCATTGGAGTCTGGTCCTTTTGTTCTGAAAACACACAAACTTTTAAAGGTCATATACACTTCTGCATTAACACCTGGATGGAATGTAGAGTGTGCACAAATCAGCCAAAGATGATTCTCTGCTCTACGTTTGAGCAGGAGAAAGGCATCTATCAACTTGGTCAGTATTGTCTGGACTGTATAAACAAATTGTACTATAAATCTCCATCCGTGCCATATGAAAGGAGGGCATGTAATAATGAGTTATGAGGACTCTGGAGCCAACAAGATTTATTGGCTACTGCAGACATTCACGTCTCAGCCAGTCTCAGCAGTTCCTTTGTACAGGGATCAGCATTCACATCACCTCTTTTGTTGTTCTTCTGGGACTTTTCCTTCATGTCTCCAGCCATGATTTTTAGAGGGTCTCCCCAAGTCAAATCTAATCTTTATTAATTGTAGAGGAATCTGTAGCTTTTCATTTCTTGTTGAAACAAAGACATAACCTCTCCCCCAATGCAACACATTTTCTGACATCCATTCTGAAGTTAACACATACTTTAAATACATGGGTCGGTTTAATTCAGCAGTTCTTTCTAAAATCCACTGTTTTTCAGCAGCTGTGCTACCTGTCTTATTAACATTTTAAGAATTTAAGGTCAATAAAGCATTATGCAATCTATCTCTTGGAGATCTCATACCTCCTTCTGTTTCATGAGCATTTACTTTGAAGTGCAGTTAGATCTTTTTACAATTTTGATCTGTAGGATTGTAAGATATATCTGCAACATGTTTTATGCCATAATGTCTAAAAAATTGTTGTGCTCTATTCAATGTATATGCTGGAGCATCACTAACTTCAACCTACAAAGGTATCTCTAATAGATCCATCACCTCTAATAAATATATAATTATAGAATCATCCCTTTCTCAAGGCAAAAGCCCATTGGAATCCTGGATATGTATCAACTGTATGATGCACATATTTTAATTTTTCCAAACTCTGCAAAATGAAACATACGCATCTGCCAAATTTCATTTCTTTAGTTACCGTTAGGGTCATTTCCCACGGGTAATGGAGCTTGATTATACAAAGAACAAGTAGGACAATTTTTAATAATTTTTTTGACTTGTTGCCAAGTTATAGAAAAATTTTTCTTTAAAATTTTACTATTTATATGATGTCTTTTATGAAAAATTGACGCTTCTAATACATTTCCTATTAATATATCTATCTCTTCATTTCCTAATGCTAATGGTCCTGGCAAAACCTGTGTGATTACCAAATATGCATTATACATGTATTGGATGAGCTCTGTTTTGGATACTTATTGTATAAATAACAAAGTTACTTCTGAATCATCTGGAATAATTTCAGCAGTTTCTATATGCAAAACAACTTTCTCTGCATATTTAGAGTCAGTAGATATACTAAGAGGTTCTAGAACCATGAGAGGTAATTGAACCATGAGAATAGCATATAATTTCTGAACTGAAGCTTATGGACTTTGAATTATTCTACTTATATTTTCTGACTTAAACCTGCCATTCCTGATTTATTGGCATCTATATAAATGGTAGGTACTTTAGAAACTGGTGTTCCTCTCACTAGGTGAGGAAGAATCCAATTAGTTCTTTTTATAAACTAAAGTTACTTGCTTGAGTTGCTTGAGTATCTGTTGTTAATTTCTCAAAAAAAAATCTTAGTGAAAACTCTTCGCCAATCTTCATTGGTTACCCATAATGAGAGAATTTTAGCATTAATATAAGGCACTACAATCTCTGCTGGGTCTGTTCCTGGTAACTGATGAAGCCTCATTCTCCCTTTCACAATCAAGACAATCAAATCAGAAAACTTTCTCTCTCTTTTTTTTTCCGAGACAGGGTTTCTCTGTGTAGCCCTGGCTGTCCTGGAACTCACTCTGTAGACCAGGCTGGCCTCGAACTCAGAAATCCACCTGCCTCTGCATCCCAAGTTCTGGGATTAAAGGCCAAAAAACTTTCTATATAGGTTTTTAATTTTTTTTACTCTTGTTTATGTACTTAAAATCCATTATAAGATATCTTCTCTCTGCATGAAAATTCCTGTGGAAGAATGAGTAGAAGGCAAAATATCTAAAAGACAATCCAGTATTCTGCCCAAACAGTCCATGTGTGTATCCTGTAATCTCTTTTCTTCCACAGTCAATTCTTTTTCAGCTTCAGCTGATAAATTTTTTTTGGACTATTTAAGCCCGAATCACCTTGTAAGGTTTGAAATAAATTACTTAGCTCTCGAGTAGTTAATCCAAATTTGTAGGCCTTAATCAATTAATACCTCCCAACAATTTGTGAAAATCATTTAGAGTTTGTAATTAATTGGCCTTTTCTGATCTGTACCTTCTGTGGCTGGATCTTCTGAAAACCTATCTTATATCCTAGATAATTAATAGAATCTCCTCTTTGTATTTTTTTCAGAAGCAGTTTGTAATCCCAAGCATGAGAAAAATTGTCTTTACTTTATCAAATATTTTTCTAAGGTTTCTACATCTGAATCAACCAGCAGGGTATCATTCATATAATGATAAATTATAGATTTAGAGCACTTTATGAATATTTCTAATGACTGTTGTGAAAAAAATTGACACAGGCAGGATGTACAAGAATATGCTTTGCAATGCCCTGTGTTTGAGATGCAGGATCAACAAGGGAATCCTGTTAGATATCACACTCCAAATGCCCTGGGAGGAAAAGCAAACTGAAATCTATTATTGTCCTGTGGGTACTGTGACCATCTCTAACTTGGATCTAAATGACCCAAATCCCACACAATAGTACCTTCTAGACCTCACAGTTGAAGGAAAGTCCCAAGGCACCTGAAAGGCTAGGAACCGGCACTCCAGCCCCGTGCACACTCTTTCATATCTTCACTCCGTGTCTTTCATCTCATGCGAGGAAAGACTTCTTGAGCACAGCACAGTCATGTAATAGTCAACCATGATGTAGCATGAGACCATGATGCAAAGAGTGGAGACCAAATCGATTGTTCTTCCTGCTCAACACAGAGAGATGGCACTTCAACATTTAGCCCAGAGGTTCTCAACCTTCCTAATGCTTCAACTCTTTAATGCAGTTCTCACATTGTGGTACTCCCCAAGCCGTAAAGCTATTTTTTGTTGAAACAGCATAACTTTAATTTTGCTACTGTTATGAATCATAATGTAAATATTTGATATGCAGGATATCTGGTATGTGACCTTGGAGTAAATGTCATTGGGCCCCAAAGGGGTCGTGAACCAGAGGTTGAGAACCACCTGTCTAGAGACTTTAGGAAGGAAGGACTAAGCCAAAGGCAGGTAGCATACAGGGCTTGCCAGTGACCTTTCTCAACATGACCTTGGGGATGTTGGTGTAGGGAACCAACCATAGAACAAGCAATTAGACCAGATGAATCACCAGTGCTCAGCCTTATATAGTTTGTCATGAGGCACATACTACATTCTACTTGTTTAAGTTAATTTCTAATTAACTTAATTGCCTTCATTTAGCAAAACAAAACTCATTACATGGACAAATATCCAAAATGTGTTAACCACTACTGTAGGTTTATATTTTTCAAAATATACTTTAATGATGGTTCTTAAACACTTTAACCTCTCTTCTAGCCCACCATCCACCAGAGGTAATGGAAAGGAAAAGTTAACAGGGCAAAGGAGGATGTGGACCTGTTTAGAAATAGTTCTTTGTGGCTAAACTGTGTTGTCAGGATAGCAGCAGTTCAGTTTACATGAATCAGCAGCAGTAGCTCCATCCACTCACAAACACCATTCATGAATCAGCAACAGCAAATCTCAGATAACACCATTCACAAATCAGCAACAGCAGTTCGATCCAGAAGAAACCACAAGGCTCTGCCATTTGGCCCGAGTCAGCGGAAGTGGCAAGAAGCCTTCAGAATACCAGCAGAAGTTCTTTGGTGCATTTATCTCTATGAAGTCATGACAAATGATGACCATCAGCAAAGTAGAAAGGCGAACCAATGCCACATGGCATCGTCCATTATCTGCTGGGCTATATTTATACCCTTTCCAAACATCACGTGTTCTCTCAAGCACCCACTCTAGCAAAACATCACATGCCCTTTTCCCAGGCAGCTTCCAGAAAAACACCACATGTCTGTTCTCAGCAAAACATCCTCCCACATGTCTGCCTCAGTAAAAAATCCTCTCATAAGACAGTTTCCAGAAAAACCTCACATGACACAACTGAGTCTCCAAAGAGACCAGAAATTTCCACTTCACACTGGCATTTTGTCTTATATATTACCATGTCCTGCTCAGACTCATACATGGGATGTTGTCTTTGAGGGAAAAGAAGCAGCTGCAGGTGTGGCTCAGTGTCGGAGCACTTGCCTGGCAGTTGTGAAGTTCTAGATTCAATGCCCAGCACCGTGAAACGTGAACAATCAAATACAGGAATAGAAGCAACTACTGACCAAGACCTTGTGGATCAAAGAAAAGACATAAGGCAGAATTTTCTTGTTCTTAAGATTTCTAAATCAAGAGCTCTCTGCAAACAGGAATGCTTGGATCTGGTGCACACAGGTTGGTGATCTAGGACTGGTGAACTCCTTCCTACTTTTCTACAAATACAAAATGCTACTGTGGCTTACTGGACTCTGTACCTGACAATGAATAGGCCTTCTTCTGATGTTCACAGACTGAGCTTCATGTCCTGAATGTCAAACGTGTCAGGGATCTGGGCTTTCTCCCTGAAGCAAACCTGAGCTTCAGAAATGGTAACAATAGAGACTCGGGGGAGCATGGTCATGCTGGGTACGGGCATATATTCTATTTCTGAATATTGAGAACTATTTCTGAAAGTTGAGAACCAAGACGTGGGACATAACTCTGTGAATAAAAGGACTTAGTACACAGGTAGGGGACCTGAGTTCAAATATCCAGAGACCATGTGAGGAAAGTTGCATGAATACCATGAACATTCATAATCCCAGCACTTCTACAAGGGGATGGGAGGTAGATACAAGAGAATTTCCAGAAGCTCATTAAGCCAGCTAACCTGGTGTAAGTAGTGGGAAAACAACATAGAGACTCTGCCTCAAGCAAGGTGAAAGGCAAGAACTAACACCCAGGGTTGCCCTCTGACCTCTAGGCATGTACCTTGGTGTATTGGCTGGTTTTATATCAACATGACATAAAGTGTAGCAAAAAGTATTAAAAATTCCATCATGGGGTTTCTACCCTTAAACCTTAAACCATTTATGTTCCTGGATGAAAGACACACACACCCTTTATATTTTAATATGTTTTAGGCAGCACAATAGCTGGGCAACAGCCTACCCTCTAAGCTCTTAGAATCTACCTTTCCATTGATAATCCCAAGCTATCACTCACTATTTACTATGTTCTATCTGGGCTTCTCTCAACTCTAACTAAGTAGCCCTCTGGGCCCCTTTCTCTTGGCCCCTAGCCCATGGCAGCTCTCCTTTCTCCTCTCCTGCACATTCTTCTCTAAACCACGGTGGCTTCCTTCTTCTCATCCTCATGGTTCTTGAGCCTGGGAATCTAAACCCAACCTATCTCTCTTCTGCCCAGTTATTGGCTGCCAGCATTTTATTAACCAATCAGAATTAATTTGGGAGCAAGGTACCAGAGGCTATGTGCAGACTCTAGATCTTGGAGGCCATGCACTTAGCATTACAATAAACAGTAAAAGACAAAACCTCAACACAAGGTAGAGTCATCAGAGATGAAGGAGCCTCAATTAAGAAAATCTCCATAAGGTCCAGCTGTAAGGCATTTTCTCAATTAGTGATTGATGGGGGGAGGGCCCAGCCCATTGTGAGTTGTGCCATCCCTAGGCTGATGGTCCTGGGTTCTATCAGAAAGCAGGCTAAGAAAGCCATGTGTAGCAAGCCAGTAAGCAATACTCCTCCATGGCCTCTGCATCAGCTCCCACTTTCAGGTTCCTGACCTGCTTGAATTCCTGCCCTGACTTCCTTCAGTGATGAACAGCAATGTAGAAATGTAAGCAAAATGAACCCTTTCCTCCTCCAACTTGCTTTTTGGTCATGTTTTATTGCTGCAATAATAACCCTAACTTAGATACACGGCATATGCATACCTGCACTTCATACACAAGAAAATGCACACACGTGAAAACACAAATGAACATGCAGACACACACACAAATATATGCATATATACATATACGTGTGTGTGTGTGTGTGTGTGTGTGTGTGTGTGTGTGTGTGTTTATATCAGGTACAGGAACATTATTCGGAGTGAGCAGTGCCTCACCCTGGTGCAATTATATGTTATTAGGCTGAAAAACCTACTAGAACCTTGGCCAAGGAGCTAGGGAGATATCTCAGTGGGTAAGAGTGTTCACATTCCAATTGCCCACATATAAACCAGGCATGGTATGTACTCCTGCAACTCCAGTATTGAGAGCTAGAGATGAGCAGAACCCTGGAGCTCTCTGGCTATTAAGCCTAATCAAAGCAGCAAGCTGCAGGTTCAGTGAGAGACACTGTCTTGAGGAAATAAGGCAAAGAGCAATAAAAAACACACACACGCAGTCCTCTTATATGCTCCACATGTGTACTTATGGCCACATGCACCTGCATACTCATTATGGTTGCAACACACACACACACACACACACACACACACACACACACACACACACACACACACACAGAGCCAGAAGCCTGGCTTTCAGGAATCCTCACTTTTAGCAGAGAAGACGTAAATACAAAAGCACACAATAATGATTGAATGACAGACTGGGACAAATGCTATGGAAGAAATGAGCCCATTCCTAAAGTCCCAGCACTGCTTGACATGGCTGTTTCAAAACCTCACCTCCTCTGAAAAACATGAAGGTAACAGTCACTTGGAAAGAGGGAAATATGAAGCCTTGAGCAATGTGTATCTATTTCTTGATCAGTTTGTAAACAAAACACATCAGAACTGAACTACAAAGTCCAATGCTCTCCTTATCCACATCACCAGACGACTCTGGGGCTGTTACTGCTCTCTGTTTCTGAAAACTTCACACCCTCTTCATAGTTTCCTCTTGTAGTTCACGTGGAGTCTCCCACACCGTCTAGTTCAGCCTAAAATCAACATTCCAGAGATGGGATGAGCTGTCCAGATTGTGGGGCAGTGGTCTGTGGCAGGCAATCTGGCACCCGGTTGAGCACAGGCTGAAAACTCTGGGAGACCCAGTGGAATATCCACGAGGGGCCAAAATATGTTTTTGGCCAATGCTCCTGGAAGACTCCTGTAAAAACAATTACAGCTTTCCCAACCCCTACAGAGAGGTCATGTGAGATTTGTCACATAGGAGCAACGCTAAACCCTCCCACATGCAAATAAGGTGCCGCGAAGCCCTCAGACCAAACCAATGGGAAGTATCAGTTGTCAAACCCCTGACCCCTCCCAAACAGTATATTAGACCGTCCCAACCTGTGTGGGAGAGCCCACCATCCAGAAGGAATAAAGGTGTGAGAACTACTACTAAAGGTCTGAGAGCTTCTATCATAAGAGCTGTAACACTTTCAGTCCGGGAAGAGTTCTGCTCTCCTGAGAGCTACCAGAAGCTTCCTGCACTCCGCTGGCTAGTCGGCCTCTTGTGGGCTCAGCCCGGACCTGACTCAGCACAGGGTGGTGGGTGCAGCGTCTTGGCGCGACCCAGGCAGCACCCGCAGGGACTGAGGCGAAGGAGATTCCGTCCCCGCTTGCGTGCTCCCCCTCTTGCCAGTACCCTCGCATTTGGCTGGGCTAGAGCCCCCCTAGTAATGCTCCCAGCATGCAACCCAACACCAGATAGCTTAGCTGTAGAGAACATTTACTGCTCTTTCAGAGGATCCTGGTTCAATTCCCAGGACCCACACTGCTGATCACAACCATTTGCAACATCAGTTCCAGGGGATCTGATGCCCTCTTCAGGCCTCTGTGGGTACTGCACACATGTGATGAGCATACATACATGCAGGCAAACACTTGTACATACAAAAATATGAAAAATAAGATTGCAGAATTCAGGATGGATGGAGGGCAGGAAAAGTTGAATGGATTTGGAAGAAGACATTTGGCTTGAACTCTAAATGTTAAAGATTTTCTCAGCCAGAACTATATGGAAATGGAAACCACCTGAACATATATACATGTCTGCATGCACACAGATAAACACAAAGGTTATTTCAAGAAACGTTTGTTGGTCTGTGTACTCTGCTCACATTAACAAATATAACCCACCCAGCATCTGTTTGTGGTGATGTTACAAACCATATTTTACATAGGTTAACTCACTGATTGTGGTGGTTTGAATATGCATTTCCCATGGCCCAGGGAGTGGCACTCTTAGTAGGTGTGGCCTTGTTGAAGGAAGTGTGCCACTGTGGGGTGGGCAACAAGACCCTCCTCCTAACCATGTGGGAGCCATTGCCTTCAAATGATGTTGAACTCTCATCTTCTCCAGTCCCATGTTTCCATCCTGACCTCTGAACCTAAAATTCAGCCCCAATAAAATGCTGTCCTTATAAGAGTTGTCTTGGTCATGGTGCCTGTTAACAGCAATGAAAACCCTAAGACACTGATCCAAGAGTACATACAGCAGACTTACCATTTGGAGTCCCAGGCCTTAATACATGACACAAGCTCAGCCTTGTGCAAGGCTACACAGGGCAGAGGAGGGACTGGCCTTCTGAATGAGTGTTCCCCAGATCTCTGTTCCCTATGTAAGGGCACAAGGTAGGTCAGACAGCAAATCTTTTAATGAAGATGAGGTGAGAACAAGGAGAGTCCTTCTGTCCCCTAACCCTGAGGAATGGGCTCCTCTATTTTGTTACAGAGGGAATTATGGGAAGTACTTTGGTTTTAAAAGAAAGCCACTTGGGAAGCACAGGACTCCCCTTAACTTTCATCCACCCTGTGAAATGTGCAGCACTTGGAATATTTTTACTCTCACTTTACAGGTACAGAAAGAAGGGAATCTAGAGGATTTCCAAATTAAACCTTGATGCCTAGATGTAGAGAGAAGTATGAATTCTGACTCCTGTGGGGCACACACTTGATTGCACTTCAAGAGGCTCCCAAGTAACCTGGTGCTTGGCTCGGCCTCATACTGCAATGGATATTTCCCTACACAACTCCTGGGCTGCAAGCCACAATGACAATCACAAGTCCGTCAAATGTATTTTTACCAGAGAAAGGCAGGTGCTCTGAATACTCTTGACACATCACAGCTAGCATTCTCAGGAAAGCAATGAGCCAAAGAAGATGGAACTAAGGAGTAAAAGACAAACCAGAGAATGCTGGAAAATGTCAAAGGGCAGAGGCTACAACAATGGTCCAGCCTGAACACCATTGCCACCTGAGTCCATTTTGCGATGTTGCTGTGGAATACTTAAGACTGATAAGGTGTCAAGAATAGATATCTGACAGTTCTGAAGCCTGGGAAGTCCAAGGTCAAGGAGTTGGCATCCCACCATGGCCCCCATGTGGCAGAGGATGGAAGAATGAGAGAGGATGCACAGAGAAGGAGGAGGGGCCTTTTATGAGGAACCGAATCCTGCAGTGATACCTTTAATCCCTTCCTGAGAGAAAAGCTTTCAGGATTTCACCCTCTCTGAAAGCTATGTCTCCTAACCATGTTATGCTGGGATTAGGGTTTCCAAAGAAGCTTTGGGGCACACATTCTAATCATAGCAAGTTTAATTACTGAGTAGGTATGTCATTGTTGGTTGTAAGGTACTGTGTTTGAATTTCTTTTTGTTAGTGTTGGTTGTGGTGGTGGAGGTGGTGGTGGTGGTGGTGGTGGTGGTGGTGGTGGTGGTGGTGGTAGTAGTAGTGGTCATGGTGGTGGTGTTTTTCTTTCTTTCTTTTTTTTTCTGGTGGTGGTGTTTTTCAAGACAGGGTTTCTCTGTGTCACCCTGGCTGTCATAGAAATCATTCTGTACACCAGGCTGGCATCAAACTCACAGAGATCCTCCAGCCTCTGCCTCCTACATGCTGGGTTTAAAGGAGTGCACCACCACCACCTGGCTCTGAATTTCTGGTTTATGTACTGTTAATAATTAAGTAAGCATACTCCAGACTAAGCCCCTACCCTCGAGCTCTTGTGATTAAGGAGTTTTTTTAGACTGGTGAAAAAGACGTTTGATGAAGGATTCGATACTTTATGGGCTTTCATAATGCTTGCATGTATTTCTGAGACCTTTAAATTACACATATATGTCAACTTTGCTTGATATTAGTGAAGCCATTTTAAAGTGAAAAAAATTAGTGGGGTTTTGTGTGCTTTCTCCTGCCACCAACTCCATGTGCCTGTCTCTGCAGGTGAAGGCATTCAGGATATTTGACATAAATAGGATCAGACACTGTGTAGACGCTGCATTTGGCTTCTTTAATGTAACACAGTGTTTGTTTAAATGTATTTTATTAGTTCTTTGAGAATTTCATATATACTCTTGTTCTATGTGCCCCCTTTACTCCTCCCTCTACCTCCTCCCAGATCCTTGGTCATCCACTCACTCCCTCTCAACTTTGAGTCCTCTTTACACACACACACACACACACACACACACACACACACACACACACACACACACCACTGAGTACAGAGTATGATGCCTATGTGTTCATGGGGCCATCCACTGGATCATGATTGACAGGCTGGGGACCATAACCCTAATGAAATCTGCCTCTCCTCCTTCCAGAAGCCTCTAATTGTCAATAGCTCCTCAGTTAGAAGTGGGACTCCTGAGCCTCTCACATAGAGGGCCAATTCCATACCTCCTCAGAGATAATAGTTTAGAAGTTGGAGTTGATATTTATTTTTTCCTTTTGAATATTCACGAAAGTGTGTGTGTGTGTGTGTGTGTGTGTGTGTGTGTGTGTGTGTGTGTGTGTGTCTGTGTCTGTGTGTGTCTGTGTGTGTCTGTGTGTGTGTGTGTGTGTGTGTGTGTGTGTGTGTGTGTGTGTGTGCATATGTCTTTCTGGGGCAGGGTGCTCATGTGCAGGTGTGAAGGTCAGAGGAAAACACTTCTTAGGCCCATGATTCAACTGATTCTCTTGTTCCTCCTATCAAATCCCAGTAGGGGGCACTGTGATGGCCGATGCTTAGGCCACCATGTCTGACTTATGTAGCTTCTGAGGATCTTACTCATGTCATCAGCCTTGTCTGGCAAGCAGTTTTACCCACCTCCTCAGTCCTCGATTTTTTTAAAAAAGCATTTTAGTATGAATTATAGATTGCCTTGATCCCTAGGTCACCTATCCCTAGTGCCTCAGCCTCCTGAGTGCTGGGATTATGGACATGCAGGTCCACAACCAGTCTTATTTTTGAATTTCCATCCCTGTGGGTGTGAAGTAATTTTATTTGTAAGATTTGTACTTTGTGTGGCTACAAGTGCTAAAGGATGTGTACAAACACGCCAATGCAGGAGAGATCAAGGATAGCCCGGGTCTGGGAACCTCCACGAGATGGACTGTGGACCTTCTAGGGGCCCTAGGGATACAAGGCAAGCTGACATTCTTAGAATGTGGGCTGGTGGGCCAAGCTGTGGATGCCGTAAGCATCCTTTGCCTCGACTGTCTAATGTACAGTGTATGTTGGCATTTATGTTTTCCTCCACTTGAACCCTAAACAGACTAGAACTCTCAGTCACAGGCAGTGTGAGCCTGTGGATCTGGCTCAAGCTATTACTGAAGAGAACAGGGCACTGGGCTATAAATAACACTCCCCATGGGAAGAGTTGAGAGTGTCACAGAGTGACATCTAGTCACACAGAGCACTTTCATGTGTCAACAAGAGGAGACATGAGTTTGTGTCATAGTTGAAAATGTGGTTAGAAAGTCATGAGTTTGTTGAGAGCAGACTATTGACCTTTATCACCTGCACATAACCACCTCTTCTTACCATGTGCTGCTGAGGAGTCACGGGTGTAATAAATAGGTATTTCCCAAAGTTGAGTGTTCTATAGGTAATTGAGGTATCAAATCCCTAAGAGGCTCAAGAACGTATTGGCTTCCCAGTGTAGCTAATGAAAGGTTTATGAACATAGTAAGATCAGCCACTTGCTGTTGGCCATTGAGGTTCAGACCCCCTCCCTTAGTCTCATCTTCTTTCTCAGCCTTACCTCAATCTCCAATCAAATGCAGTCTCCAAACCGTCGAAACCTTTCCTGTCTCAGGGTGTTTGCATTGCATATCTGGAATGTTCTCCTGGCTGTTCATGGGATGCATGCCCAAAATCTTAATTACTTACTTAAAAATACCAACTTCTGGGCAGGCAAGATGCATCAGTGGATAAAGGGCCTTTGCTGCCAAGCCTGTAAACCTGAGTTGGAATCCTAGGTCCCATATGGTGGAAGGAGAGAACTGACTCCCAGAAGTAGTCCTATGACTTCCACACATGCTCCACAGCACACGCATGTTCCACATACGACAGACAGACAGACAGACAGAGGGATAGACAGGCAGACAGACAGACGGATAGACAGGCAGACAGACAGACGGATAGACAGGCAGACAGGCAGACAGACAGACAGACAGACACAGACACACACACACACATGCACACACAACGCACCAAGTAATTTCTCAGGAAAGCCTCCACTGACATACTTGGCTACTCGATTCCATTCTTTTTAAAATTCTTTTATCCTTTAGGTTTATGTGTTTATGTGTATGAATGTTTCACCTGCATGTATATATGCATTCTAGGTACATGCCTGGTGACCACAGAAGTCAGAAGAGGGAGTGGGATAGCCTGGAATTAAGGATGGTCAGGAGCTGCCATGTGGGTGCTGGGAACTGAACTCAGATTCTCTATAAGAGCAACAAAAGCTCTTGACTGCTGAGCCATGACTCTAGCCTCTCATATTACTTTTTAAATCAGTCTTTTATTTTTTCCCCCACTGGCTTATATTCATTATACATGACACTGGATCACATAAACACATTTTCACACACGTGAAAATACAACCTGCTTTGGGTGTATTTCCCTGTCTTCTCTCCCCTTCTCTCTCATCTCTTCTCTCCTTTCTCCCTTCTCTTCATCTCTCTTCTCCCTGGTCCCTAGACAGTTCCTGTTTAGCTTTCATGTCATATTTACGTGCAGTATTTTATGTATCTGAATAAATCTAGAAACTTAAAAGGGGGAAACATGATGTTTGTCTTAGCACCCTGGTCAGATTTTTTTTTGTATCAGTGAAGTGATTTGTGATGACTAAATTTTGTCTACCTTCCTGTTGACTGTCTTTCTCCACACTAGAGTGTGACTTCTTAAGTTCAGGGTAGCGAGGTGTCCCCCTCTGCTTACCTCCATGTGGTCCGTGATGAACCATTTCTACACCATAGATGTTAAAGAGGTGTGTGATAAATAAATCAAAGTCTGGAATGAGACAGAACACATGCATGATGCTGTCAATGGCTCCCAAGGCTTTCTGGAGAATTTGTTGCTTTTTTTTTTTTTGATACTTTATTTACATTTCCAATGTTTCCCCCTTTCTAGGTCTCCTCTTTGGAAACCACCTATCTCCTCCCCCTCCCCCACCTCCATGAGGGAATTCCACCTCTTACCCACCCGCCCATCCACTCCCATATTCCCACCTTGACATTCCCCTTAACTGGGGCCTCTCCTCCCCTGATGGCCAACAATGCCCTCCTCTGCCACATATGTGGTCCAAACCATGGGTCCCTCCATGTGTATTCTTTGGTTGGTGGTCCTCCATGAGGACTGGGGTGGTCAGGCCAGTTGACACTGTTGCTCCCTCCATGGGGCTGCAGGCTCCCTCAGCTCCTTCAGTCCCTTCTCCAGCTCCTCCATCTGGGACCTCACTCTCAGTCCAGCAGTTACTGTAAAGTGAAACTTGAATATTCTGAACGTTTGGGCTAATATCCACTTATCAGTGAGTACATACCATGTTCGTTCTTTTGTGACAGAGTTACCTCGCTCAGGATGATATTTTCAAGTTTCATCCATTTCTATATCCCTGTACAAAGCTCCAGTCCAAGTGGATCAAGGACCTCCACATAAAGCCAGATACACTGAATCTAATAGAAAAGAAAGTGGGGAAAAGCCCCGAACACATGGGTACAGGGGAAAAGTTCCTGAACAGAATACCAATGGCTCATGCTCTAAGATCAAGAATAGACAAATGGGACCTCATGAAATTGCAAAGCTTCTGTAAGGCAAAGAACACTGTCAATAGGACAAAATGGCAACCAACAGATTGGGAAAAGATCTTTACCAATTCTACGTCAGATAGAGGGCTAATATCAAATATATACAAAGAACTCAAGAAGTTAGACTCCTGAAAACCAAATAACCCTATCAAAAAATGGGGAACAGAGCTAAGCAGAGAATTCTCAACTGAGGAAATTCTCAGGGCTGAGAAAC
>CM052721.1:592221-651497 GCA_028551405.1 Uromys caudimaculatus | reverse complement strand
TTATAATAGCCAGAAGCTGGAAACAACCCAGATGTCCCTCATCAGAGGAATGGATACAGAAAATGTGGTACATCTACACAATGGAGTACTACTCAGCTATTAAAAACAATGATTTAATGAAATTTGCAGGCAAATGGATGGAATTTGTTGCTTTTGAGGACTGACCCCCAGCTCAGCCATTCTCCCATGGGGAATTTCCTCCCTTCACTCTAAATGTGGTAGTTGGAACATGCTTGGCTCAGGAAATGTCACTGTTAGGAGATGTCGCCTTATTGGAGTGGGTGTGGCAATGTTGGAGGAAGTGTGTCACTGTGGGGGTAGGCTTTGAGACCTTGTTCCTAGCTGCCTGGAAGATAGTCTTCTGTTTGCCTTTGCAACAGGATGGAGAACTCTCAATTTCTCCAGTACCATGCCTGCTTGGACGCTGCCATGCTTCCTCTTATGATAATGAGCTGAACCTCTGAACCTGTAAGCCAGCCCCAATTAAATGTTGTCCCTTATAGGAGTTGCCTTGGTCATGGTGTCTCTTCACAGCAATGGAAACCTAACTAAGACACCAAGTGAATGGCTCATTGGCTGTTTCACACACTTTATAGAACGGGAACAATTCTCTGGGGATTTCACCCACAGCCCTCCTGTAGTAGAGTACCATAACGTGTGGAGAAAAGTTGAAGCATCCCATGTGCTATTAATTCCTCTGAACTGAAGCATTTCTTCCTAGAGGGAGGCAGGAGGCTCCTGGGACTCAGGAAGTAAGCACTGTTATGCTGAAACCAAGGTCTGTGAGGCTCCTTGCCAAATCACAGACGCAATTAACACTTGCTGAGGAGAGACCTCTGGAACTAGACACTGCCCACCCCCTGCAAGCCATACACTGTCCCAGGGATGCAGCTGTGTCTCTGTCTCCTGGGGTGGGCTTTTGGATGATGCAGCTGCCTTTGAGTGGTCCCTGCTCCTGGAAGTCACCCCTCACTCATATTCCTGTAAGTGACTCCAAGATGCTCACTGGCTCATCAAGTTGCACTGTGGAGAAATGTTTTGGACATCTGTCCTAGAAGTCTTACACAACAGCATCCAAAACCAGACTCGCTGCACCCACGGTTGGTATTCCTCTCTCCTTCCAGCAGCCTCTTCCAGAAAGCACAGCCTCAGGAATAAGTCAGCAGAGCAAAAGAGTCTTCAGGGAGAATTCACACTGCAAGAAGGAACCATTTTAAATGTTTTCCTGCTTATGCCACTGAATCATAAATAACCCTGTGAGTTATTATTATTTAGAATTGTCATTTTTTTTTCAGAGGACAAAAGTAAATCCTAATGATGCAGAGGATTAGAATGACTTGAAATTTCCTATCTATGAGTAAAAACATGATGTGTCCTGATTCTGTAATCTCTCTTACTTCAAGCATCTGCTAAAACACCCCCCTCTCTTGCTTCTCTTAACAAACACTTATAAAACAACTGTTCTAACTCTAATCCACTCGCCTGAACATGGGGAAATGATTTTACTCTGTGGCCCTCAGAACTACCATGTTTTGGTTTCCAGGTACTTTGATACTGTGAGCTACGTTCAAACTGTCCAAGGTTGCAGACTGGGGAGGACATGGAAGGGAAGAAGGTAGTGCTGGTAATTAGGACCACCAGCCAAGCCAGAACAAGTTGCAACTCACATAAAGCCAATGGCAGCCCCTATCTGATATTGCTCTACAATGCTAGCTCACTGTCATAAACTTCATTGAATATTAAACAAAACTCAACTCATTGTGTAAGCTTAATGTAATCACACTATTCCAGGTGAATTGAGAAAGGGAATTCATCTCACTCTAGGAACTCTGGACACTGAAAATCAAGATCTCTCTAATACTTTGCCCCAGAAAATAGAGATCAAAATAGAGTCTTAATAAGTAGTTGCTTTGTGTTAGCCCAGCCACTCATGGTCATGGTCCTTCCAGAGATGTGGTTAATATACCCAAGGAGACTCCATTGGAGAAAACTGATTTTTTCCTTTGCCAAGGCGTATCAATTGCAGATAGCTTCTTGGTTAGAGGTGGGAACCCATGTCCACTTGTCTCTCATGGTGCTGGGACTCCATCAGTCTTGAACCTGTTTATTGCCCAGGTGCTGCATAGGTTTTATATCAGCTTGACATAAGATAAAGTCCTCTGAGAGGAGGGAACCTCAAACTAAAAAAAAAATCCCTCCATAATATCCAGCTGTAGGGCATTTTCTTAATTAGTTATTGCTACAGGAGGACTCAGCCCATTGGGGCCCATCCCTGGACTGGTGGTCCTGGCTTCTATAAGAAAGCAGGCTGAGCAAATTATGTTGAGCAAACCAGTAAGCAGCATCCCTCCAGCGCTGCATCATCTCCTTCCTCCATGTTCCTGCCCTGTTTGAGTTTCTGTCCTGACTTCCTTCAGTTGTGAACAGTGATATGGAAGTGCAAGCCAAAGAAACCCTTTCTTCCCCAACTTGTTTTTGGTCATGGTGTTTCATTGAAGCATTAGAAACCCTACCTAAGACAGTCTGTTTGTTTATTTGTTTAAGAGAGAGAGAGAGAGAGAGAGAGAGAGAGAGAGAGAGAGAGACAGAGAGACAGAGAGAGACAGAGAGAGACAGAGAGAGAGACAGAGAACATTGAAGTAGGGTGGTGTGGTGGTTAAATAGGTTTGGCCCCTATAGATTCGTATGTTTGAAGCCTGACCCATGTGGAGAGGCACTATTAGGAGGTGTGGCCTTGTTGGAGGAAGTGTGTTCCTCTGAGGATGAGCTTTGAGGTCTCCTATGCTCATGCTCTGCCCAGTATGGAATTAGCGTCCTGTCTTAATTAGGGTTTTACTGCTGTGATCAAACACCATGACCAAAGCAAGTCTTATAAGGACAACATTTAATTGGGGCTGGCTTACAGGTTCAGAGGTTCATTCTGTCATCATCAAGGTGGGAGCTGGCAACGTCTAGGCAGTTTTGATGCAGGCAGAGCTGAGAAGTCTACATCTTCATCTGAAGGCTGCTAGTGGAAGACTAACTTCCAGGTAGCTAGGACTAGGGTATAAAAGCCCTCACCACAGTGACACACCTACTCCCACAAGGACACATCTCCCAATAGTGCCACTCCCTGGGACAACATTTTCAAACCATGACATGTCCCCTTCTGCTGCCTTCGGATCAAGAAGTAGAACTCTCAACTCCTTCTTCAGCACCATGTCTGCCTGGATGCTTCCATGTTTCCCATGATAATGATAATGGACTAAACCTCTGAAACTGCAAGCCAGCCTCAATTAAATGCTTTTCTTTATAAGAAATGTCATGGTCAGGATATCTCTTCACGGCAATGAAACCCTAACTAAGACAGGTGGGTAAGAAGGTGGGGAGGAATTAGAGGAGGGGAAAACATAATCAAAATATATTGTAAGAAAAATTAATTAAAAACTCTTAGGAAAAAATAGATGTTTGAATGCCAAAAAACAAAACAAAACGTCCCACATACCTCCTGATTCTTATAGTGCTGGCTTGCACATATAGCCCTTGTTAAATATGAGAATATGTCCTCAGTTTACACAGAAACCTTAATTAGTTTGGACTTTAATCAGCCTACCTCGGGCAGGTGGAGATACTGAAATGGATTCTCTTCAAGTACAGATTGGGAGTGAGGACTTTACTTACCATGAAAGGCAGTTAGTGGCATATTCGTAAATTATATCTGTCAAAGAGAAGCCCCTCTGAGACTGCAAAAGCTGCAGGATGAGGAAGAAGGAATACTGTGAAATGCTGTTTATTAGATAAGCCAGGGCCATTGCAATCACGGACACACAGCAGCAATGGCCACCTGCACAGGAGCCACAGGTAAAGAAGACCTAGGGTGTGGAGAGTCTTTTGGGGCTGCTTGCTTGGCAAGAACCTGATATTTTGGCCAAGGACAAACAACAGGCTTCAGGCAAGAATCTGACAATAAGCTAAGGACAAGGAAGTAAGCCCAGGTAGGAATCTAATCTTAGGGTAGGACAAAGAAGTAGGCTTCAGTCATGAATGTGACTTTGGGCTAGGACAGGGAAGTAGGCTCGGATATTTTGGTCATCCTGATAAGCCTTTAGAAACAGAGATCAATCCCGGGACTTTGTTTACTGCCTTGTTTGTTCCTTGACTATTTGTGTTTATTGTATTACTTGTTCCTCAACTTAGAACTGACCTTATTGCTTGCATGTAATTAAAATGGTATAAAAGCAGATTGGGAAATAGTAACCCTGCCTTCAGTCTCAGAATTGACTGAGGCCATGCTGCAGTATTGTCTAATTGTCTCTTTCTTTTCAATCCTCACTCCTGCGCTGGAGAACCTGTTGACTGACTGAGCGGTCTTGGTCACTGGGGTGTGAGAGAGGCTAGTCTAGAAGAAGCTGAGGGCTAGAGGGATGGCTCTGTTGTTAAGAATGTTGATTGCTCTGCCAAAGTTCAAGTCTCAGCATGGACATGGCAGCTCACAGCCTTCTGTCATTCCAGATCCAGGGGATCTAAAGCTCGTATCTGGCCTCTGTGGGCACTGCACACATGTGGTGCACAGACATACATCCAGGTAAGCAGTCATACACATAATATTAGAATAAATATTTCTTTTAAAAGAAGTCAGTAGGGGTAAGAAAAGGGGTAAACAAGGGTCATGGAAGATAATAGGGAGGGTGATGGGGTGAGGGCGATCATCAAACATTTAAAAGGAATGGACAGAGATACCAAACAAACTTGGAAGGAAGGAAGGAAGGAAGGAAGGAAGGAAGGAAGGAAGGAAGGAAGGAAGGAAGGAAGGAAGGAAGGAAGGACAACAGAAGAATTCTGAACATCTGTGGGAACAAACCTGGCACAGTGAAAAGAAGCCCCATGTGTCAGTCCTGGGCGCTGCGGCTCTGGGTGGGACAGGAGACAGGTGGGAAGTGGCCTCTTGTCTTTCCACACAGTCCCACGGGCAGGTGGGGGCTGTGGAAAGCCTTTGTGGGCCCTGCCCATGGGTGGGGGAGGGGGCCATTCCCAGAGAATGCATGGCAGCCGTCTCCATGGGTGGGTTCTCTAGCCCTCGGCGGCTTGGGGCACCGGGCTAGCTGCTTAGGCTCGAGTGAATGGGTACCATCTGGGAGCACTGGGAAGCCCTCAGCAACAGATTAGATGAGGCTCCTTAATCGAGGGCTAGATCCCTAGCTTCCCACGGCGGGTCCAGATGAAGAGACAGTCCATAATTCTAAGACATTTATTTTCATTGTAAAGAATGGTGTGGATGGAATCGTACCCCCCAATCTCTGGGATGGGCGAGGCAGATATAGTAACTGGGAAGGGGTATGGCTAAGTCTCCAGGTGTCTTATTAACCTGGGGATGGCTTGGGGCTGTGTAGCCACACCTCTACCTTTGGTGGGGCTTGGGCAAGTGACTACGCCTCTACCTGAGGAGGAGTTGGGGGCGTGACCCTTTTTTACGTGACCAAATGTCACAGACCTATGGAGAGATGTAGCCACGTGTTAGAAGCTGTATTCTAGGAGCTTAGGCAAACAGTTGACATCCCTTGTAGTCTGAGGACAGACCACTGGGCCTGCAACGTTCAAACCTTAGCTCAACCAGAAACACAGACTTCCAATCATGGCCCAACAAACATCTTAAAGATTCAAAGTTGCCATCTTTGTTTAATCATCAACAGAGACAAGTCAGTGAGACACTGCTACATTGTAAGCATTGGGTCCATGTCATCATTGGTGGTTGCTCCACAGCTGCCTTTAGATTCCATTTCAATGTACATTACCTGACAGAATTTGTGACAGAGATCTTGACTTCCCAAGGTCAGCACTGGGGTTGTCCCTAAGTGTGTAGGTTTGGGGCAGAGACACAGTGTGAGGACAAACTGAAATTCATGAAGTTCATGTGGTTAGTCGAGTTCTCTATTTAATATGTAACAAGGGCAATCGCAGGTTGATGGTTCTGCAAGAAAACAGCAATTCCTTGTCATTGTTCAAGTTGCAACATGTTCTACAAGGCAGAAAGCTTCAGTCACCTGCTGTAGTGCTTTGAATAAAAATGGCCCTCATAGGCTCATGTATTTGAATACTTAGTCCCCAGGTGTGGTGGTATGAATATGCTTGTCCCATGGGAAGCGGCACTATTAGGAGGTGTGGCCTTATTAGAAAAGATGTGGCCTTGTTAGAGGAAGTTTGTCACTGTGGAGGTGGGGCTTTTATGTCATATATAATATATAATATATAATATATAATATATAATATATAATATATAATATATATAATATATAATATATATTATACACACACACACACACACACACACACACACACACACACACACACACACACACTCAAGTCTGGCCAGTGTGACACAGCCACACTACAGAAGACAGTCTCCTCCTTGCTGCCCTTGGATCAAGACATAGAAATCCTTACTCTTCCAGCATCAAATCTGCCTGCACAGTGCCATGCTTCCCACTGTGATGATGATGCACTAAACCTCTGAAAATGTAAGTCAGCCCCAATTAGACGTTTGCCTTTAGAAGAGTTGCCTTGGTCATGGTGTCTCTTTACAGCAATAAAACCTGAACTAAGACACCAGTTCGTTCATGCAACTATTTGGGAAGGATTAGAAGATGTGACCTTTTTAGAGAGTGAGCTTTGAGATTTCTTTTCTTTCCTTTTTCTTTTTTTCACTTATTTTTTTGAGACTGTATAACCCTGGCTATCTGGAAACTCTCTCTGTAGACCAGAGTGGCCTTGAACTCACAGAGTTCCTGTATTCAGATGCCTCTGCCTTCTGAGTGCTGGGCTCAAAGGCATGAGCCACCACCACCAACTCTGGCTTGGAGATTTCGAAAGCCATTCCATTTCTAGTTAGTTTTCTCCTTGCTCCAGGGCTCAATAGGTAAGCTCTCAGTTAGACTCTTTCTTCTACAAGTTGCCTGGGTCATAGCATCTCTTCATAGCAATAGAAAAGTAATTGAGATGTGGTGACAGGCACACAAAAGACATCTAGAGGGCCACCTGCCACCAGGTGCCACTATAAAGAACAAATATGTGGCAGAGAGATAGGAGAGAAAGAGAAATTGAACCGTTTGTGCACTGTGAAGAAGGGAGGAACTGGAGATTTGACAGTAATGAGGAACAATCTGATGTGAGTAGCCTGCGATGTCACCTGAGACCATGGTGATGTCCCTGCCCATGCTGCCACAGAGGGCCATGTCTGCATCCATGGCCCTGCAGCTGCTGGAGGGTCTATGCCATTGTCCTTGATCCATTTTACCACCAAAGGCTATGCAGATGTGCTTGGTCTGGACTGCCACCCGGGGCCACATTGAAGTCTGAGAGCTGTGCAGAACTGGCCCTGACCCTCACCAGCTATGGCATTCAAGAGAGCTGACCCTACCCCCTCATTGGCTATGCAGTGGCACGGGGTGAAGGAGAGATGCTTTTCCCCAGCTCCTCACTGCCCATGGCAGACAGGTAAGCTGGTCCCATGTCCCACCTGAGCAGTGTGGGGGAGCTGGCCCCACACCTTGCTGGCTACAGCACTTTGGAAAGCAGCCCCACACCTTGCCTGGGTAGTACAGAAGTGCTGTCCCTGGTAGTATGGGCACTGGAGGGCTCACCCAAGGATGTGAGAGCAGAGGAACTGGCCCCACCCCTCATGCAGCAATACTGGAGAGCTGATCCTGGTGGTGTGGGCCTGGGAGAGCTAGTCTGCTCCTTGCTGGCTGCTGCAGTCAGGAGAGCTGACCCTACCTATCACCTGGGCAAAGTGGAAGAGCTGGTCCTGAGGGTGCAGGAGCAGGAGAGCCATCAGGCTGACTAGTTCAGCTACCACCTGAGCCCACATCCAAGCTTTGAGTTGACTCCTCTCAACATCTGCCTCCTCTGTGAACTTCTGGGGCACGTGAAAGGACTGCTCCTGCAGATCCAAGGCTTCATGACACAAGACAACAGCAGGATATTCAGGAGGAGTCCTAGTGAGCATTCAGTATTGATACTGTAGCAGAAGCCAGAGGCCCCCACCCAGACCAATGACTCACCATGATGAACATTTACAGGGAAAGTTGTTTGAATAAAAGTTGTACTGTGGGCTACCATGACACACCACAGCTTCCACAGTGAGATTTTTCTTTCTCTTAGGGGGGAGGTTGCAGGGACAGAGGGTGGGTATGGAGTGGTGGGGAGATGACCCCAAAGTCTATGTCCTTGGTGGTTTTGAATTTAGCTAATGACATCCTAGTACTTGGGAATTAAGAAAAGGCAGTTTCTGTGCAAAGGAGGAGAACAAAGAATAGAAATGTCTTCCTAAGGTGAAGTGAGTGAGTGGCGGGTTTGGAGTGCTTCACGGGGCACAGAACTCCCTGGGAAGCGGTGACTTCCTTTCATTCTAAATTGCATGTGTGATCTAACTTCCTGTTTCAAATCTCAGTCTGTGCCACTACTCAAGCCCAGAGCTGTGTCTTCACACTCGGGCATAGAGATACCCACTCAATACACCCAGGTATCAATTTCTGCCCTGTTCATTATGATATTAAATACCCAAGGTTGTTTTTTAATAAATTTGTTATTTTATTTTTTATTCAGGGTTACATAAGGCCAGTTTGTGTGTGTGTGTGTGTGTGTGTGTGTATCAGGAGGTATAGAGGAGGTGTGTCACTAGGGGTGGGCTTTGAGATTTCAAATGCCCAAGCCATTCCATTAGCTCTTTCTGCCTGGTGCTTGTGGATCAAGAGATGTGAGCTCTCAGCTGTTTATGTCACTATATCTTTGCTACACCATTGTCTCACTTAGGGTTTGATTGCTGTGAAGAGACACCTTGACTACGGCAACTCTTACAAAAAAAATATTTAATTTGGGCTGGCTTATAATTTCAGTGGCTTAGTCTATTATTGCCAAGGCAGGAAACATGGCGGCATGCAGGCAGACACGGTGCTGGAGAAGGAGCTGAGAGTTCTACATCTTGATCTGAAGGCAACCAGAAGGGGGCTGACTCTTTCTCACTGAGCAGAGCTTGAGCACTAGGAGCCCCCAAAGCCTGCCTACACAGGGACACACTTGCTCCAACAAGGCCACACCTCCTAATAGTAGCACTTCCCATGGGCCAAACATATTCAAACCACCACAGTCATCATGGACTCCAACTCTCTGAAACTGTAAGTCCAATTTAACACTTTCTTTAATAAATTGCCTTGGTCATGGTGTTTTGTCACAGCAATGAAAAAGTAACTAGGATATACCCTACTATCCTCTTCCCCTTTTCCCTGTCCCCATGAGCTCACTGCAGCTGTGGGTGCCTACACAAGGCCCGCAAAAGACTGTGTCCATTGTCCTTCATCATCCACGGATGAAGGTTCGTAGGCCTCACACTCCACTAAGGGACTAGGAGTAGTTAATGATTTCTGGGACAAGTATATTTTCTTCAGTGATTTAGCCACTGATACGTTGTTCATGGTCTAGTAAATGATTCCCAACCCATCTTCATGAAAGCAGCCACAATTAAACCCAGTGGGTTACCAAGAAAGAAGGAGAGAAAGAGAGAGAGGGAGAGGGAAAGAAAGAAAGGAAAGTGGCAGAGGGATTTGTTGAGAAGAAGAAGGGTTTCTATGGAAGAGAGAATATGAGAGTTAAAATGGGGTCAAAATGACCAAAGCTTCATTATATACATGAATGAAATTACCAGAGAATGTTAAAAATTAGATACTTGATGCTATAATAATAAACATCATAGTAGAGACTGGAGATATGTCTCAGTGGTTAAAAGCACTGGCTGCTCTTCTGAAGAACCTGGGTTCGATTCCCAGCACCCACATGATGGTTGCCAACCTTTAACTCCAGTTCCAGAGGATATGCCACCCTCGTCTGGCCTCCACAGTTCCACAGGCACCAGGCAAACACATGGTAGACATACATACACACACACACACACACACACACACACACACACACACACACACAGCACACAGACACACAGAGAAAAAAAAACACTTCATACTAAGTTAAAGACACCAGACACAAAGTTCCAGGTGGTGTCTGATCCTAATTATTTGAAGAACACAGTAAACACTCAGAGACAGTCACACAGTGTGAATCAGTGAATGGGAGATGGGGATGAGGAGGAAATGCTGGGTGTGCACAGGATTTTGGGCGGCTGTGATAGGAATGGGGCAGAGACCATGACTGCCCTAAAGCAGGTGTGCTAAATGCAACAGCTCCATATACTTGAAAATGGTTAATTTTCTGTTGTGCTAATATTAATTTGGTATTTTTATCTCAGAAATATGTGGTAATGCCTGTAAGACAGGACTCCAGGGCATGAAAAGGCCAGAAACATACCCAGGATCTCTGCCCAGCCTAAAGCTTCCTGATGACTGGTCCAGCATGGAGCCTTAAAACAGAGCACAAGTTTCAGAGTCTGCTGTGTAAACTGATGGCTTATTAGCAGGAATGAATATGAAGATGCTAACGCCTAGGGAGGTGGCTAGGTGTCCAAAGTGATCCCCACACAAGCACAGAAGTTTGGACAGAAGTTCAAATCCTCCAAAATGCCAGGTGGCATGGCAACACATCCACTAGCTAGATTCCAGCTAGAACACTGAAGTCGGGATCCTCACAACAAGCTGGCTAGTAAGACTAACTATATCTGTGAATTCTGGCTTTTACTGAGAGCCCCTGCCTCAATGAATAAGGTAGAAGAGTTGGTGGAGATGACATCATCCTCAGGCCACTGCGCACATGAATCCATACACCCATGTGCACCCACTCATATACATGCATGCACTCAAAAACAGAAGCATTAATTAGTTAACTAACTAAATTCAGACACAGCACCTCACAATCAAGAATTTTTATACAGTCAGTAATGATAATCGCAATGGTTTAAATGTGTGGTCCACTAGTGTGGTTAAAAATTAATCTTAAATGTATCATGTCTGACTGATGGAACCTTCCAGAGGGGTGTGTCTGCTGTAAGTCTCTGCTCATGAATGGATTGATGGCATTTTTGCAGTCACAGCTGCTACAGGGCTGTATTCTTGAGGAGATGATGTGTTAGCCCTTCCCTTCTCTTTCATTCTCTGTTGTCTTTCTACCTTCAATGATGGATTGATAAAGAAAGATGCACCCAGACCACATGTCTACCCCTAGACTTTGGACTCTCCAACCTATGTAACTAGAAAATCATTATTCCACAATAGCAGCAGAGAATGAAGTAAGATATAACCATGATGTCTAACCCTGGCCATTCTCAGTCTGGGTTTTTTTGTTGTTGTTTTTTTGAAATTTGCCAACATCCTTTGATTTCTCCTCTATCCCATGATTTCACATGCTTTCTGCTTTCCTGGCACCCCTGAATGCCCTGATTGGAATATGTCAGAACTCTCTAGAACAATGGTTCTTAACCTGTGGGTCACGACCTCTTTGAGATTCAAATGGCCTTTCCACAGGAGTCATTTACAACTATCAGAAAACACAGATATTTACATTATGATTCGTAACAGTAGAAAAATTAGTTATGAAGTAGCAACGAAGATGATTTTGTGGTTGGGGTCACCACAACACGAGGGATTGTATTGAATGGTTGCAACATCAGGAAGGCTGGGAACCACTGCTCTACAACATCTTTGCTTGGATGATGGGTTCAGGAACTCACAATTTAATAATGGCTACTAAGATGTTTGTGCTGGTTTTATGCTTATAAAGCCATTTGTAAAATGTGTGTGTGTATGTGTGTGTGTGTGTGTGTGTGTGTGTGTGTGTGTGTGTGTGTGTATTTAATGTTTTTCTTGTTGCAAATGGTAAGCAGTTCTCTTAACTCCCTGCGGGCCCTCCTCCCGGTTCCCAGCCCAGCCCCTTCAAACCTGTCTCATAACTGTTCCTCCCTCAGTCCCCAACAGTCTGCTTAAACGGTCCCTTCCCAGTTTCCCCAATACTAGCAGCTCCAAGACATAACTGTTCTAGCCTATCTGCTCAGCTCAGCTCCCCCTGGCTCTACTGTCCCCTAACAATGTCTTCACTTACTGCCTTCTCTTCTCACTCTGCTAAGCACCACCCCCAGCCTCAGCTGGCTTTTTTTTTTTATATCCTATCCCATTCCCTGAAACCCAAGGGGCATCCAACACTGAAGGTCATAGGGTCAAGCAGTTTAAATGGCTAAAAATTCTTAAAGGGCCAGTCGACCAGCAACTGGGGATCCTTTAAAGGGCCAGGCACACAAGATAGATCACACTACAGCCATTTTGTAACAACTTGTGGCCTTGCTAGGAGTACTTTAGGAGGTACACAAAGAAATATTTACTCTGTGTGATGCTAACTCAGTCAGGAGGGTACTCGGGAGCCCATTTAAAGACAAGCACACATTACTTACAGAATTCTACTTAATCATAATTCTGCCTGTTACCTACCTTCCTGGTTCAGTCTTAAACACCTCTTCAACCTCTTTCTGTCTCCTTGTCTATAAAGTGATCATGAAAATTCCACCATAACATATCCAACAGACTGGATAAGGACTGTTAAAAGAGACATATTAAAATACATTTTAAAAAGAGATCTATTGTAGATGAGACATTTGTATCAACCTTCCTGCCCAAGGCTCAGGTAACCCTGCAGGAAAGATGGGGGGGGGAGGGGGGGGAAGAACGTAAGGTCTGGAGAGCAGGGAGGCGTGCCATGGAATTCCAGAAAGAGTACAGAGAAAAACAACTGAGTTGTGTGCCAAGAAAGCAGTGCAGGGTAGGAAGTGATGTTCAATTGTGGGTTTCTTATCTTCCAGAGCACACAGGAGCCTTATTGGGAGAGGGCCTTGAATAGGTAAAGATCAGTAGAGATAGTTTAATTGTGTGGACTTAGTGTGTTTTGGAATTTGAACAGCCATAGACACAACTGCGAATTAGAAGAAAGTAGTGTCAGTGCGTTTATCTGAGTTCCTGAAAGAATCAATACACACAGAATATTAGCTCAAAGGTCAGAGTAGGGAAATGCATGAACTTTTTGGCACGTTGACAAATGCTGGGTGGAGAGGCCACACCAGAACTCCAAGTTCAGGCAATGTGCAAGTGGCCCTTGTATTGGCTGTAACCCTGACACCTCCTCCTTTCCCAGCAAATAAATAGCCTGGCCTCACTAGATGTCAGCTAGGCACAGCAGAGGAGCCCTGCAAGACTCTCAGCTGGGAGAGAGGGAAACCTGGAGGCCTGAACTGCTGAAGGAAAGCTAAAATGGAGCTCATCCCCAACCTTTTTACAGAAACCTGGGTGCTGCTGGCTACCAGCCTGGTGCTCTTCTACATGTAAGTAGCTATCCAGGCTTTCCCCCTATCTGTAACTGAAAATGCAGCCCACCTTTCTTTTCCTGTTAAAGCATCCAAAGAGACAATGGAGGGGAAGTTGAGATCAACATCATGTAGTTCCTACCAATGTCATTGGCTATCCTATGAGCTCCCACCCAGAACTCTAACCTTATCGGTTTTGACAAGACTTGCCCCTATAATAATGCAAATGGCAATCAGTCTACACTTAGATTAACCAAAAATTGTGTGGTATTATAAATAATTGGTGTACTGGCTGGTTTTGTGTGTCAACTTGACACAAGCTGGAGTTAACACAGAGGAGGGAGCTTCAGGTGAGGAAATGCCTCCATGAGATCCAGCTCTAAGGCATTTATCAATTAGTGATCAAGGAGGGGAGGTCCCATTGTGGTGGTGCCATCCCTGGGCTGGCAGTCTTAGGTTCTATAAGAGAGCAGCTGAGCAAGCCAGGGGAAGCAAGCCAGTAAGGAACATCCCTCCATGACCTCTGCATCAGCTCCTGCTTCCAGACCTGCTTGAGTTCCAGTCCTGATTTCCTTTGGTGATGAACAGCAGTGTGGAAGTGTAAGCTGAATAAACCCTTTCCTCCACAACTTGCTTCTTGGTCATGATGTTTGTGCCAGAATAGAAGCTCTGATTAAGACAAACTAGTACCAGAATAGTGGGGTATTCCTGTGACAACCTGACCATGTTTTGGGGAGGACTGTGGAAGGACTTTGGAACTTTGGGCTAGAAGATCCATTTGGTGTTAAGAGCTCTGCGGGATGTTGTGTAGGAGCTTAGAAGATAATGCTGAGTACAGTGCAGAAGATGGAGGCCTGGCTTGTGAAATTTCAGAAGGAAGATTAAAGACTTTTGTCAGGACCATTGCTATTTTGATTGTGAAGATTCTGTGGTTTTGGTTAGCTGGGGCTGAAAAATCAGCTGTGATTAACAAGATACCAGAACGAATAAAGGGAAAACTTTGCATTACTGGGACTATTGATGCTGGTTAGCTGGAGCTAAGAAATTAGTGATGATTAAGAAGAGACCAGCATCATTGAAGTGAAATCTTCAATAGGAAGTGTTTTCTGAAAGCACAGAGGCTGTGTTACAGAGATAGTCAAGGTTGTGCCTTGTGCTGTGGCTGGACTTGGTAATGTGTAAGAGTCACCCAGGTGGTACTGGTTTTGAAGGCATGTAGGGGTCATGAAGAGCAGCTGAGGCCTGGGCACCGTGAGAGGTTGCAGAAGGCCATTGGTGAAGGTGCAGCCTCATTTGCAATTGATGACCCAGGACTGAAGGGGTCATGCAAAGGAGTTGAGGGTTGGCACCACGAAGAGAGCCTATGAGAGGCTGTTGGTAAAGCCTAGTTATAGAAGAAGACAGCAGTGTTTTGGAGATGCCAGTATCATGAGATGACCACTAAAAACAGCAGCAGCAGTGGAGTACAGGCAGCTGGAATCTAGAAGACAAAGTGTGTGTTACAAAGGGCAGAGCTGGAGAAGTGACCCAAGCCGTTGGAGGAGCCTAGAAGATTATGAGTTGATCCCAGACATTGGACAGCTGGAGTTTGATTTTTGCTTTTGATTGTGACTGTGCCCTGATATTTTTCCCTCTTGAATTAAGAAAGTATTTTAGTGGAGCCCACAGTTAAGAAACTTTTAATTGTAAAAATATTTTGAATTTTAAAAGAGATTGGATGTTTTAAAGGGATTGAAATTTTAATATGTAAGAATTTTCAAAGACTGGTGGCTCACAACCATCTATAATGGGATCCAATACCCTCTTCTAGTGTGTTTCTGAAGACAGCTGCACTGTACTCATGTATATAATAAATAAATAAATAAATCTTTTAAAAACAAACAAAAAATTGAAAAAGAAAAGAATTTGCAAAGACTGTGACTTTTAAAGTTATTTAGATCTTGGGGATGAATAAGAAAGTAAGGGTTGAGTCTTAATAGTGATATGTTTGTGTGTCAAGTTGACAAGGGGTCAATTGTACTGACTGGTTTTGTGTGTCAACTGACAAGCTGAAGTTGTCACAGAGAAGGGAGCTTCAGGTGAGGAAATGCCACCATGAGATCCAGCTGTAAGGCATTTTCTCAATTAATGATCATGGGGGGAGGGCCCATTGTGGTGGTGCCATCCCTGGGCTGGTAGCCTTGGGTTCTATAAGAGAGCAAGCTGAGCAAGCCAGGGAAGCAAGCCAGTAAGGAACATCCCTCCATGGCCTCTGCATCAGCTCCTGCTTCCTGCCCTGCTTGAGTTCCAGTTCTGACTTCCTTTGGTGATGAACAGCAGTGTGGAAGTGTAAGCTGAATAAACCCTTTCCTCCCCAGCTTGCTTCTTGGTCATGATGTTTGTGCAGGAATAGAAATCCTGACTAAGACAATTGGCTAGTGTGCTGGTTAGTTTCTGACTACCAGTTGACAGACATAACCTAAAATTATCTAGAAAGATATTTGATTGAGAAATCAATCCTGTCTAGGTCAGATTGACCTATAGGCAACCCTGTGGAGGATTGTCTTGATTGTTAATGGATGCAGGAAGACCCAACTCTTGTGGGTGGCAGCATTCCCTATGCAAACTATATAACACAAAAGAAAACCAGATGAAAACAAACAAGCAGAGACCTATCTGTTCTCTCTGTGCTCTTCACTGCGACTGGCTACTTGAGTTTCTGCCTTGACTTCCCAGATACAATGGACTGTAACATGGAGTTGTCAGGAGAATAAACCATTCCTCCTCTAAGCTGCTTCTTGTGGAACATTTTAGCACAGCAAAATTATCAACCATGGCCTTTCCAAGCTTTGAGAATCTTTAGAACAGCCTAGTTGCTTAGATTTTTCTCTCCCCCTTTCCCCTTCTCTGTTTTGTCAGCATAAGTGATGGGTGTGTGACTGGTTCCCTGTGGATATGGGTATTTCTTGCTCCCATTTGTCACACCTTCTAATCCAATTTACACAAACTTCCACATTATATTTGTTCTTTCTCTATTGCTGTGATAAACACCATGACCAAAATCAACTTGAGGAGGAGAGGGTTTTATTTCACCTTACAGCTTACAGTCCGTCATGAAGGGAGGCCAGGGCAGGAACTCAGGGCAGGAACCAAAGCATAGCGCTTGGAGGAACACTGCTTCCTGTCTTACTCCCTATGGATCACACGGTCAGCTTTCTTATTCTACCTAGCAGCACCTGCCTAGGTGTGAAATGGCCTATAGTGGACTGGACCTCCTACGTCAATCATTGATCAAGAAAATACCCCACAGACTTGCCCACAGGCCAATCTGATTGAGACATTCTCTCAAGCATGGTTGCCTCTTCCCAGAGGACTCTAGCTTGTGTCAAGTTGATTTTGAAAAAACTAATAAACACAATACCCCAGCAATTGTAGAAAGTCGACATCCATAATCCTCTTTTCTTTGACCATTATCCAGAACGCTATTATTTTCTAAAATTATGTTTCCACCTTGCAATATTGAGACCACTTAACATTAAATGTTTTTGTTGTTTTCTTTGATTTTTTTTTTTTTTTAGCAAAGAGCATTGTGGCAGTTTGAATATTCTTGGCCCAGGCAGTGGCACTACTGGGAGGTGGGGCTTTGTTGGAGGAAGTGTGTCACTGTAAGTGTGGGCTTTAAGACCCTCATCCTAGCTCCCTGGATGCTAGTCTTCTCATAGCGGCCTCCAGATGAAGTTGTAGAACTCTCAACTCCTCTTGTACCATGCCTGCCTGGATGCTGCCATGTTCCTGCCTTGATGATAATGGACTGAGCCTCTGAACCTGTAAGCCAGCCCAAATTAAATGTTGTTCTAATAAGAGTTGCCTTGGTCATGGTGTCACAGAACGGTTCACAGCAGTGAAATCCTAAGACAAGCAGTGAACACAATCTTGCAGGAGGAATCCCAGTTACTAGTTAGCCTTGTTGAGGTGCTCCTTGATGATCCTTTAGTGCATGCACCTTCATGCAAATTCTTGGTTATATTTGATAATGTTTTATGAGATTCACTTGATTTGTAGCAAATGTCTAGAAACTGCATTGAGTTAAAGACTCACCATTAACAAAGAGAGAATAGACTAGAGAAATGGCTGTTTGTTCTTTCATAAAAACCAAGGTTTGATTCCCAGTTCCCACATGGTGGCTCAAAGCCATCTATAACTGCAGTTCCAGGATCTCCAGGACTCTCCTGTGCCCTCTGAATATATGCGGTACACAGACATACATGCAGGCAAAACACTCATACACATAAAATAATAAAATTTAATTTTTAAAAAATGAGAGGGAAGAGGTATTAATCTGCATGTCTGGAACATGTATAGTTTCATATTTTATGCCATATACTTAATCTGTTATCAATAGGAAGTATATGACCTTCTGAAGATCCTTTGTCTTACAAATCAAAGGAGTCTTGGGTCAGATCAAACCTTTATACAAAATAAATGTTTCTGCTATAATTTCTAAGCTTGCTGTGATCACACTTCCCTTGTGTGAAAGCTTACAGTAATCTGCAGAATCACATCTATCAGTCTTGCTTCTTCTCCTGCATCTGCTATGTGTCAGTCACCCTGGAGTCAAGAGGTCTGTAGCATCGACAGAAGTTAGGATGTGTTACCTCATCAGTGATAGCAGCCCTGCCCCACTGAGCACCTGACTTAGTAGAACTTTGTACACACCAAGTTGACATGCACAGGCAATGAGCTTCCTCATATTTAACTAACTGTTTTAGTCAGGGTTTTTATTGCTGTGAAGAGATACCATGACCATGGCAGCTCTTAATAAAGAAAACATTTAATTGTGGTTGGCTTAAGTTTCAGAGGTTTAGTCCATTATCATCATGGTGCTGGAGAAGTAGTTGAGAGTTCTACATCTGGATCAATAGGCAACAGGAATAGAGAGTGACACTGGGCTTGGCTTGAGCATTCAAAGCCCATTCACTCCCAGTGACATACTTCTTTCAACAAGGCCACACCTCTTAATAGTGCATTCCCTGTGGGCCTATAAGGCCCATTTTCACTCAAACCACTACATTCCACTGCCTGGCCCCCATACGTTTATAGCCATATCATAGTCCAACACTGAAAGTTCCCATAGTCTATCACAGTCTCAGCACTGTTTAAAAGTCCAAAGTTCGAAGTCTCTTCTGAGACTCATGCAGTCTCTTAACTGTAATCCTCTGTAAAATCAAAATGGAAAAGCAGACCACATATTTCCAAAATATAATGGCACAGGATAAACATTACCATTCCAAAGAGGAGGGAAGGTAACATAATGAGGAATTGCTGGACCAAAACAAGAAAACCAGCTGGGCAAACTCCAAACTCTGCATCCCCATGTCTGATGCCAAAGTTCTCTTGAGATCTCCAACTCCTTCCAGGCAACACATTTCTCTCTCTCTCTCTCTCTCTCTCTCTCTCTCTCTCTCTCTCTCTCTCTCTCTCTCTCAGGCTGATTCCACTCCCTTTTAGCCATTTTTCTAGGCAGATGTCCTACAACTGTGGCATCTCCAACATCCTAGTGTCTTTCAGGCAACCCAGGCTTTACCTTCACAGCTCCATAAAGTGGTCTCTCTAGGCCTCCAAGCAGGGATACCCCTGACAGATGCCTGACCACAGTGGCTTCCCTTTGTCATGGAGGGAGATTCCATAACCCCTTTCTTCTATCCTTGACTCTAAAGCCAGAACTATGTGGCTGAAGCTGCCCAGCTCTGCTGCTTGCTGGAGTTGGAACATGCTTTCTTCCTTATTCTATTACATCTTCAACAAATTTCTGTGCTCTGTGGTTTGCTTCACTGCCTAAGCTTGGCTGTCCTGGAACTCACTCTGTAGACCAGGCAGGCCTCACACTCAGAGATCCACCTGACTCTCTCTACCTCCTGAATTCTGTAATTAAGGATGTTTTCTTTAATTACTTCTTACAAGTTGGAAGCCTGGTTGGGTGAGGTTTTGCTCTGAAGTTACCACTCCTTTATTCCATTTAGCACCAGGGTCTTCATTAATCTGTCTATACTTGCTCATGCCCTTTCTCCTCAAACTACATTTGTGTTCTCCCTTGCTCATCATGTTCCTTTTCATTGTTAATCTGCATAAGTTGTGGCCACAAATAACCAAACAACAGTTAATACTAAGCCGTCTAGAAATCGCCTCGGCCAATGCTATTAATCTATCTCTTGAATTTAGCCTCGGGCAGATTTTTTCTGGATAAGGGCAGAAAGCAGCCCTATTCTTTGCCCAACTATTACAAAAACAGTTTCTAGGCCACACACTAATATTGTTCTCCTTTGAAACATATTAAGTCAGACCTCCACAATTCAAATTACCCCAGTACAACTGTCTTCCATATTCCTACTAGGATGGCTCATTAAGACCCATTAAGACCCAGCACTCAGCTGTTTTTCTTATCCAAAGTCCTAAAGTCAACATTCAAGAGGAGCATGAACTGCCCTATTACAGCAATACTCCAGTCTCTGGTACCAATTTCTGTCATAGTTGGGGTTTCTATTGCTGTGAAGGGATACCATGACCCTGGCAACTTCTAATAAAGAAAACATTTAATTTGGGCTGGCTTACCATTTCAGGGGTTTTAGTCCTTTATCTTGTTTGTGGGAAGCACAGGCAGACATGGTGCTGGAGTAGAAGCTGAGAGTTCTCCATCTGCATCAATAGGCAGAAGGAAGAGAGTGTGGAGCTAAGCTTAGCTTGAGCAGCAAATGCTCAAAGCCCACCCCCAGTGACATACTTCTTCCAACAAGGTCACACATACTGCAATATGGCCAGGCCTCCTAATAGTGCCACTTCATATGGGCCTATGACAGGCCATTTTCATTCACACTGACCATCATGATAAACAAAACTCTGTCCAACACCGTACTTATTGGGTGATTATCACCAATTGGAGGTCCAGATTGACCCATGAGAGGAATGTCCTTTAACCCATGCCTTGGTCATTAAGGGAACATAGTAGAAAGTAGCCTTCTCTATAGCATAAACCAACCAGATTGCAAGTCAGAGAATCTTGGGGGTCTCTGAAATTTCTCTGAAGCCAGTGCCAGTAATGAACTCAATTGTCATTATATGGGCATAAGAACTCCATGACTGGTTCCAGGTCTTTCTTAAAAGGCAACTTTCAGAACAGTTAGAGTCTCTAACAAACTTGCAGCTTAGAGAAAAGCAAACACATAAGTCTCTGACCAATCTGGAAGAATGATACCATAGAGTCTCCATGGCCCTGTGGCATTAAGTACATTCAGTTATGCAAATAAAAATCCCCCCTTTTATCTACTGAGAGTCACTGCTTCAGGGAATTTTCTAAATGGATAAGAGCAAATGGAACACCCTGGGAAGACTGGAGCCTGAATCTCTGAGACTCTAAAATCCAAATCTGGGTGTTTTCATTAACGATGTTCTCGTGGACTGGAAGCCCAGTAGCTTCCATCATCTCTATCCCATCATTTTGATGGGTACGACATTGGAGAGGAGAGTGGTTGGGACTGTAACTGTGTTTTTATTGTTATTTGTCATTTAGATGTTACTTCTTGGGTTTGATTCTTGCAGTTCCTGAGTCATGACTGGCACATGTCCTTATGTATAAACTTAGATTTCTGTACTTTACAGATATGGGACCTATTCTCATGGCCTGTTTAAGAAACTAGGAATTCCTGGACCGAAACCTCTGCCTTTATTTGGCACCATTTTCAACTACACTGATGTGAGTAGTGTTGAAACTCTTTCATTTATATTTTTATTGATTGATTTTTTTTGAGACTGGATTTCTCTGTATATCCTTGGCTGTCCTGGAACTCACTCTGGAGACCAGACTGCTCTGGAACTGAGAGATCCACCTGTTTCTGCCTCCCGAGTGCTGGGATTAAAGGCGCGTGCTATCACCACCTGACTGCTCTTTCATTTCTTATAGTTACAATTTCTTTTAAAATTAGATTTATCTGTTTTTATTTAGGACTATGAGTATTGGTCCACATTTATGTCTGTGCACCTGGTGAGCCTGGTGCTTACAGAGGACAGAAGATGATGTCAGATCTCCTAGAACTGGAGTTACATATGGTTGTTGATTGCCATGTCGGAGTTGGGAACTAGACTTGGTTCCCCTGCTAGTGCAGACAGTGCTCTTAATTGCAGAACTGTCTCTCCAGCCTCAAAGTTTTGAGTGCACCCCCACCCCATCTCTCCTCCTCCAACAAGGTCACTCCAAACCCACCAGTCTGATCCTGGCCAGAAAATAATGAGATCAGCTCCTGGGAGCAGGCATGTTGGGGTGATCGTTTTGTGTACTGTGTAAAAGATAGTCTTTGTATTATCCTAATGCTGATTTCTGTACAGCAGAGATCTGATTACAGGCTGGACTTTGGTATTGTTATTCATATGGTTACATCATATCTTGTAAACACTCCAACACCTTCTGATTGGCTTCACAGCGAGCTGAATGGCTAATATCTGAGGCAGGAGAGGAAAGGCGGGACTTTTGGGGAGAGACTTACAAAACTGGGGAGAGGTAATGAGCAATGTGGAAGAACTTAGATTAGTATAAATGGGTTAGTTAATTATAAGAGCTAGTTGTGAACAAGCCTAAGCTAGGCCTAAAGCTTTCAAAATTAATAAAAGGTCTCCCTGTTGTTACTCAGGAGTTGGTGGGCCAAGAAAGTCATGTTATACATGTGAGCTGCTCTCTGCTAAGATTTCATATCCTAAAGGCTCCAGTTGTCTGTCAGATCCTATGTTTTATAGCTAGAAGCTCACTACAGTCCTGAGTTCTATAGACCCCTATTGCTTCATGGCTGACTAAGGATGCCATATACACCGTGTGGAAAAGAACTCATGAATGAGAATGTGGAAGGGTATAGCAGGCCTACTGTACATATCTGTAACTCCAGCCTTCTGAGACGAAATTGTTGATAAATATTCTGCAACTTTTATTTTGTTTTATTTTTTGGTAACTGCTACTTTGTTTGGGTTCTACTTGGATTCTTCTCCTAACTGTCTTCTAACAGTATCTTCTCTGGCTCAGCTCAGCTTCTCCTGGATCAACTGTTTCTTATCTTCACTCTGCTCAATCTCATTTCTTCTCTTCTCCAACCCTACTTAAGCTTCTTTCTTCCTGCACCAACTGCCATCTCTAAGGCTATTCTTGGACCATGTTCTTCGGCTCGCTGGACCCTACTCTCACCCTGCTCCTGATCTTTCTACTGGAGCAGCTTTGCCTCTGATGTAGGGAAACAGTAGCATCTGAACAACCCTATCACCTATGTTAAATTGCATATCTTTTAAAAAACATAAGCCATTATTTTAATTTCTCCTTTGAAACATTCATGTTACAATTCCTGGATGCACAATGAACCCTTGGGAAGTCAAAATGCTCCTTTCAAGACCATTCCTACTGTCCCCGAGGGCAAAGAAACATAAACTCCAGTAGTTATTTTATAACATTGAATTTCTGAGGATAGAATAAGATGCTTATCTATGACCACGCCTACAGCAGCATTTCCTGGAGTGGCGTGCATTAGCTCTGCAATGCTTAGTTTAGGTTTTTATGTCTGCTTATTTCCTGCCTGACAAGAGGCAAATGCCTTGTACTTTTGGCTGCAGGACCTCGAGCTAGGCCCCTCCCCGTTTCATTTCCTGATGGCAAGAAATTGCCTTGGTTATCTCTCTTGGACACTCACGCATCCAGTGGCAACCCTTCACACAGTGCCTGCACACCCCTGGAAGCCTGGGCCTTCTTTCTGACTTATATTTAGAAAAAAACCACTGCCTTTAGAAATGGTTTGTTCAAATGCTTGTTTCAATTTTTCATATTTCCCACAATTAAAGTACCAGGTGTTTTGTTATCAGAAACCTCTAGCTAGCTTGACCTATTATATTAGTATGGTGTATGTTTGAACCAATATTGTGTTTTCTTTATCTCTTCATCTATGGGTGCTGCCTGTGCCTTCAGTGGTCTTTTAACTGGACTTTTAAACATTCTATATTCACATTTTCAAATGCTCGGGTCTCTACCAATATCTGTTTTGCTTCAGGGTCATATGTAGTTTTATTTACTGCTGAGACCAATCTTTGTGGAAAAAAAAATCAGTGAAGTCTTCCTCTGAGCTTTGTATAATTTCTTGTAAATGATGTGAACTCTTTTCCTGGCTCTTCATATTTGTTCCAAGTTCTTAGAGCTGCTAAATGACATTGTTCTACGATTGTGTCTTCAAATTGAACCAATGCTTGTGTATCGGCATACTGACCTTAAACTATCAACTGGTCCCTTGCTGTGTTCATTCCCTCTCACTGTATCAGTTCCCCTCACCCTATTGCACTGTTCCAAATTCCTGACTTCTCTCCACCATGACAATTATTGCAATTGAGGGCTAGCCTCTAGTACAGCTGTTACCAATCTCCTTTGGTCTTGGGGAATAATTCTATTTTAAATAGCCTAATTGTTTAGCGTTTGTTCCACATTCATCCTATCAGACATCATTGCCTCTTTAAACTGTTGTAGGTCTGTCTTCTCTACGGGCACCACCCTGTTGCATCATAACCTTGGGAATCATCCCCACTATCAGGCATATGCTGTATAATAACTAGGAATACTGTTGGTAATTTGATGACCCAGGGCCGCCTCCTCAAAGGGTACTGTGGTACCTTGTCTTCTGAAAAAGGCTGTCTCATCCGACCATCCTCCTGCTTTTCCATTTCTTTGATTTGACTGCCCTTTGGCATAGTTCCTTCCCCTCTTTCTTCCTGGGGGGATCTTCCTCTCTCTGGTTCAGTCACTGGGAATAAACCTATTTGTTCTCTCCTTTTTATTTTTGGATTTGACATTTTTTCTTCCATTTTTTTTGATCCTCAAGCTCCTCTAATTCCACCCACATTTTTCCAGTTGCTCAGCTACTCTTTTATAAACAAACAAAAAATAGCCCTAAACCAGGAAAAGGATAAAAATGGCTACTTAAAACCTGTGAGGCTTCTCCAAACAACGGCCTCAGCAAACAAACATCCTGAAGGCTTTTGAATCAAAGTATCCATCTTTCCCTTTCCTGCTTTTCATTCCACCTTTACTTGAAATCAAGCCTCCTATTCAGCCTAGCCACACTGGTGGCCACGTGTCTTCTAACTTTTGTTTTGTTTTTCTTACAAATAGCGCCCATTTTACGTTTTAATTTTTATTTAATCTTTATATTCTCTACTTAGTTTGTGGGTTCTTTGTGATTTTTTCTCCTGTCTCCTAATAATATCTTCTCTGGCTCAGCTCAGCTCCTGGCTCAACTGTCACCAACTGTCTTTTTTCTCTCACTCTGCTCTCTGACCCTATTTTTCTGTCTCCAGGAACCCCCTCTCTCCTACTCCTGAACCCCACTCTCAGCTCCCAGCCTCTGCTGGCTTTTTATTTCATCACCTGTTCCCCAAATTCCAAGAGGCAACTGACACTGGAGGGCATGGGTCCTTTAAAGGATCAAGCACACAAAACAATTCATGCTACAAAGCTCCCCAAGACCTAGAACATACTTTATAGTGAATCTTATTTTTTTTATAGGGTCTCAGGTAGCCCAGGCTTGGTCTGGAACTTACTATGTAGGAAAGGATGACTTGACTCTTTGACCCTCCTGCCTCCACATCCCAAGTGCTGGGATTATGGGTAGGAGCAACCATCCCTTTTATGTTATGCAGAAGATGCAACCCAGGGCTTTGTGGTGCTTGGCTGGTACTGCGCCCTGTCTCTATTTCTCATCGTTAATATTTAAAACTCAGATCTAGTGTTTCCTTAGCTCTGTCCTGCTGTAGACAGAGCAGCATATGTTCTTTGGCTGGTGGTTTGGACTTGGAATACCCCAAGGGTCCAGGTTAGTCTACTCTGTTTGTCTTCCTTTTTTCCGTTTTCCCACTGTGATGTACATACTGTCTGTATTCTCTCACATTCTCATGTTCCCTGTTGTTTCTTTTTCACTTCTTTCTAGGGTTGGATTTTTTATTTATTTGTTTGTTTGTTTGTTTGTTGTCTTTTAGTTGTAGGCACCAGATCTCACCATGCCAATCACCAAATTTATGATCCTCCTAACCCCACCTCCAGAGCGCTAGGATTTACAGGCGTGTGTCACTAAGCTGGGCTTCACTGTTTCACCTTATTTTTAAATGTGTACGTGTGTTTTGTCTGCATGCATGTCTGTGCGTCATGTCCTTGCATTGCCTGAAGAGCCTAGAAGAGGACATCGGATCGCTGGAGCTGGAGTTACAGATGATTGTTAGTGGCCATGTGGATGCTGGGAGTCAAACCAATCCTCTGCTCTTAACTACTGAGCCATCTCTTCAACCCCCTCTCAAACTTTTGTATTCATAAGATTTGAAGAGCAGGCGTTGAGCCAGGAAATAAAAGCTTATGTGTTGCACCAGGAAGCTCACATATGCTTCTTCCCATTGGATTCTTCACCTGCCCAAGGAGGGAATAGTCCAGAGTTTTCTAGGATCTCTGAAATGGTATACACAGGCAAATCACCTGAAGTGCACAGTTTCTTGGTACCCATAGATAAGGGCAGTTCCTTCAACAGGTACAGCACAGAGGAAGTGCAAGAACAGCCTAAACTTTTTATTCCAGATAATCCCAATAGTCTCCCCTCCCCCACACCTTTAGATATCTCCAATAAGAACTTACCTCTACTCCACCCAACAGCTGACTCAGACAGATACAGACACTCACAGCCAAACAAGGGATGGAGCTTGGAGACTCTTATGGAAGTGTAGAAGGAAGGATTATGGACCCTGAAGGGGATAGGAACTCCACAAGAAGACCAACAGAGTCAATTAACCTGGATCCTTGGGGCTCTCAGAGTTCAAGCCACCAACCAAAGAATATACACAGGCTGGACCTAGGTCTCTCTACGCATATGTAGCAGATGTGCAGCTTGGTCTTCATGTGGATCCCAAACAACTGGAACTGGAGGGCTGTCCCAAAAGCTGTTGCCTGTGCAAGGGATATGTTCTTCTAACTGGGTTGCCTTGTCTAGCTTCAGTGGGAGAGGAAGCATCTAGCCTCATAGAGACTTGAAGTGTCAGGGTGGGGAGATACCCCCCCCACCCACTCAGAGGGGAAGGAGAGGGGGAAGAGAGAAGGATTGTGGGAGAAGGCGACTGGAAGGGGGCAGTGAGTGGGATGTGAAGTAAGTTAAAAAAAATTTAATTAAAATAAAATAAAAGAACTTGCCTCTGCCTGCCAATGAGACAGGAAGCCCAGTTTTGTGAGCCTTTGGTCATTTGTGCCCTATTTAGGAAGCCGTATTTAACAGAATAACAAGTTTCATTTTATTTGTCTTTCCAGGGCATGTGGAAATTTGACGATGATTGCTATAAAAAGTATGGAAAAATATGGGGGTAAGTCTTCTGGAATCTTCCATTCAGCATACTAATTAGGATAATGCACTCCCTTGCATGAGGATAGTGTGAGCATACCATTCTTGGGGTGAAGCCTTTTGATGTGATACATGTCACAAGCATCAAGTTGAACAGTATGAATTCAGTTGAGAGTGTTGCCTGTCATGGTACCTTCTGGGATTTGGTAGCCCCAAAACCAAGGCTTACCATGTCTTCCTTCTAATATATTAAGGCTATGTTCAGAACTTCTAAGTACATGTTCAGAAACATGTGACAATCCTTATAATTCTGTGCCTGCAGTCTAGCTGATGTCAATTCAAATGTGCGACTGCACTGCTGTATTCAGAAAACAGTTTTACTGGAGTCATCTGCTGCCTCTGGCTCTTACAATCCTTCCAGCCCATCTTCCCTGAACCTTAGAAGGGGGAGGGGTGTTGGATAGTTTTATGTTAACTTGACACAAGCTGAAGTCATCTGAGAGGAGAGAGCCTCAATTGAGAAAATACCTCCATAAGATCGGACTGCAGCCAAGCCTGCAGGGTGTTTTCTTAATTATCGATTGATGGGGAGGGCCTAGCCCATTGTGGGTGGTGCCATCCCAGGACTGGTAGTCCTGAGTTCTATAAAAAGTAGGCTGAGCAAGCCAGTAAGTAGCACTCCTCCATGGCCTCTGCATTAGCTCCTGCCTCCAGGTTCCTGTCCTGTTTGAGTTCCTGTCCTGAGTTCCTTCAATAATGAACACAGATATGGAAGTGGAAGCTGAATAAACCCCTTTCCTCCCTCAACTTGCTTTTTGGTCATGGTGTTTCATTACAGCAATAGTAACCCTGACTAAGACACGGTATGACAGTGATGTCCCATATAAGATGAACATTCCACAATCTCTTACTCTCTACATGTCGAGTACTTCCGGATCTCTGTGCTAATCACCATGTTCTGCTAAAACAGCACTTCTCAACCTGAGTGTCATAACCATCAGAAAATATGTGTTTTCTGATGGCCTTAGAAACCCCCAACCATAAATTTATTTTTAGTGCTACTTCATAACTGTAAGTTTGCTACTGAAGGGTATCAAATTTCATAAGACCATCAGAAATATGTGTTCTCTGATGGTCACAACCCACAAGTTGAGAACTGCTGTGTAAAAGAAGCTTCTCTGATGAGTGTTGAGACCTGTGCTAATCTTCCTGTTATGTCCCTTTAGCGTCTATGACCTCCCTAGCCACACAAGATCAAGTCAGGCAAAATCCCAGCATGGAGTGGGGAGATGGTCACAAAGTCCCATCCCTAGCTGAGAAGTTGGCCAATCATGGCTTGATTGGACAACAAATTTTCTTCAAGGATGGGTCCCCAAACAGCTATCCCATGCTCCAGTAGATGACCATACACACATGAACATACTGGAAGCAGTGAATAGATTTAAAAAAAAAGCAACAACAACGAGAAAGAACACATGAAGTTGGCGGGAAACGGTGACGGTGGGCATTGGAGGGAGGAAATGGGAGTTGCCTTCATTAGTCACTACCAGTTCCTCAGCTAACGATGGGACTTCCTGCCAACTTTCCCTTTCCATGCTTGGATTTTTGTCTGTCTTGAGCTTATGAAGGTCTTGTGCATGCTGTAACAACCATGGTGGGTCCATCTGTCCAACTGCCCCATTGTGTTCAGACCAGTTTCTGGGCATCCTCTGCCTCAAGCTCCTAGGCTCTTTCTCCCCACTTCTGCAATGATCCCTGAGTGTTGGGAGGAGAATCTGCTCTATAATTCTGCTAAATGGACATAGTATTGAATGAACTTCAGACGACTTGTTGTTAGACCCACAGAGTAGCTCACCTCTTGGTTTTTATCAGCAAAGCTCCTTTCTTCAGTAGATCATGATTAACATGGAAGTCCACAACTGGTCAGTGTGCAGACACTAAGAGACTGCAGATTGCTCAGCCTTGAAGGGGACATTTGTGTACAATTTTGCTTTTTGTCCACTAATTAAATTCAAGATTAGAACTTTTATATATGGGTATTTCCTGCCCATATGATTCTGCTGACATTGAAGAAGAAATGCAGGGAATTATTCAGCCATAGTTTACTCCCCTAAGGTTAAGTCTTCAGTGGTTTTGTTGAATGACTGAGCCAAGCGTACAATCAATGGTTTCCTGTCAGTACAGCTGGTGCTTTGAAGACTTAGAGGAGGTATGCCCCATTAGATTGTGAGACACGAGAAAGTGGGAGGAGGCTCTGCCTCTTCGTTTCCTCTCATCCCTCCTCAGAAACCACAGGCCTGGATACAGGGTTTGCTGAGGTGACACATCTCATAGAGACCATGTGACCAATGCCAGGCACGTGCTGTGTTGCCCTCTAGTGTCCCCTAAGTAACTGCTTCTGCAACATTATTTCAAACACTGAATAGTTTGTTTCTAAGTTTCCTCTGATACATACTGTTTTGACTTTGGGATGATTTATTCCTTTTCTCTAATCTTCTATGTCTCTGGAGGTCAAACCCAATTCCATACACTTGATAGACAAGGGCTCTACCACTGAGCCACACCTCCAACCCAGATACTGAAATATTTAAACACCCAAGAATGACATTGGCAGTAATCAGGATGTCTTTGAAGTATACAGCTGAGAGTATATACTGTGCATCAGGGCTAGAGACTGAAATCTTGTGTGTGACTCCAGCCGTAGAACTCTGTTTTCTCACCTCAGGTTTTATGAGGGACCACAGCCTATGTTGGCTATTATGGATCCAGAGATCATCAAAATGGTGCTGGTGAAAGAATGTTACTCAGTCTTCACAAACCGTCGGGTAAGCATCCCTTTTTGAGAAATATAAACCTTCACAATTGTCTTAGTCAGTGTTCTGTCACTATGAAGAGACACCATGATCACTGCAACTCTTACAAAGGAAAACATTTAATCAGGGCTAGCTTATAGTTTCAAATGTTTAGCTCATTGACATCATGGTGGAAAGCATGGTGACATGCAGGCAAACATGGTGCTGAAGAAGTAGCTGAGAGTTCTACATCAAGATCATCAGGCAGCGAGAAGAGAGAAACACTGGACCTGGGTTAGGCTTTACCCCCCAGTGACACATTTCCTCTAACAAGGCCACACTTCCTAATCAAGTAGTACCACTCCCTAATAACCATGCATTCAAATATATGAGCCTGTGTGGATCATTTCTATTCAAACCATACAACAATCCATTAAATTTAAAATTTCAAGATAATTTTATAATAATGATAAAGAGCCACCATTCTCAGGAAAGTTCTTGGTGCTCACCATGGAGATTTCATATGTGTGTGTGTGTGTGTGTGTGTGTGTGTGTGTGTGTGTGTGTGTAATTAGTGATGCCTTGTATAAATGCAGTATAATATAAATATAATACAGTTTTGCCTTTTCTACTTTCATTTCTGTTGCACTGAAAAAAACCCTCTTGGGGCTGGAGAGATGGATCAGCTGTTAAGAACATTGACTGTTCTTCCAGAGGTCCTGAGTTCAATTCCTAGCAGCCACATGGTGGCTCACAACTATCTGTAATGGGATCCGATGCCCTCTTCTGGTATGTCTGAAGATAGCTACAGTGTACTCATATACATAAAATAAATAAATAAGTAATTCTAGAAAGAAAGAAAGAAAGAAAGAAAGAAAGAGAAATAGAAAGAAAGAAAGAAAAAGAAAGAAAGGACACTGACCAAAAGCAACTTAGCAGAGGAAAGGGTTCAGTGACTGACACTTTCACACTCTATTACTGAATGAAGTCGAGACAGGAGCTCAAGCAGGAGCTTGAATCAAAAAATCATGAAGAAAAGCTACCTACTGTCTTGCTCAGACTCACGCTTAGCTAGCTTCCTTATAAAGCACAAGACCTAGGGATGGTACTCTCCAAAGTAGACTGGGCCTTCCTACATCAATTAGTAATCAAGACAATCCCCCACAGACATGCCTGCAGGCCAGTCTGATATAGGCGATTCCTTATTCAAGGCTCTCCTCTTAGATGACTGACTCCAGGTTGTGTCAAGTTGACAAAGTTAACTAGGACACAACTGATACACAAAAGAGGTTGACATTGATACTGTCCACAGTTTATTTACATTTCTCTGATTTGTGTATGTCTATGTGTAGTTCTCTGCAGATTGTCAAATTTTCTCAATCTAGATGTAACAACCATGCAGTCAAGACACAGGACTGTCACTTCTTCACCATAGAGCTTTCTCTTGCAAGTATGTTCTAGTGGCCATGCATAGCCTGTTTTTTCTTCCTCACAGGGTCTGGTACAGTTTTCTTTTTATAGATATGCTTTTGGGGTCATGTCTGATTATGTTTTGCTCAGTACTCTTCTTTTAATATGGTTTCATGTGTGCCTCAACCTTTAACTTCTTAAGTGCTGGAGTTCCCAGTGTGTGCCTCCCCTCCTGATTTATGCAGTGCCAAGGATCAAGCCAAATGCTTCATGTATGCCAGGCAAGCACTCTGCCAACTGAGCTGCATCCTAGCACTCTTATCTTTTTAAACAATATATGCACATAGTTTTATACTTTGCATTAACATCTATGATGTATTTGTACTTTGGTGTATAAAGTATGAAACTCAGGTAGACTCATGTTGCACCATCCCTGTCCAGTTCTTCATATATCATTCAGGGAAAACTGTTCCCTCCACAGAATTTTTGTCGCATTATCAAAACCTATCCAGAGGCTGAAGAGATAGCTTAGTGGTTAAAAGCACTGGATTTTATTCCCAAGGACCCAGGTTCAATTCCCAGAACCCAATTTACAACTATATGCAACTCGAGCTCCAGGGATCCAATGCTCTCTTCTGGCCTCTGAGAGCACTATAAACATATGGTACACAGACACACATATAGGAAAACACACACATACAAAGTAAATAAATCTAAAATTTTTTGCTTATTTGACATATTTGTATGAAACCTTTTCTCTTTCTATATTTTCTTCCATTGATCACAATGTCTTTCTGTCCTCTAGGGTCACATCTTATTGGTAACTGATTCTGTACATCAACTGGATTCATTCTACCCACTTTTTTCTAGAGTTATTTGAAATATTCTTGACCCTTTATCTTTCTAGCAAAAATCAGAACAAGGTTGTGTATATTGATAACGATCCCAGTTTGATGAAAACTTGTAACTGACCCATGAGTAAATAAACACATTTTTTGTGTTGGGTCATCTAACCCATGACTATTGTGTGTTCTACACTTTATAGATTTCTTTTGATTGCCACATGGAAATTTTATAAATTTCAGCTGAAAACCCTGTACATGTTTTGTTAAGTTTATATCTTAAGCATAAATGACTTAACATATAACACTTCTGGACATGTTTGAATATTATATAATATTCTTGAATTTTTCTAATATAATTAATGTTAAATACAAACAATTGATTTTGAGTTGCTGTTGTATCATAGAACAATTGCCAAACTCACTTATTATTCCTATAAATTCTTTCTGTGTGTTATTTGATATGGTCTGCACAGACAATTATGTGGCCTGAAAATAAGAATAAAATTGATACAAATCAGTGAGTGAAACATTCAGACTTTCACCACTAAGTATGAAGTTGACTGAAGGATTTTATATGTATGTACATATATACATATGTGTGTATGTGTATGAAAATAGAATATATAGATAGATAGGCAGGTGTAGACATTCCACTGATCAATGTTCATTGATACACATGAAGGAAAACAGTTCCTAGCAGAGAAGTAGAATTATCTTTTCTTTTCCTTGTGTCCATGTATAGAAAATTAAGATAAAATAATTGTATTATATCTTGAAATATCAAGTAAATATTTTATAGCACCTACAGTTTTTTAAAACCCCAATTCAAAGCAGCACCCCTATTCTTCAATTCCTCATCCTGTTTACAGTAGTGATACTTTGCCCAGGTCAGTTGCTGTCTGTTACTAATCCATTCTTTTTTGTCTGCACAGAGTTGAAAGACACTGTAGGGCTGTTCTATCTGTTCTCATGGATTCTGCAAGGGTAGATTTTCATTTAAAATGAGATGGTCATAGAAAGATGTGAAGCTATGCCAGGTGTACAGATATCACCTTCAAGTATAGGGATTACAGAAAATTTCAATAGAAGATTGTTGAACATCTAGTAAGATCCAGACACTTAACAGTAATATTTGTTAGGCAAATGATGCTTGTTTAATCTACTTTCTAAAATTGTGAAGATTATCATAATTTTAATATGATAAACTTCCTTTCCACTTGAACTCTAGTCTTTTGGACCAGTGGGATTTATGAAAAAGGCCATTACCATATCTGAGGATGAAGAATGGAAGAGACTTCGAACACTCCTGTCTCCAACCTTCACCAGTGGCAAACTCAAGGAGGTGATTATGGAGAGGGTGTTTACTTAAGGAACAAATCCAGAGACAGGTAGAAAACAAGCTCATAGATCCTTTCCAAGGGTTGATTCTCTGAGTTACAATTCCTATAGGATGGTCTTTTGTCTTCATACGCAGGGTACCCATCACCTCGTGACTGGGCTGATGTATCTTTCTGGGACCTGAAATTCCACATTTAGCTACAGAATTGAGGAATTGTAATCCAGCAACATGACTACTCTGGCAAGGGATCACATCCAAAGACCTTTTAGGTCTATGTGATCTGGCTTCAATGCAGACATGCTTTGAATTGCTGTATGATATGGCTGGAATATAGATACAGCCTTAGTACACACCTTTTATTCCTAATAATGGAGGTAAGGTTAGTTTGTAGAAGGAAGCAGCCATATTTGAAAGTGACCTCAAATTGAGGGACGGGGCAGACAAAGTGATGAATCAGAGAATGATTTAACAGAATGAGTGAGAGATAGGATACACCCAACTCTCACAAGGACAGGAGAGTGTTGTGATAATTCTTCAACTCCAATAAACTCATGCAAAGAAAACACAACTCAGTTATAATATTTATAAACTGCACACCTGAATTGGGCAGATATACCACTACACTACTCTAGTCCCTAGCTATGGAATCCCTTGCTTCTTATGGTTCCTCCAGGCCACATGCTTCCACCTTCCACCTCCTCTTTCTCTGTATTTCTCTCTCTTACTCATCTGCCTTACTTCTTCTTCCTCTTTCTCTTTCTCCAAAACTTTCAGCCTCACCTTTTCTTCCACTACACAATCACAGGCTCTAGCCTTTATTTGTCCAGTTAAGGTGGGGAAGTTCACATGAAAACACCTGAGTACATGATCCATTCCTCATCTGAGGCAGCCTCTCTTGAGAAAGTGGAATTAGAATCAAAATACAAACATCACCAGGGCAAACCTCAACAAGAGAGACTACATAAGAGCAGCACGGGGAAAGAGAACAGACTAGACACAGGAGGTGGTGGTGATGGTGTGTGTGTGTGTATGGCAGTTTTACAGAGACAGGTGGCAGACAGAACAAGCTAGACACAGGTGAGGACAGAACTATCCAGAGAATGAGAAAGCCAGAAGATTAAGATGTATTGCCAAAGTTAGTATAAGGACAATCAGAGCAATTTAGGCAGAAGTCAAGAGAAGCTGGATTGAATCAGTCAGCTTGGAAAATTAGATTGTACAGATGCTAGAAGCTTCCATGCCTAGGCTTAGAGATAGTTAAAACAAAGAAGGAAACACTCTGGCTTCAGCCCAAGCCAAGTATTTGTACATCTTAGATACAGCTCTCATCTCATCCCATCGTCTGAGGAAATAAACTGACATTTACACTATAGGTGTTGTTTTTTGTGCTTAGATGTTCCCTATCATGAGACAGTATGGAGATATATTGGTGAGAAACTTGAGACGAGAAGAAGAGAAAGGGGAGCCCATCAGCATGAAAGAGTAAGTAAGTGGTGGTGCCACTGATGGGACTGTAAGTACTTCAATGTCTCCTCAACCCAAGGAATAAGACGTCTGCAAACTGACACCAGGTAAAGGCAGAGGTGTGAGTGTGGTAGGAGCCTGGACCCCACTGATGATCTTGTGGTTCTGACTCTGTGGCTCCCTGCCTGGGTAGCTTGGAAATATGAGCTGCCTCTGATGCAAATATTGATTCCCATGTCTCTCTCCACTCAGCATCTTTGGAGCTTATAGCATGGATGTGATCACTGGCACATCATTTGGAGTGAACATCGATTCCCTCAACAATCCACAGGATCCCTTTGTGCAGAAAGCCAAGAAGATCTTAAAATTTCAATTTTTTGATCCATTTCTTCTCTCTATAGGTATGTACACTATTTTATCTCTCTTTATATTCCTTCCTTCTACACACTGGTCAAAATAACATCATTATTAAGATATAGTTCACATGTAAAAATAATTCAACTACATAAAATGCCTAATTTAATTTTTGTTCACCAAAGGCTCATAAATCTGTCATCATTATCAACCAGAAAATGTATTCTCCAAGAGAACCATTTCATTCTCCTCTCCCATTCATCCTCACTATAAGAAAATGTCTAGCTCAGTCTACACCTATAGATCTGCCTGTCCTGGACATAGCATCCAAATACAGATGTTTTATGTAATACATGAAATTTGGCAACAAGTTTCTTTCATTTACTATCATATATATTCAACAGAACCAGTTGGTGAAGCTCCCATGTTCTGTAGACAAATCCTATTCCATAACACCTGATGGTCATTCAAGTCATTTCCAGATTTGGGGTGTTGTGAAAAACGCTGTCATGGACACTGGCATCCAAGATTAGGACTCAACATTTGTTTAATGTTTTCTGGGTGGGCAATTGATGTGGAATTAGTGAATTATTATAAAATAATTCTGTGTTTGACGTGTTGGGCAACTTAAAAGTTGCTCCCACAACAGCTGCAGCATTTAATTTTTCTGCAAGTAGTTAGTTCTCAAGGACTCCATTTTCTCTATATCCCAACTGAAACTTCATTTTTCTTCATGACTTTTTAAATTATTACCACCTTAGAGCACATTTTGGAGTCCAACATTATGGGGAATTATTTATATATTTTATTTTTTAAGAATGTTATACATGAGTTCTATATTTGCATTATTTCCATGCCTGCTTTTCCCCCTCTAACTCCTTTCAAGTCCCCAACACCTTCTCAAATTCATGACTCTTCTCCTTTAAGTATAATGGTTTCATATATATGTATTCATATATGTCTGTGTATATACATATATATGCATGTGCATATATGTGTGTATATAAGCATATATGTGTGTGCATATGCGTGTATATGCATATATGTGTGTGTGTATGTACATACACAAACATGTATATGTTGTATCATATTGAGTCCATTTAGTATTGCTCTTATGTGCATATGTTTATGGCCAAGGACTTGGGATTGAATAGCTTATCAGGGACTTGTCCTTGGAGAAAACTGATGCTTTCTCTCAATAGCCACTAATTTCCTGTGGCTTTTAATTTAGAGATAAGAGCCTGTGAAAATTCCCCTTTCACGTTGGTGTGTCAGCCTGGCTTATCATTACACAGGTCTTGTCTGGACAATAATATCTTTGAGATTTCATGGGCCCAGTTTCCCTGTTTTGTCTAGAAAATACAATCTTATGTCAAGGCTTCTTATTTTCTTGCCTTGACAACCTTTCTAGTCCCTCATCCATGATTTTCCCTACACCTTGGGTATAGGGCTTGCATTGTAGACCTATCAGTTGATGCTGAGCAGTCCATCATCACTCATTCTCTGCACTCATTTATTTTTTCTCTGTAGTTCTGTTTCCATTTCTTACTCCAATATATGAGATGTTAAATCTTTCCATCTTTCCAAGACAGTCCATGAACTTTTTCAAAAAATTTGTAAAAAGGATGAAGAAAGATCGCCTTGATTCAAACCAGAAGGTAAATGGGACACTACTCTCATGATGCTCAGGGTCTGGTCGTGATGCTCAGGGTTTGGTTATAATGCTCAGGGTCTGGTCACATTCTCAGGATTTGGTCATGATGCTTAGGGTTTGGTCATGATGCTCAGGGTCTGGTCATGACACTCAGGGTTTGGTTATGATGCTCAGGGTCTGATCACAATGCTCAGGGTTTGGTTATGATACTATCAGGCTCTCAGTATGTGATTTATATACTTTCCTTTGTGTTCTCTTAAAAGTAAATAGAGAAACTATGATTAGAGCAAGATGTTGTTTACATCTTAGGGAGAAGGTAAGTGCTGGGTAATTTGATATGAGAAAGAATGAGAGAAATAGTTTCACATTTGCCAAAAGGAAGGATAGTTATGCACTGAGATAAGTACCAGTCAAGTAACATTGCTACCACCCTTCACTGAAAAAAAGTCAAAACTAGAATTTGTAGCTAGAAATTATATCTACTGCTGTTATTCTGTGTCTAAAGTTAATATCATAAAAAATTATTTCTATCTTAAACCTCGTATTTTGAACAGATATATTGTCATAACTGGTGGAGACTGGCTCATGTTAAATTTGAATATGCCTTGATTTGTGTGGGGGTATTTTCTTGACAGTGAGGCCACAAGCCACCCAATAGGTAAATATTTTCTCTGGACAAATAGCTTGCTAGCTGTTAGACTAGCTTTGCAAAGTTACAAAAAGTCTGTCTGCAGATCAGGGAGAAAGGCATCTATGGTGCCACTTGGAATTTTGTAATATCTGGAGTGTGGAGCACCAGGGATGCTTGCACAAAACTTGTCCGTGAGCACTACAGATAGAATTAATCAAGGAGGCTGTTGGTTAAGCACTGTGGGAAGAGAACAGAGAATTGGAGTTTGGGAACTTTCCTGAGCAAGTGCCATGAGAGGAGTCAGCAGCTCTGGCCAGGAGTCTGCTCATGAGCCAGAGACACTTAGATCAGAGGAATAAAGACCAAAAGCTGCATTCCTCTCAGGGGAATGTCCTGCTCCCCAAGGCTTGCTGGTAGATGTTTTAATTTCCCTTTAATTTTAAGTGTCGGGCGCTTTTTCTACCTGTATGCCTGTGCACCATGTATGTGCAGTGCCTGCAGGGACCAGAAGAGGACATTGGATCCCCTGGAACTGAAGTTGTAAGTAGTTGTGAGTCACCATGTGAGTGCTGGGAACTGAACTCAGGTCCTCTGCAAGAGCATTCAGTGCTCTTAACCACTGAGCAATTTTTCAAGCCCCATAGATGCTTGTATTCATTGATGACTCAAGTCACACTTGTAAACTCCTGGAGGCCATATTCTTAGAAGAGAGATGAACCCCCTTTTCAAGTCTGACTCCCAACTCCCATCATTGACATTTCTTTCTGCTTCCAGAACCGAGTGGATTTTCTTCAACTGATGATGAATACTCAGAACTCCAAAGGCCAAGAGTCCCAGAAAGGTAATCCATGATGCTTCATGGTGTGTGGATCAAGAAGCACAGAGGGAAGACATGTGCAGGTGGGGGTGGGGTGGGGAGTAGCAGTACAGGCATGGGAGCATTTCTGTAAAATTTCAGAAAGACACTGACATCACACACATGGATGATATATATGATATCCACAGGAACTTTCTAGAAGGACACTGGTATAAGTGTGACCAGAGCCTGTAGGTCAGCCACAAAGAAGTATTTCATGCCCAGAAGTCCTCAGTGCTGGGTCATCTATGACAGAGCAAATTCTGATTATCAAATTATCCCATCCCACTGATTCTGGATCTCTGCCTAGGAATTTGTTTCTGGGCCCCAATCAGGGGGCACACTGTCCAGCAGTGGGGATGGCTACTGGGAGTGTGTGATGGAATTGTGTTCAGCAGCCTCATCAGCAGTTTATTTGTATTTCTCTGTGTAAGCAGCATCTGGGAAACAATATATCCTGCTCTTCTTCATTCTTTTCCTCCTGGTTTGATACCATCGATGGATGCTTTGAGATGGAAATTGTTATTACTGTTATAGCTACAGAATGATGGCCATCCAGCTCCATCTTTTATTCTGTTCTCACCAGTCATCACTCAGCACACAGGAATGTTTAAACATTTTAAATTCTGTTCTTATTTTTTAAAAATGTGTTCACTTGCTTCTATCAGTAGGACCTCCTGCAGTCCTTGCTAGGCTCCTTTGAATATTAGTCATTTTACATTCAACTGACTTATGCATGTCCACTCAGGGCCCTTTGTGTGATATTGTGGTTCCTTACCATTTCTTTTATTTTAGTTTCTTTTTATTTTGTGTGTGTGTGTGTATGTGTGTGTGTGTGGTGTTTAGTGTGGTGTGTATATGTATATGTGTAATATGGTGTATGTGTGTGTGATATATGTGGTGTGTATGTAATATGTATGTATGTTTGTATGTGGTATGTTTGGTGTGTATGTGTGTATGTGTATGTGTGTGTGTGTGTGTATGGTGTGTAGGTGGTGTATGTGATTATGTTTGTGGTATGTGCTCACAAAGACCAAAGGAGAATGTTGGTATTTCGCTCTGTTGTCATCTTATTCATTTGAAACAGGGTCTCTAAATGAATCTGGATCTAGTCTGGCAGCCACCAAGTTCCAGTGACCTTCCTATCTCCATTCCCACTATGATGGAATTATGAGAATGTGTGACCACACCTATTTATGTGAGTTCTGTGATTTGAACTCAGGTTCTACCTCACTTGCACAAAAGGAACTCTTACTCTCTGAGCCATCTCTCTAGCCTCTTTTTATTTAAGTTTTCTTAAACTGACAAGCAGCAGCATTTGTGTGTGTGGTTATAGAGGGGTGCACCTGCTGTGATAGGCATGTGAAGATCACAAGATAACTTTGTAGAGTCAGGTCTCTCTGTACACCTTTACATGGATCCAGGAACCAAACTCAGCTGACCTGGCCTGCTCAACAAGTACCTTTATCCACTGATCCATCTTACCAACCCTTATATAATTTTGATACCTAAAAATGACCTTAATTTATAAGGCAATTTCTGGTCATAGAAGAACTGAGAAGAAAGTGTAGAGATCTTTGATCTACTAGTGCCCATGGGTACATGTAACACCCACCCCACCATCCAACAACCCTGCCCTACAGAGTGGTGCATGTGTTATAAGATGAACCTATACTGAGATAGTTTATGTAGGGTTGAATCCTGGTCTCTGTATTCTGTGGGTTTTGGCCAGTGCATAGTGGTGCCCACCATGGTCCATCATGGTGGCAGGAATCATGGCATCAGGAGTTCGAGGCAGCTGCTCACACTTCATCCACAGCTGGGAAATATGAGTGCTAGTACTCGTCTTGCTTTCTCCTTTTTATTCAGTCCAGGAAGCTAGCTCATGGAATGGTGCCACAATTAAGATAGGTCTTCCAGGACTGGAGCAGTGGTTTAGCAGTTATGAACACCTGCTGCTCTTCCGGAGCTCACAGCCACTTGTAACTCCAGTTTCAGGGAATCTGACACCATCTTCCGGCCTCCATGGACACTCACACACACACACACACACACACACACACACACACACACACACACTCACAAATGAAAGTAAATATTTAGAAACAAGATCAATAAACTTAATCAAGACAAACCCTAATAAGCATATCTAGAAAGCAGTTAAATCTAGATAATACCACAACAGCATGCTGGGAAGCTTGTCTCCTAAGTGATTCCAGATCCTGTCAGGTCAACAATCACTGTCAACTATGATAATACTTTGTCTTTATCCCTCACTATGATAACAGTATGGGTTGGAGAGAATCCTGTCTCTTGAAATTGCTCTGTTGTGATTATATGAATTTGGCCTATCAGAGGTGGTCAACGAAAATTCAGATGTTAGATTGTTTAATCCTGGATTAAAATAATTTGACCTTGGGACTGAAGAGATGGCTCAGCAGTTAAGAGTACTGACTGCTCATCCAGAGGACCTGGATTCCAATCACAAGATCCACATGCCAGCTCATAGGCATTTGTAATTCCAATCACATGGGATCTGATGTCACAGACCCTCTCTTGGATTCTCTGGACACAAGAGATATATGCAGTACATAGATATACATGCAGATAAAACACCCATACACATAAAATATATTGAGGTATAATAATAATTTGACCTTTTTCTGGTGTTTCAAAAAGACACCAGAGTGGAACTCAGTCCCAGTTACTGTGAACTGCCTTTCTCTGTTCTTCTCTAGATAGCTGGAAGCATCATTTGAATTTCTTTGCATCTCATCTATGATGTTCTGCTTTGACCTTCCTTATCTAAAATGTTTTTTTTCCCTTTTAGCTCTTTCTGATCTAGAAATGGCAGCACAAACTGTTATTTTCATTTTCGGGGGCTATGATGCCACCAGCACCTCCATTTCCTTCATAATGTATGAACTGGCCACTCGCCCCGATGTACAAAAGAAACTTCAGGATGAGATAGACAGAGCTCTGCCCAATAAGGTGAGTGGATGGTACCCAGAGAGGGAAGGCAGAGGTAAAGGACTAACAAGAACATGTCTCACTTGCAATGAGAATTTTTACGGAGAGCTATGCAATGGTTCTTCTACTCAGAAAGAGTCTAAACGCGAAATAAAGGGAGAGACATAAGAAATAAATGTGACCCATAAATGCACAACCTTTAATAGAGAGATGGTTCTCGTACATCTGTTATATATAATGACAATAAAGCCAGGTAGGAGATACCTAGGAAACCTGCATGACTCTTAAGAATAAGCACCAATCCCCATGTGTCTGGACAGTTGTCTCTGCTGATATTTGTGGGGTGCTGTCCTGGCTATCTAAGTGTGCTATCCTGGTCTTCATTGATCTCAGCGGGCTGACTAGACATTACTCTCAAAATGGCTCTGCTGTCCAGTCCAATAGCATGGCATTTATGTGTGGGATGTACATGAGTTGAGCTAGGAAGTTTTTTTTCTTTCCTATGGTTGGTAATGGTATAAATGGTGTATCAGACTACTTCCTGTCTGAAGCTTTGGGTGCTAGCTAGCATCATTTTAATAGTTTCGTTGAGTATCAGCACCCTCTGATGACAATAGCCTTCTTTACAGTCAGTGTGCAGGACTGGTCTCTCATCCTCTTGGCTCTCCAGTTCAAACACTTAGAAGTGGCAAATGTTTCAACCCTAACTGTATGGGAATGCACTCAGTGATATATCTAGAGGTGAAGAAGCCAAAGGGATGACCCAGTGTCTCCAGCTCCTAAGCCAACTATTTATTATTGTACTGGCTGGTTTTGTGTCAACTTAACACAAGCTGGATTTATCACAGAGAAAGGAGTTTCAGTTGAGAAAATGCCTCCATGAGATCCAGCTGTAAGGCATTTTCTCAATTAATGATCAAGGGGGAGGGCCCATGTGGGTGGTACCATCTGTGGGCTGGTAGTCTTGGGCTCTATAAGAAAGCAAGCTGAGTAAGCCAGGGGAAGGAAGCCATTTATTCATCTCTACTTTGACACCAGGTCTGGTTGCATTTCTTAGCTATTGTGAATAGTGAAACAATAAACAGAGGCTCACTGATATCAGTGTGGTGTTAACCTAGAATCTTCTAAATACACCGGTATCAAAGTGGTGTTGACCTAGAGTCTTCTAAATATATACTAAGGGATCCCAATTAGTAATAACTGTCACCTTGAATAGCCTAGATTCACCAAAAGAGTCTGTGTCTTGTGATTATACCCAATTGTCTTGCCCTGTTGGTGGATCAATTTAAAACAAGTTCTCTGAGTCTTACTGAGTGACTATGGGACTCTTTCTGTCAATGAGGGCATTGTTATCTCACTCAGAGCTGCATTGGTTTTGAGCTTGTGAAAGGTGGGAGCTTCTCTTGAAGGTGAAGCTGCAGTCTCTTTCAATCAGATCCTCTGGTTTGACTTTTGGAGTATCTTTGACTTACCCTTCTCCCCACTGGGACACAGGGCAGCTGGAGCCGATTTCAGCTTGGCTTCTTTTCCAAGAGTTCACCCATCTCCTCCCTCAGGCTTTTTACCTGTCCTTTGTGTGTTTCTGAAGTTCTTCCTCTCTTCCTTTCTCTAGAAAGGGTATTCTTTTCTCCTATGGAATCCTCTCCTTCACCAGATCACACAGAAGCATCACCTAGTTACCCAGAATACCTTTCACTGAACCAATCCCACATGAAATCAAAGGAGCTATCAAGATGTGGTGTTGTTAGTGTCAGTCTGGTTGGACCAGGAGTGGGGAGTTTGCTCCTGGCAACAATGTATTTCCTTGGTGTTGGCTGATAGTTTATTGATATGGGACCACTTTGTCTGAGTGTAACTGTCATAATATATTTGTCATATACACTCACAGGGAAAAAGAAATCAGAGCATTACAATGCCAAGCATGGGGGTATCTGAGCATGGGAGTGTCCCAAATGAGAATGGGGAATCTGGGCATGGAAGTGTCCCAATGGCTCCAATATTTATAGTTATACCTCATATCCAATCATCATAGGTGTAAAATGATTTACTAAGACTAAGCTTTTCCACTAATTGAGGTTAGACCTTAGGGCTTCTGACATGCACTATAGACTGCACTGAAGATCAAATCCAAGCCTCATCTGGAAACTTCTGTGTCCTTTTCCTAGGCACCTGTCACCTATGATGCTCTGATGGATATGGAGTACCTGGACATGGTGGTGAATGAAAGTCTAAGATTGTACCCAATTGCTAGCAGGCTAGACAGGGTATCGAAAAAAGATGTGGAAATCAATGGAGTGTTCATTCCCAAAGGGACTGTAGTTATGATACCAATCTATCCTCTTCATCGGAACCCTGAGTACTGGCCAGAGCCTGAGGAATTCCGCCCTGAAAGGTATAGAGATGTTGGAAAAGGGTTTCCAACATGAATCAGGAATGTTAAATATATAACATCTGTTTTATTTGCTGTTCCATGCTGTAAAGAGATACTGTCATGGTTTGAATAGGTTTGGCCCCCATAGACTCACATGTTTGAATGCTTAGCCCATGGGGAGTGGCACTATTAGGAGGTATGTGCTTTTGGAATAGGTGTGGCCTTGAAGAAAAATATGTCACTGTGGGGGTGGGCTTTGAGGTCCTGTGTTCAAGATCTACCCAGTATGGGAAAGACTCTCCTGCTGACTGCCTGTAGAAGCAAGTCTCCTTCTGACTGCCTTCAGATCAAGATGTAGAACTCTTGACTCCTCCAGCACCAAGTCTGCCTGTGTGATATCATGATTCCTACCATGATGATAATGGACTAAACCTCTGAAACTGTAAGCCAGCACCAATTAAATGTTTTCCTTTATAAGAGCTGCCATGGTCATGGTGTCTATTCATAGCAATAAAAACCCTAAAATAGGTGCCATGACCAAGGCAACTATTATGAAAGAAAAAATTTATTTAGAGACTTGCTTACAGTTTAAGGGGGTTAGTCCATATCATAATGGTGGGGAACATGGTGGCATTCAGGCAGGCACTGTGGCAGTAACTGAGAGCTACATCCTGACCCATAGGCAGAAAAAGAGACTCTGGGCTTAGCATCGGCTTTTGAAACGTCAAAGCCCACCTCCAGTGACATACATCTTCCAACAAGGCCACACCTCCTAATTCTTCTAATCCGTTCACTCCCAGGTGACTAAGCAATCAAATATGAGGACCTTTATTATTCAAACCAACACATTTTACTCCCTGGTCCCCATAGGCTTATAGCCATACTATAATGCAAAAAAGGCATTCAGTTCAACTTCAGAAGTCCCCTTTGTCAATCACAGTCTCAACATTGTTTAAAAGTGCAAACTTCAAAGTCTCTTCTGAGATTCAAGTCAATCTCTTAACTATAATCCCCTGTAAAATAAAAATTAACACCAGGTCATACAACTTCCAACATACAATGGAACAGGATATACATTACCGTTCCAAAAGGGAAGAAAGGGACCACAAAGAGGAAATACTGGACCAAAGCAAAATTAAACCATAACAGGACAGATTCCAAGTTCTGTACCTCCAAGTCTGATGTCAAGGTGCTCTTCAGATCCCTAATTCCTTTCAGCTTTGTTGACTGCAACACACTTCTCTACATCTGGTTCTGCAGCTTTCCTTAATCATGGAGGGAGATTTCATAATCTCTTTCATGTATCCTTGACTCTAAAGCCAGAACCATGTGGCTGAAGCGGCCAAGTTCTGCTACTTGCTGGGGATAGAACTTGGCCCACCCCTTCAATTACATCTGCATCATCTTTTTGTTGTAGATGGTTTCCTTCACTGCTTAAGCTTGCCTTTAATTCCGTCTCACAAGTTGGAAGCTTATTTGGCTGGGGTCTGTTTATCTCCTTGAGCACTTGACTTGGCTCTATAGAACTTTCTGGTGCCCCTTTTCTTCTCAAACTGTACACGTTCTATTTTTCCTTATTCAGTAGGCTTCTTTTCATTATAGATCTACATAAGCGAGAACACTAATAAACACATGACAAAGTCAATACTAGGCTGTCTTGAAATCTCCTCTGCCAACACTATTAATCCAAAACTCTTCAATTTAGCTTCAGGTAGATTTTTTTTTTTGGACAAGGGCAAAAGCAGCCAATTCTTTTGATGAAATATCGCTGGAGTGACTTCTAGGCCTATTAACTTAGATTCTTCCCCTCTGACACTTCTTGAATAAGGCTGTCACAGTTCATACCTCCCTCAGCAGCATTCTCCATGTTACAACTAAGATGGCCCACTAAACCCTGGTTAAAGAAGACAACCACTTTCATAGTCCAAAGTCCCAAATGCTTCTATGTTCCTCCAAGAAACAGCATGGTCAGACCTGTCATAGTGATACCCCAGTCCCTGGCACCAACTTCTGTCTTTGTCACTGTTCTATTGCTGTGAAGGGACACCATGACCATGTCAACTATTATGAAAGAAAGCATTTAATTGAAGACTTGTTTAGAGTTTCAGAGCCTTTGTTTGTTATCATCATGGCAGGAATCATGGTGGCATACAGATTGGCACTATGGCAGTAACTAAGAGCTACATTTTATCCTGATCCATAAGAAGGGAGAGAGAGAGAGAGAGAGAGAGAGAGAGAGAGAGAGAGAGAGAGAGAGAGAGATATTCTAGTCTTGGCATGAGCTTTTAAAACCACAAAGCCCATCCCCAGTGACACACTTCCCCCAACCTCCTAATGCCTCCTAATCCTTCTAATCCTTTCAAATAGTGCCACTCCCAGGTGACTAAGCATTGAAATATGGGTGCCATTATTATCCAAGCCACCACATTGCCTCTTACAGGATGTCACATATATGTGATTTTATACCCCTTGGCATCTATATATATTTTTGGAATTATAACATATGTGTATGTGTGTGTGTGTGTGTGTGTGTGTGTGTGTGTGTGTGTGTGTGTGAGAGAGAGAGAGAGAGAGAGAGAGAGAGAGAGAGAGAGAGAGAGAGAAACATAAAGAGAGAGAGAGATGCCAGTACACTCAAAGCCAAAAGACATCAGGTCTCCTAGAACTCGAGTTATAAGAGGTTGTGAACTGCCCAGTGTGGGTTCTGAGGACCAAACTCAGGTCCTTTGCAAGAGCAGTGAGTTCTCTTGATCACTGAGCAATCTCCCCAGACCCCAGAATTAGAACTTTTAAAAAATTTAAAATGATAATTATTGTTGAAATCACACAAATATACCATTCAGAGTGCCAGAGTATTAATATTAACCTTATTAATAAAGTAATACCTATCCTTATAGGTGTACATCTTTTGGTGCACATAGAGACTTAGAAAAGCTCTGTTTACTTAAAGTAAATAACAAGCAATCTGCTATTTCATACTATGTATGTCTTCTTGGGTGATTCTATCCTACTATTATTTTGTGAATCACTATCTAATTTTAGAAATGAGCACTTTTTTTTTCTTTAAAGCACCTTTACCTCCATGAATTTATCACTAGCTTTAGAGGATCTTACTAGATTTGTGTCAAGAAGGGGTGTGCATGCCATGGCATGTGTGTGGATGTCAGAGGACAACTTTGGGGAGTTGTTTTACCCTTCTGCTATGTGGGTCCTTATGGTGGGACTCACTTCATCAGGCTTGGCAGCAAGCTCCTTTATCCACCGAGACATCTCATTGGCCCCATCATCAGCTCTAGGAAACAGTTCCCTCATCCATTTGATTAGAAACCTCCTCCTATTTCTTCCAGCATAGATATAACAGCACAAATAGAGGTCTGGACTGTGGAGACAATAGAGACCATACAAACTTCCAGTCCTGTCCTGAGCTGCCATCCTGGGCCAGCTTCTTCCCAGTCTCCGTGAAAGCCTGAGTCACCCCTGAGTCTCAGATATTCCTCCTTGGAAATGGCTTAAACATCCTTGTTAGAGTCAAGGTCAGGAGTCAGGCATGGTTTCAGTTTAAAAACAGATTGTGTTGCCCTACTATGTTGGAAAGTAAAACCAAGAATAAAAGTTAAGACAGTGGCTTGAGGGGGAGTGAGTCCAGCACCCAGACTACATAGGCCCATTCACTGTGCCTTGTGTCTGCACACTGAATATATGGAAGGGATCTATCAGAGTTGATTGATTTCTCTGCTCCATAAAATTAGTGGGCTTTCCCAGTCTCACTACTTCTGCCTCCTATAGTTCACAGCCCATCAATTTACTTTTCTTTGACTCATACAATCATCAAACAGTATGTGTAGATGATTACCAGGATTGAGTTAGTCAGTGAAAAACCTAAGTAAGTCAGTGAAAAACCTAAGTAAGTGTGTAGAATATTTGACCTGTACTTCAGTATATTATATGTTATGAATCCATATGATTTTTTGTATAGGGGGATCCATGTGTGTGTACATGTAGGGGTATACATGTGTCTCTATGTGTCTATGTGTGCTCATGTACTCATGCATGTGTGCATGCATGTGTGTGTGTTGGAGGAGCATTTGTAGGTAGGTGTATGTGCACGATTGGATGAACCTGAGTATTGTTATGTCTGAGGTCTGGAGCAAACCTCAGATACCACTCTCCAGGTGCTCTCCACCTTTTGTTTGTGACAGGACCTCTCATTGGCCTAGGACTTCACTAAGTGGGGTAGTGTAGTGCACTCCATGGTTTAAATCATCCCTACCTCCCAGTCTGCCACTGCGAGGTACACAACACCATGACCAATGTTCTGTGGAGGTTCTTGGGATCAAACCCAGGTCTTTGCACTTGCCAGACAGGTACTTTCCTGCATAAGCTATCTCCCAAGCCCCATATAATGAACTTCTTGTGTCCACTGTGTGAACTTCCTGTCCACACATAACCTGTTTTGCCCACACTCCATATTATTTTATAGCACATCACATGTAAATATTTCATTTTCTCTCCAAAATATAAAAACAGTTTAAAAACACCAATTAGTCCTATTCTCCTCACTTTTTCAGGACCATTTATTTTCATTTATATACTCAAATAATAAAATATCAAATTTGAATAAATTCAGCTCTAAGTGTTCAGTAGATTTTTTTTAGCTTCATAGAGAAGGTAGACATGGAAGTCATACATGAAGCTACAATAGAGACTTGTCATGTTCCCCAGAAAATTATTTGGCTTTAGCTATTCTGTGGAGGAGGGGGATAAAGAAAATACAATTCTGAGAAAGAGAGAGGGGAGGGAAGAAGAAATCAAGGAAAATTTAGATGAGCAGAGCTACAAAGAAAGGAAAGAAATGAGAGGGAAAGTTAGCAGTTGGATGGAGGGGAAATTAGCATTCCCTATAGTAACAGTTTCTTCACACCCAATGAGGCAGGAACCTACATTACCTTCATTTGTCCAATCCCAATATGACTTTCAGAGCAGAACATATCACCATCCTGGATGGGATATTTTTGTGTGTGTTTAAGGATATATTTTCCCTTAAAAGGCATTTACTTCAATTTGTCTCAACAACACAGAGAGTTCTTATGTTTTGGTACAAGTGGGAAGGACCCTTAGCTCACAGGTTTTTAATCAGGCACCTGCAGCAAGGGTTCAGCTACAAGTCCACAAATATATGCTGTGCCATCCTGGTTGGGGTGAACTCCAAACACACAGCTCTTGGGGTCGTTATATTCCATCACCTCATCTTCACCCCTTCTGTGGCTCCAGGTTCAGCAAGAAGAACAAGGTCAAAATTGATCCATATATATACCTGCCCTTTGGGAATGGACCCAGGAACTGCCTTGGCATGAGGTTTGCTCTCATCAGCATGAAACTTGCTGTCATAGGAGTCCTGCAGAACTTCACTGTCCACCCTTGTGAGGAGACACAGGTGAGGCAAGAAATGTATAGTATTTAATAATAATAATATAATAAATAATATTTCAATAAATCAATATTTCATTTAATATTTCAACTTTTTATATTAAAAAAGACTTAGAGCTTTACATGTGGAAAATAAAATGCTTGTCTTAGCTACTTTTCTATTGCTTTGATTAAAAAAAAATGACCAAGGCAACTTACTTTTTAAAAAACATGTTTAATTGGGCTTATGGTTACAGAACATTAAAGTTCATGGTGACAGAGTGAAGACATGATGGCAGGAACAGTTGAGGGTTCGGGGAGGGGAGAGAGACTGGGAATGAATGGTACCAGCTTTTTGAAACCTCAAGTCCCATCCCCAGTGATATACTGTCTCCAACTAGGCCACACCTCCTAATCCTTCCCAAAGAGTTCCATCAACTGGGACCCAAGTATCCAACCATAAACCTGTGGAGGCCATTCTCATTCAAACCAACACAATGCTCATTAACATTTTAATAATGTATGGAACAAAGAATGTATGTGTAGTCTGATATGAACTTTAAGGTCCTTTTCCCCTGAGCTGTGTCTGAATAAAGCTTAAATAAGGAATTCACTTAGAGTCAGTCCAGATTCGTGGGATAAGACTATATGAAATTTCCTTGAAATTGAGTCCAAGTTAACTGGAGGTAGGGAGAGATTGTGCACACAGCATACATTAATCACCTTATTATGGCTTGTGAGTGGGGGACATAACTATGACTTAAGAGAATTTTCTAGGTGTCAGGAGTTCCCAAACACTGGCTGTGCTTTAGAACTACTGAAAACCCTTAATATTTCATAATGTCTGGTCAAATTAGATACACTGAAATATTTCACCACAAGTGTGGCTTTAAAATACACATCTTACTTCTCCTGCACAACCAAAATTGAGAAGCATTGATATGACATATTGGTACAAGATTGGTACAAGATATCAAGCACTTCAGGTGTTCAGGCCATCCTGGCCATTTGATCCCACATTTCAGAAGTTCTGCTCCAGCAAAAATAACTTCCCTTTTATGCCCCAGCCCATGGGGTCTTCAGCATGGTCCTGAGGAGGGAACTGATGGATAAAAGAGACAGAGACAGAGATACCTGGGAGCAAGACAGAGTCTCTCTGTTCAAGCTCCAAAAACCTTTAATTCCCATACATCAATTTATAATAAGAAAGATAAAGGAACTTTAACAATATAGCCAAGACTTAGACAAAGCAACAGGGATGGGAAAAATCCAAGGAGTTACAGACTCCTAGCCACAAGGACATGGACATGTTGCCAAGGCAACCACTCATATTCTGCCAGCCACCTAACCTCAAAGGAGTCACCCTGACCTGGGAAAGAATCCATCTCTTGAGAAACAGAACCTAAACAAAATCCTGAAGCTCAGAAAACAGCACCCTTGGCCTACTGTTATTTCCAAGCCTAACTATAACACAAAATGGCTTAACTCAGGCTAATAAGAAAGCTGCAAATCTGTTGGTTCCCGGCACTTTTATACTTTCATAAGAAGTCTCTGTTTCTTATTTCATCTTCCTCTTTACTCTTGTAATTCCAGCTCAAATCAATACTCAAAAGACTCAAAGCGCCAGGCAGTGGTGGCGCACGCCTTTATTCCCAGCACTTGGGAGGCAGAGGCAGGTGGATTTCTGAGTTCGAGACCAACCTGGTCTACAGAGTGAGTTCCAGGACAGCCAGGGCTACACAGAAAAACCCTGTCTTGAAAAAAAAAAAGACTCAAAGAAACATTCCCAATCGTAATCAGGGCTCATTTATTCTGTTTCTGTTACTAGTTATTGCCAAACTGTCTCAGACTCACCAACAGCCCAGGTAATAACATGGAGACCTTTTTATTAAGTATGAAAGTGTAGACTTAGCTTAGGCTTGTTCCCAATGAGCTCTTACACTTAAATTAACCAGCTTTATACTAATCTACATTCTTCCTCTTGGCCCATTACTTCCTGAGTACCCAGCACCTGTTCCTTCCTCCTCATCTGACTGTGAATCCTCTCACCGGATTCTTTCCCAGTATTCTTATCTCTGCCCAGGAGTTCCAACTATCCTTTCCTGGCTTGCTATAGGCCATCAGCACTTTGTTAAACTAATCAGTAGATCTTGGAGGGAGTGTTTACAAAATATGATTTAGCCATAAGAATAATAATACCAAGTCCAGCCTCTGCTGTAATACCAGTCAGATCTCTGCTGGTACAGAGATCAGCATTAGAATAATACAAAGACAACCTTCACACAGTGCACAAAAAGATCAGACCAATAATTGGCTCCCACAGACTCTTTGTCATTCAAGTCAATACTTTATCTCTAAACTATCCAATTCAGTTCCCTGTATCTTCTTTGGATTGAAGAATATTACACCGTCCCTTATATAATATAAAGTATGCATGGTGCTTTGCTGGGGAACATACATTGAAATCCTTCAGTATATTTTAAAGAGTGGTAGCCAGTTGTCTTATGAGTCCTTAAACTTTATTTTATTTTTAAATGTTTAACTAAAATCTTTATGTGAACATGCACACGACTCACCTTACCATTCTAACAAAATGTTAGAATAAGATAGGACATGTAGAATGTGGAAACATCTTCCCTGAAGGACTTAATCTCATTTCAAAAATATGTACTGTCTTTATTCTCATTAATGGGAGTGGTGGTTTGAATATGAATGGCCCTCACAGGTTCATATATTTGAATGCTTATTCATCAGAGAGTGGCACTATTTGAGAAGACATAGGTGTGGCTTTGTTGGCAGAAGTGAATCGCTGGGTATGGACTTTGAGGTTTCAAAACTCCACACTAGCCCAGTGTGGTTGTTCTCTCTGTGGATCAAAATGCAGCTCTCAGCTTCTTCTCTAGTACCATACCTGCCTGCTTATTGCCATGCTCCTTTCCAGCATGATGAGAATGGACCAAACCTCTGAAACTGTAAGCAAGCCCCCAATCAGAGTTGCCATGGTCATGGTGTCTCTTCACAGGACTAGAACAGTAACTAAGACAATAGGGATACTATGCATATCACTGCCTGATGGTTATGTTCCAACACACATGTATGAAATATATAGTGCTTCCCCGTCCCATTGCCTTTTTTCAAGGGAGGCCAGGATGACTTTAGTGGCCTGTGGCTGCAGTGTGGCTGTCTTGTAGGAATGTACAGCAGTTTTTTAGATGGGCACATGGACAAAGCATTTAGTTATAAAGTAAGCAAGACTTAGGGACACCTGACAAACTTTAGTCACCCACAGTCTGACACCCCTCCCCCATGACAATTTTCTTTCTTTCTTTTTCCTTGTACTGAGATCAAATTGCTACAGTGGACGATTTCCCCCTCCAGACTGAAGTGAAATGATTATGAAAACATTGGATTACTCAGAAGGTCACCTTTCATACAACCCTTGGAAGCTAAAATGTCAAGAGCTAAAGCTTCCTAAGTCCTTGTCCATCACTGAACTGAGTGGGCACACCTGATGCCCAGGCACTTTGATAGCTGAGCGCCTCCATAGAGGTGACATTGTGATACCTGCTCAGGATGATCTTATGCTTCAACAAATGTAAAATTAACTTTATATTGCCTTCAAAATCCATTTTCCATATACTTAAGATATGATCTAAAATTTTTAACATGTCATTTTCACTTAAAATTTTAAGTCACTAAAGAGCCCAACCTGGCTCTGTTTGCACAGTAGTTGTTCAACTAATACTTTCCTGTATAAAAAAATAGATAAGAGCTTTTGCTATCGAGTCTCAGTAAATATGTAGCCATAAAGAACTCAGGATAGATGACTGATATAGATAACTGATATCATTATATCACATGTGCTGATATACAGTGTATTTGTGTGTATAAAGCATCATGGTCCTTAATGTATCTGTTCTCCTTGTTTCTGCCCTTGCTGGTGGTTCACTCACTGCTTTTCATTATGATTGTTCAACTACTGCAGATTCCCCTGAAGATCAGCAGGCAACCAATTTTCCAACCAGAAAAACCCATCATCCTAAAGGTTGTATCAAGAGATAAACCCAGAACTGAACTGTGAATTTCCCTCAGGAACCATGTTATATTCTTCAAGGAGACTGTGTCACAGAACACCAGAGAATTTAAGTAACCTTAGAATAAGACCAACATAATATGGGCTTAATCAACTTTCCTTGATGACTGAGTATTCAGAAATTCAATAAACATGCTCAGTGGCTCTGCAGTGTATCATCTATTGTGTGATTCAAAGAAAATTATTAACTCAAAGGTAGATGCAGAAGTTCATCTTCTAATTCTTGTGGGATCATCTACACTGATTCCAGTTAGTTCCATCAATTCCGAATTCTAACTGCAGTAACTATTTCTCTATAGTGCTATCATTAGAAACTGTTGTATTGACTATTAGTAGATTTGTATCAAATTTTCTCTTTGTAAAAATGTATGACATTAAGAATATAAATAAATATATCTTTCAAAATGTGTGATGTACTTTTGTCATTATACACATCTATGGCAAAACCACTGAATCAATAAAATAAGATACTAATTCTTTTCAATCACACTTGTATAAGTCAGTTTGGGATGCCCACTTGACTAAAATTTTGGTGATCTTTATCCATTTTGATTTGACACATTTCTTGAGAAATGTATCCATAGTTTAATTCTGCCACATTTCAAGGATTTATAATATAGCTCAGATGAAACCTTGTTCTTAGGATGGGCCTGGCATCATCTTCCTCTCCTCCCACATCTCCGAAAGTCCATGTTTTCTTAGACTTCTTTGGAGTCTATGGCTGTTAGTATTGTAAACTTCAGAGAATCTTGAATCACCTAGGAGGGATATGGGTCTCCAGGCATGCCTGTGAAGGATTTTTTTGATTGAGTTGATTAAGGTGTGAAGACCTACCCACTGTGGGTGGTACCATATGGGATCTAGGACTATATAAGTAGAGAAAGGAAGCTGAGCATTAGCAAGCATTCATCACTCTGCCTCCTGATAGTGGATTTCACATGACCAATCTTCAGGCTCCTGCCACCCTGACCTTTCCACCAAGACAAACTCTCCCTGAGATCTGTGAGGCAGAGTCACCTCTTTCTTCCCTAAGTAGCTTTTCTCACAGTATTTATCATAGTAACAGGACACGAAATGAAGATTGAATCCATCATGCACTTCTCACTGTCCTACAACAGTGAGAATAAAATAAAAATGGCTGACTGGACCCAGACCCCCCTGCCTCCCACTGTAGTGCAGTAGAAGATGCCCAAGCTGCCTACCTCTCTACTTCAAACCCCCTTCTAGCCCACCATCCAAAGATAGGGGAGAAAGGATGGTAAATAGGACAATGGGATGTGGACCTATTTAGAAGAAGTTCTTTAGGGCAATTCCAATCTCTGTTTGTCAGAATACCAGCATAGGATTCAGTAGTGTCAGGATACCAAACACAAATGAGCAGCAGTGGCATGATCCAACAGAAACTGCCAGGCCTCCACTAAATTGGCATGAGTCAGTGGGAATGACCAGGACCAGCCAGGGACACCAGGAAAAGTTCTCTGCCATGCCTCTCTCAAACAAAGTGAAGATCAGCAAAGACAAAGATGCAAGGCCAAATGGTATCTGTTAATTTTTAAGTTAATGCTTTTATGAAAGAATATTATAAATTAAAGCCTTTAAAATATTTTTCAAAGGCTTTCAATGCACAAACTCTCCTCAAAGAACCATTGGAGTTTGTAAAAGGGATAATATGATATAGAAATCAGGTGGTATAGAAAAGAGAGGAGATATTCTTCAGTACAGAGAAAACAAACATATTCAAACTAGAAGTTTTAATGACACATAGGTGATGAAAACAGCCTGCAGGAGCCAAAAATAAAACATGGAGTAAATGAGAACAGAAACCTAAGAGGAAGATTCATTTAGAGAGTGAATAAGAACTTGAACTGTGAGAGCAGAATGAGAAGGGAAATAAAGATACATAGTACATGGAAATATGACAACTGCCTGTTTTCTAGAGCAGAGCTCCTGAGAAATGAGCAAGAATCATTACAATGTCACATAGGGTTGAGGTTCATCACAACAAGCAACTTTTTAAAGATTTATAGTTTATGTATAAGGAGTATTTTGCCAGAACATAGTCACATATATCAAATGTGTGCAATCTCAAAAAAAAGTTAGAGGAGTACAACAGAGCCCATGGAACTGGAGTTACAAATGGTTATGAACCACCATGTGGGTGATGAAAACTTAATTCAGGTTCTTTGTAAGAGTAGCAAGTGCACTTAGCCACTGAGCAATCTCATGAGACCCATCAATCATCTTTTAAAATAATGATTCTCAACTTGGCATCACATGTGAAATCAGAGATGAGCTTTTAAAGCCACACTCTGGGTGAATTGAACTGTTTTAGGATTTCAGAAATGACCAGGCATCATGAGTTTCTAGTTCCTTTTTGAGACATGCAGCCCATGTTGGCTTCAAATTCTCTAAGTGGCCAAGAATTACTTGAAATTCTGATCCTCCTGAGTACAGGAATTACAGGTATGCTCCACCACAGCTCCTTCATGTAGTTATAGGGATAGGAACCAGAGATTTGTGCATAATGGGTAAGCATTTTGCCAACTGAGAAATATCCCAGACCCCCATATTTGAGTTCCTCTGTAAGTTTAATGTACATCTACTGGTTAAAAGGAACATGAGGGGAAGTTTTCTGTGAACTCTGGAAGAAGAGTGGAACACTCAACAAACACTGAAGACACGACCACTGCAACTCTTGATAGCACATGACATAGCCAATCTCCAGTGGACATGGATAGAATTTCAAAGAGAATGCATATAATCATGTCATATTGGCCTAAACTTACTTTTCACAATTACACAGACGTATTCTATAGAGACAAACAACAACAGGCCTTTTAGCTAATATATGGATACAAGTAACCATTTGGCCAGAAAAAAAAATTAAATCTCAAACATGCATAATCATTTTTATACACAGAGCCTTCAGTTGTAAAAATGCCTCCCATAAAATACTATTTATTAAGATAGTTTTCTCCCTCACCTGTGTTTCCTTACAAGGCTGGAAGGAGAAGTTCTGCAGGACTTTAGTTGAGAGCAAGTTTCATATTCATGAGAGTCAACTTCATGCCAATGCAGTTCCTGTGTCCATTTCCAAAGGACAGATATACAAAAGGATCAATGTTGCCCTTGTTCTCCTTGCTGAACCTGGAGAACAACAGTAGATGGCAAGTTAACAAAGGATAAAAGCATAAGACCTACACATGTGAAGTTGACTTTTGACATCTAATCAGTGAAGCAGAAACGTCTAGTTCTTTGGAAAGTTGGTCAAATGATGTTTTGCTGTGGCACAAGGCGAAAGGTTATCTTGTCAAAACAAACATTTGAAAGACTGTTTTCCTGAAGCAGACACAGGTGAAAAGATGCTTGGATATAGGAAATATGTGAAAGGACCTGGGAAGAAGGAATTATAAATATGACACCACAGACAGTGAAAGACAAACTGCTGCCAAAGAAGATCAAGCCCTCCCCCAAAGGACTATTGCTAAACAGGTCCACTTCCCCCATATCCTAATAACTTTTCTCTTCCACTACCACTGCTGGGTGGTAGGCTAGAGGAGAGGTTGAACCCTTATTAAAAGTAGGTTGCAAAAGATACATGCCTACAAACCAGTCACACACGGGTAGTTTGGGAAAGGTTCATTGAATTTCTGCTTGCAGGTTTTTGGGTCTGAGGATTTTACATTAATGGTTTTATTCATTCTCCTTGCCTTATAAGAGTCTCCATGTGGTTGAGAGAAGTCAAAAACTGTTTGAAAAAAATGCATCCATGTGTGAACACACACTTGTGTAATTGTAGTGTTACTGGGTAGGGGGAACCAACCATTTTCTGATTGGATTGGAAGTCCAATTCACAGAGGAAATTAATACCTGGTACTCTAAATCCAGTCAAAAATCCCATGGGTGCAGACATCACAGACACTAGATGAGAATGTACTGCTGTTGTTTTGCTAAGGGGACATGGCATCAAAATGCCTTCTAAATATTTATCTCTACACACAAAAATTAGTGCTGATCTCAGCCTTGGTCAGAGAAACTTCAGTTTGCAGTGGGAGACATTTAACACAGAAACTCATGATTGGTCATAGTGTTGAGAATAAGTGCTGGTGGAGTTCTCAGCCCCTCCAAAGCTCAGGAAATATCACAGAAGAAACGTCAGAAAGAATGAAAGAGCCAATGAATGAAATGGGTGCTGTGAAGTACTATCTTCTGGACATGCCATGCCCATTGCATTCATGAACTCATAGCAGCTGTGCATACCTACACAAGACTAGACACATCATCATTCCAATATGGGTGGGGAAGGGCTCATGAGTTGCCACCTCCTAAGGAGCTGCTGACAATAAATGGTTGGTGGAGGAGGGAAAATTTTTTCTTTAATGGTATAGCCACTGGGAAGTTTATCATTCTCCAGGATATAACTCCTACATCTGTGCAAGCAACCCTAAGTAAACTCACAAGTCACAAAAAAACCCAAAAAGATAAAAACAAGAGGAGGACTGGTTGAAGACAGTGAGGAATTCCACATGAGTGGGAGGGAGAAGAGTCAGGGCAATGTGAGGTGAAAATGATCAGAATTTATTATCTATTCATGTAATTGTCAAACAGTAAAAATGAACAAAAAAGGAAATACATCTTTAAGCACTGAAAATACAGAGCTTCCCCAGAAGTCTCCTGCAGAAGGCCTCTCTGAATTCCTGACACTCATCCTGAGCTAAGCCAGATTCATACACAGACACACAGACACACACAGACACACAGATACACACAGACACACAGACACACACACACACACACACACACAGACACACACACACACACACACAGACACACACACACACACACACTGCCCTTGATTCATTGAAGGCCTGCAGCACTCTTTGCAGTTCCCAGTGGCATCTGGGTGTCTAGGATTTTGAGAACCACAGCCTCCATCGCTGCCACCACCATTTCTCACTTAGGCTACATTTCACCTGCCCTGAGTAGCATGTAGGCATTGCAAGAACCCAGCAGCAAGAAAGAAAATGGCCTAGCACCACTGCATTTCCTATTGCGTCCCCAAGCAGCATCTCATCAGCCTTTCTACATCCCAATGGCTAAGCAAAATACAAAACCACAAAGAGAAGGTTGTGCTCCTAGGGTTCTGGTACCTTTCAGGGTGGAATTCCTCAGGTTCTGGCCAGTGCTGTGGGTCATGGTGAAGAGCATAACATGTTACCATCACTACTGACCCTTTGGGGATAAACACACCATCAATTTCAACATCTTTTTACAGGTTCTCACAAGTCTATTAGCAGTTGGGTATAATCTGAGGGTTTCATTTAGTACCATATCCAGGTATTCCATTTCCATCACAATATGAGTGGGAGGTGCCTGGAAAGAAAGAAAGAAAATATTTGTGCTGAGATTTCTAGATTAACTTTCAACTGTGTCTATTGTTGAGTTCTCAGCAGCTTCAAACTCAAGCTCATCATCTCAAAGGACTTTAGTTAGCACTTACAACACATTTTAAAGGGTTTTTAAACTTTGGTTTTATATGCATAGGTGTTTTTTTGTCTACATGTGTATGTTTATCACATAAGTACACTGCCCACAGAAGCCAAAAGAAGGCATCAGATCTCCTGTGCTAGAGTCAGAGCACTTGAGAGCTGCCATTTGCCTGCTAGGACTCAAATATGAATGGATCCTGTGGAGGAGCAGTCAGTGCTCTTAACCGTTGTGCCATCTCTCAATCTCCTTACAAAGTGAAATAATTATCACTTGGGACCTGGAAGATGCTCAATTAGTGAAGTTTCTACTATGCAAGCCTGAGGATGAAAGTACAGATGCAAATCATTTCTAAAGCCAGACAGAGTGGCACACATCTATAATCCCAGCAGTAGGTAGGCTGAGACAGGGCATGCCTGGTGCTCATTGGCTAAACAGCCTAGCCAAATTGATCAGCTCCGGGTTTAGTGAGATTTCCCATCTCAAAAACCTGAGAGGAAAACTGCATGGTAATGGTACAGTGACAGGCAGGTAGATCAATGGTAACCATCCAAGGGAAAAAAGACAGCATTTTCAACAAATGGTGCTGGTTCAACTGGCGGTCAACATGTAGAAGAATGCAAATTGATCCATTCCTATCTCCCTGTACAAAGATCAAGTCCAAATGGATCAAAGACCTCCACATAAAACCAGACACACTGAATCTTATAGAAGAGAAAGTGGGGAAGAACCTCAAACACATGGGCACAGGGGAAAAGTTCCTCAACAGAAAAACAATGGCTTAAGTTCTAAGATCAAGAATCGACAAAGGGGATCTCATGAAATTGCAAAGCTTCTGTAAGGCAAAGGACACTGTCAGTAGGACAAAACGGCAACCAACAGATTGGGAAAAGATCTTTACCAATCCTACGTCCGATAGAGGGCTAATATCCAATATATACAAAGAACTCAAGAAGTTAGACTCCAGAGAACCAAATAACCCTAT
>CM052721.1:569522-592121 GCA_028551405.1 Uromys caudimaculatus | reverse complement strand
ATTGCAATCTGGTACAACCACTCTGGAAATCAGTTTGGCGGACCCTCAGAAAATTGGACATAATACTCCCTGAGGACCCAGCTATACCACTCTTGGGCATATACCCAGAAGATGATCCAACATGTAATAAAGGCACATGCTCCACTATGTTCATAGCAGCCATATTTATAATAGCCAGAAGCTGGAAACAACCCAGATGTCCCTCAGCAGACAAATGGATACAGAAAATGTGGTACATTTACACAATGGAATACTACTCAGCTATTAAAAACAATGACTTCATGAAATTCACAGACAAATGGATGGAGCTTGAAAATATCATCCTGAGTGAGGTAACTCAGTCACAAAAGAACAAACACAGTATGTACTCACTAATAAGTGCATATTAGCTCAAAAGTTCGGAATACCCAAGATTCAACTCACAGCAACTGTTGGACTGAGTGTGGGGTCCCAGATGGAGGAGTTGGAGAAGGGACTGAAGGAGCTGAGGAAGTTTGCAGCCCCATGGAGGGAGCAACGCTGTCTACTGGTCTGACCCCCTGGTGCTCCTGGAGACTGGACCACCAACCAAAGAATGCATATGGGGGGACCCATTGTGCTGGCCACATATGTGGCAGAGGAGGGCCTTGTTGGCCATCAGTGGGAGGAGAGGCCCTTGGGCCTGAGGGTGTTAGATGCCCCAGTGTAGGGGAATGCCAGGGAGGGAAGATGGGAGTGGGTGGATGGGTGTGGGAATACCCTCATGGAGGCAAGGGGAGGGGGGATGGGACAGGGGGTTTGGAAAGGGGAGACCTGGAAAGGGGAAAACATTTGAAATGTAAATAAAGCATCAAAAATGGGGAATGTAAACAATGTAGGTCTATTACCTACACACACACACACACACACACACACACACACACACACACACACGCACATGCACACGCACATATTTATACACACATGCACACACACAGAGTTTGGCTTATGATTAGGCACCAAGGCTCACACCTTGACTTCTTCTATAACTATAAATAGATAGGGACACACACATAAGCCCACACACACCATTGCACACACAGGTCTGTAATCCCAGTGCTCCCACAACAAAATGGAAGGTAGCGACTGGAGATTCCCTAAATTCATGGGCCAGAATGTCTGATGTATGCAGCAGAAGCAACAAAGAAACCCTGTGTAAAACAAGGAAAAAAGGAAGGACCAACTCCAAAGTGGTCCTCTGACCTTCACACACACAGACACACAGACACACACACACAGACACACACACACACACACACAGACTCACACTCACACACACACACACACACTCAGACACAATCTTACAATCATACACTCACACACACTCATACACATACTCACAAACATACACTCACTCACACACATTAACACATGCACATACACACAAACACACATCTCTCTCTCTCTCTCTCTCTCTCTCTCTCTCTCTCTCTTGCTTTCTCTTTCTCTCTCTCTCACACACACGTTAAAAATAACTCTTTAAAAAAAAAGATAAAGTCACATGTTGGAAGCCATTCTGTCTGCTTCTGTGACAGACTGCCTGTCAGGCAGAGTCAAGTCAGACCAAGATCTGCTGTCAGATTTCCTGGTTTGCTGATGCATGGAACGATAAGAGGGAATACACTTGAAGCTCAAGGTGAGGGACTGAATGTTCTGTTAATCTTGGAGGAAGGAACAGGGAAGACTAGGGAGGCCTGCAGATGGGTACAGGTATCAATTGTACATCAGCCATTGTTTCTGCTGACTTGTGACTTTGTTTACCATGGTACTGTAAAATATATAAAGCCTAAGAGAATTAAACTCAGGGCTTCCACAGTATTGACTGGATAGTCCTCCTTATTTCTAACTTTTGCCTCCAAGTCTTCCTTTCAGTCTTTTCTATAATCCTCACTCCCCCTCAGAGGTACCCCCTTTGATTAGCACAGGTGAAGCCCAGCAGGCAATGCTCTGAGAGTGTGGGGACAAAGTGGTGGACACTGCAGAAGAAAAAAACCAAGCCCTTGTTACAGGTAAAGGTTCAGTGAATGTGTCTCCAGAGTAAGACATAGGAAAGATTGAGAGAACACTGAAAAAAGGTAAGAGAGCTCAGAAATAAGTAAGGGATGGAAATGGCTGTATGCTTTATGTACAAATGTTTTAAAAATTGCTTCATACACATAAGGCTAAAGTCGGGCAACAGCAATTGCATAACTTTTTAGATTTTGTAGAGAAGTTTCGTCCTTGGTTTCCTGAGGAAGGTACAGAAAATTTAACAACCTGGAAAAAGGTTGGGGAAAGGTTTCAAAACTCTTATGGATGTGCATGGACCAGGTAAAATGAAATGTATGTAGACAGACTTTATCTCTAGACTTTGATTGGAGATAGCTTAGATCCTAGACACAAGAGGGAGGGAGGGAGGAAGGGAGGCAGAGAGAGATGTGTTTTATAAAAATAGAGAAGGAATGTGTTTGGTGGATGTGCAGTCAGGTGTGGACCATGATGAGGCATCCCTTGCCCCTGAGGGACCAGACACACAATGGTATTGTATAGAATAGAGTTTATTCAGGGAATGGGGAGGGGAGTTGAGAGGGTAGTAAAGACAGAGAAAGGCAGAGAGAGTAGAGGAATAGAGGCTGACCTGATCACGCAGGGACGGGGGGTGCAGGGAATGGGGAGAGAGGGGGAAGAGGCAAGAGGGCAGAGTGAGAGCAAGAAGGCAAGAGAGCAAGAGAGAGGAGGGGGAAAGCAGCCCCTTTTATAATGAGTCAGGCATAGCTGGTGGTTGTGGGGCAGAGTTTTAGACAAAATGTTAACACACACACATGCAGAGAGAGAGAGAGAGAGAGAGAGAGAGAGAGAGAGAGAGAGACAGACAGAGAGAGAGAGAGACAGAGAGAGACTGAGAGAGACAGAGAGAGACAGAGGGGGAGAAGTGGAAAGGTGAGTTTCAGGGAGTCAGCCCTCATCTGGGAATGCTTCGACAAAGGAGTAAGAAAATTAAACTAAGCCATCTGCTCTTGCAGTAGATCCGGTAAACATGGAGCCAGAATTAGAGCTGCTATTTTCAGAGGAGGAGGAGGAGAAGGGGGGGGAGGGGGAGGGGGAGGGGGAGGAGACTCTAGATATGAGAGATTGAGCAGCCAGAAGAGGAATCTCCTAGATATCATAGGGAGGAGAGATCTTTGCTGTTTGCTACCTTGGAAGAACTTGATGATCCTTTGAAGAACAAGTTAGTTACAGAGAAGTTACAGCAGCTGCAAACAACTTTTACTTCACTGTCTGTGAAATGCAGAAAATACAGGCACAACAGACTCAAGGGGAGATCTTAGGACCATCAGAGTGGATTCCTAGGGTGAGAGCACCTGAAACCCCTGGTGTCATTGCTAGGTTGGTGTGGGAACAAGCCTGGTGCTGTGGGATGAAGCCCCATGTGTCTGTCTCGGGGCACTGTGGCTCTGGGTGGGACAGGAGACATGTGGGAAGTGGCCTGGAGTCTCCCCACACAGTCCAATAGGCAGGTGGGGACTGTGGGAAGCCTTTGTAGGCCCTGCCCATCGGTGGGGGAGGGGCAATTCTCAGGGAACACTCGGCAGCCGTCTCTGTGGGTTCTCTAGCCTGGGTACACCGCAGTCACTGCAGGGTGCCGCAGACAGAATAGCCAGAGTGCAGCTGGGATTCCTGCCGAGACCAGTTTCAGCGGCTTGGGGCACCGGGCTAGCTACTTAGGCTTGGGTGAATGGGTACCATCTGGGAGTGCTGGGAAGCCCTCAGTGACAGATTAGACACGGCACCTTAATCAAGGGTTGGATCCCTCGCTTCCCATAACCAGTCCAGATGAAGAGACACTTCATAATTCTAAGATGTTTATTTTAATTGTGTGGAACAGCATGGATGGAATTGTACCCCAGCCTTTCTGGGAGAGGTGAGGCAGATATAGTAACTGGGAAGGTGTGTGGCTAAGCCTCTAGGTGTCTCATTAACATGGGGATGGCTTGGGTATGTGTGGCCACGCTTCTACCTGAGGAGGGGTAGCACGTGACCTTGACTGGAGCCAAAGCCTCCTGGGAGCATTGGCATAAAGTTTTCTGGTCCCTTGTGGATTATTCCACGGGGTTGCCCAGATTTTACACCTATGCTTAACCGGGTGCCAGAGTAACTGGTGCCTGTCACAGATCACTGCCCCACAGGTTGGACCCCCTCCAGAGGTGTAGGTGGAGTCACCAGTTGGAGAAGTTGGTAGAGAAGCCTGGGAAACAGTGTTCTCAGAGGCTCTTATCTTCCTTACATGTGACCTTGAAGGAGGCTACCAGGAGAGGCAGGGTCTAGATGAGTTGATTCAAGCTTTTGTGGCTAGGTTGTTGCAGACAGCAATCAGACTTTTAGGGGATACTGAGGCAGTATTTCACAAGATGGATAAAGTCTAATTATTTTATTCAAATATTTAAATATTTTTAAATATGTAATTTATTTTTAAAGAAAAATTTTGTTTTAACATTTATATCATTAATTTTAAGTTTTATGTCTCATATCTATAACAATATTTAATGAATGTTCAGACATATGTTATAAACTTTCTATCTTAAATTAATATATAAAAATAATTAGATATTTATAAAATAAAAATATATTAATAGTGGAGCATGTGTCCTTATTACATGTTGGAGCATCTTCTGGGTATATGCCCAGGAGTGGTATAGTGAGGTCCTCAGATAGTATTATGTCCAATTGTCTGAGGGTCCACCAAACTGATTTCCAGAGTGGTTGTACCAGCTAGCTATCCCACCAGCAATGGAGGAGTGTTTCTCTTTCTCCACATCCTTGCCAGCATCTGCTGGCACCTGAGTTTTTGATCTTAGCCATTCTGACTGGTGTGAGGTGGAATCTCAGGGTTGTTTTATTTCCTTGATGACTAAGGATGTTGAACATTTCTTTAGGTGCTTCTCAGCCCTTCAAGTTTCCTCAGTTGAGAATTCTCTGTTTAGCTCTGTTCCCCACTTTTTGATAGGGTTATTTGGTTCTCTGGAGTCTAACTTCTTGAGTTCTTTGTATATATTGGATATTAGCCCTCTATCGGACGTCGGATTGGTAAAGATCTGCCGTTTTGTCCTATTGACAGTGTCCTTTGCCTTACAGAAGCTTTGCAATTTTATGAGGTCCCCTTTGTCGATTCTTGATCTTGGAGCAGAAGCCATTGGCGTTCTGTTCACTGATAAGTGGATATTAGCCCAAAAGTTCGGAACACCCATGATTCAATTAACAGCAACTGTTGGACTGAGCATGGGGTCCCAGGTGGAGGAGTTGGAGAAGGGACTGAAAGTGCTGAGAGAGTTTGCAGCCCGATGGGGAGGGAGCAACAGTGTGAACTGGTCAGGTCTCCTGGTGCTCCCAGAAACTGGACCACCAACCAAAGAATGCATATGGGGGACTCATGGTGCTGGCCACATATGTGGGAGAGGAGGCCCTTGTTGGCCATCAGTGGGAGGAGAGGCCTTTGGGTCTGAGAGTGTTAGATGCCCCAGTATAGGGGAATGCCAGGGAGGGAAGACAAGAGGGGGTGTGTGTGTGTGGGAATACCATCATGGAGGCAAGGGGAGGGGGTATGGGACAGGGGGTTTCGAAAGGGGAGACCTGGAAAGGGGAAAACATTTGAAATGTAAATAAAGCATCAAAAAATGGGGAATGTAAACAATGTAGGTCTATTACCTATATACACACTCACACACACATATTTATACACACATGCACACACACAGAGTTTGGCTTATGATTTAGGCACCAAGGCTCACACCTTGACTTCTTATATAACTATAAATAGATAGGGACACACAGGCAAACACATATTCAAAGACAGGTGAGATTCTCTCAGAGATGGATCAACCTAAGATAGGACATGAATGCCAGGATTCACGTTTGAGAAGACAGGTAAGATTCACAGCTCTTAAGGGACACACACTCCTTCTGCCACAATAGCTGGGACAGTTTTGGCTTATATAAAATAAAAACAGTGAGATGTCAGAAGCCATTTTGCCTGCTTCTGGGACAGCCTGCCTATCAGTCCAGTCCAGCCAGTCAAGTCAGTCCAGGATCTGCTGGCAGATTTCCTGGCCTGATGACACAAGGAAGGATAGGAGGGAATATACTTGAAGCTCAAGGCAAGGAAAAAATGTTTTGTTAAACATGAAGGAAGGAACAAGATGAATAGGGTGACCAAGACAGACTAGTCAGTCAATAGGTTCTCCCAGTAGGAAGCAAGAATTAAAAAGAAAAGACAATTAGACAATACTGAAGCATAAACCCAGCCAGTTCTGAAGCTCAAATAGCTCTGTGAATTGTATCTTAGCAGTGGTGTTTTGTTTCATTTATTTTGTTTAAGATGTATTGAATATATATATATATATATATATATATATATATATGCACTGTAGTTGTGTTCACACACCTCATAAAATTGAAAAACGTCTGTAGGGCAAAGGACACTGTCAATAAGACAAAATGGCAACCAACAGATTGGGAAAAGATCTTTATTAATCCTACATTCAATAGAGGGCTAATATCCAAGATGTAAAAAGAACTCAAGAAGTTAGACTCCAGAGAATCAAATAAGCCTATTAAAAAATGAGGTACAGAGCAAAACGGAGAATTTTTAACCAAGGAATATCAAATGGCCGAGAAGCACCTAAAGACATCCTTAGTCATCAGGGAAATGCAAATCAATTCTACCTCACACCAGTCAGAATGTCTAAGATCAAAAACCCTGGTGACAGCAGATGCTGGCAAGGATGTGGAGAAAGAGGAACACTCTTCCATTGTGGGTGGGATTGAAAGCTGGCACAACCACGCTGGATATCATTCTGGCAGTTCCTCAGGAAAATGGAAATACTATTACCTGAGGACCCAGCTATACCACTACTGGGCATATACCCAAAAGATTCTTGAACATATAACAAGGACACATGCTCCACTATGTTCATAGCAACCGTATTTATAATAGCCAGAAGCTGGAAAGAACCCAAATGTCCTTCAACAGAGAAATGGGATACAGAAAATGTCATAGATGTACACATTGGAGTACTACTTATCTATTAAAAACAATGAATTCATGAAATTCGTAGGCAAATGGATGGAACTAGAAAATATCATCCTGAGTGAGGTAACCCAATCACAAAAGAATGCACATGGTATATACTCACTGATAAGTTGATATTATCCCAAAAGCTCCGAATACCCATGATACAATTCATATACCACATGAAGCTCAAGAAGAAGGAAGACCAAAGTGTGCATGCTCCTCCTTAGAAAGAGGAACAAAATACTTATGGGAGCAAATGTGGAGACAAAGTGTAGAGCAGAGACTGAAGAAAAGACCATCCAGAGACTGTCCCACCTGACGATTCATCCCATATACAGTCACCAAACTCCAAAACTACTGTGGTTGCCAAGAAATGCTTGCTGAAAGGAGCCTGATACAGCTGTCTCCAGAGAGGCCCTGCCCGAGCCTTACAAATACAGAGGCAGATGATTGCAGCCAACCATTGGTCTGAGTGTGGGATTCCCAAGGGAGAAGTTAGAAAAAGGACTGAAGGAGCTGAAGGGGTTTGCAACCTCATAGGAAGAATAACAGTATCAACCAGCCAGACCCCCCAGAGAGCTGAGGGACTAAGCCAGGAACCAAGGAGTACACATGGACCCAGCTGCATATGTAGCAGAAGATGGCCTTGTTAGGCATCAATGGGAGGAGAGGTCCTTGGTCCTATGAAGGCTCAATAGATGCCCCAGTGTAAGGGAATAGAGGGCGGGGAGTCGGAAGTGGGTGGGTGGGTGTAGGAAAACCATTATAGAAGCAGGGGGAAGGGGTATGGGATAGAGGGTTTCCAGGAACGGGAAAACCAATATGGGGATAACATTTGAAATATAAACAAAGAAAATATCCAATTAAAAAAATAAAAATAAACTTAAAAAAAAGAGAGAAAAAAGGACCACCAAAATAAAATAAAATAAAATAAAATAAAATAAAATAAAATAAAATAAAATAAAATAAAATAAAAGACTGGGGATGTCGTGAGTTCTAAGAGAAAATCTACTACTATTAAGATATTAAATGAATGTAGCAATAAAAAAGATGCCTAATAAAATATTACCATAGCCATAGAATAGTGTATCACAGAACCCTCAAAAGAGAAATTTCTTTGTGTAATAGTCAATAGTTAGTGAGAAAACCTAAAATTTGTGAAGATGAAGAGATGTTGAAATGCTCTACTCTAACTAGGTAGGCTGTCTAAAGCATAAGTCTCCATTCAAAGATCAAAGATCTATGTAAAATGGAAAGAAAAAAGATTGTAAGACAAGGAGTTAATAGATGACTTGAAGGAAATAGCATTCCCAGACACAACATGCAGATGTACATATGAACTCACAGAGACTGTGACAGAATTCACACAGTCTTCATAAGCTCAAACAAGACAAAAAAAAAAAAAAGAAGTTCAAACACCTCCCTCTAGCAAAGGAGACATTGTAAGCTGAGAGCTCCTGAGAAAGGAAAGGTCAGGATTCTTCAATGGGGTGACACTGGGTGTATGAACTACACTCCAGAGCAGGCCTCACACCCAGAAACAGCTATCTAACACAAAGAGAACTCAATAGGTTTTGTTTTGTTTTGAAATGGTGTGAGGGAATATAAAGTTGGTGGGAAAGAAGATGGGATAGAATCTGGGAAGAGTCAGAGGAAAGGAAATAATATGATCAAAATACATTCAAAGAAGCTCTCAAAGAATATAAAAACTTTTAAAATAAATGTTTTTAAAATATTTATTTATATTTGATGTAGCATTTATCATAATATATTGTAACTAAAACATCTGATACCAATTCTACAATCAGAGTTACCACAATAGTTACCTTTTCCTCAAAAAATTATTGATCAAATTCAGAGAAATTCTTACTATCAAAAGAGCTCAAAAGAAATTAACAGAGACAACTAGATGTGGATGAAGATGGTCCCATGAGGACCAGTGAAGGTGACTTTCCTGTTCTGTCACTGACTTGTCATCTCCTTTATATTAGATGGTACTTTGTGTAGACACTGAGAAAAATCAATGGAGGTACTGAATCTATAACCATGCTTCAAGACCAGTCAAGTAAGCCCCATTTTTATCTGGAATTCATTCCTGTGGTAAATTAAAGGGTCCACTTTTTGGTCACCACCTTTCTGAAGAACCCAATAGAATTTCTTGAGGGAAATTCACGCTCTAGTTATGACTGCATCCCGTGGCACAATCTTTAGAATAATGGGTTTTGCTGGTTGAAAAATCACTTGTCTGCTTAATTTCAGAGGTATCTGCAACAGGGGAAGAAAAATATTGAGAAGCAATGAGTGAACCAATAAAAACCCCAGAAGAAAAGTAAAAAAAAAAAAAAATTGTTTGGGACAATAATGGTTTGCAGAACCAAAAAGATGAATTTAAAGTCATGTAATGTGATATTAATTCTCCCTTATTCTAGGGGTTGTGTCAATTAGATGTTGAGAGCTTGCATCTCAATGTGCATTGTTTAAAATGGTGGTTGAGAATCTACTGTATTCAGGGCCTGAGAAAAATTCATGCTGATTTATACTACTTATGTTGTGTGCTCATTTAGAATAAAACAGATAAGTTTCACATTTTAAACTTTATTCTTAGTTTTATGTCAAATTAATTTTCTAAGTCATGGAAAGTTATTTTTGGTTTTGAAATTTGCACGATAACCATTAGAGGACACATTCCAACTTTATTAACAGTCCTCAACTCCCAGATCATATCTCACCACTACACTTCAGCATATGCAGGGCAAGTCTTCTGGAGGACAGATACTTTGCTAGTTATTCTAGCACCTATTCTTGGCTTCCAAGGATGGGATGAATGAGAAACTCTAATTTTTCAATAATGATTTAGCCTCATGCTCTTCAGTGGTGAATGGAGAAACCTTCTACTCACAGGAAAAGGAAGGGGAAAAATGTTGTCATGGAGACAAAAAAGTGTCAAATTTAAAATGATGGGAGCTTGAAAGAGCATCTTCCCCATTCTAGGTGTGATAATGTGTCTCAAAACTAGAACCTTGCTTTATGTCTAAATCCTCGTACATGCTTTAAATGCTTTAGTGATAAAGTACTAAATGAATTGAAGGTGTGTGTGGATAAAGCTATACAACTGCCTTAAGGAACAGATCAAAGAATAAACACATCTGTCTCTCTGTCTAGAAAAAGCTCATTAATATAGAGAAGCTGCACTCTAAATACACAAGGCCTATACATTTCACCCAAACCTTTACATGAAACAAGACCAAGTTATACAGAAAATGCAATGTTAATGCTTTTTATAAATGTCTTATCTTACTCTTTTATAATTTTAAATATTGCACACATGATTTTGATGGAGGTGTACAAACCGATGTACATATAAATATTTACATAGGTAGTACTGTTAATTTTTAATTAAGGCTTTTATGAAAGAAAATTATAACTGTAAGCCAGGCTTTCAAACATTTACGAAAGCTTTTCAATGAGAAAACTCTCCTCAAAGAATCATTTGAAATTTCTGAAAGGAATAATATGAGATGATATATAAAAGAGAGGGGATATCCTTCAATACATAGAGAACAAACATTTATTAAAAACTGGAAGTTTTAATGGTGCATAGAGAGTGAAAATAACCTGCAGGAGCCAACACTAGAACATGGAGTAAATAAGAACAGAAACCTAAGAGGAAAATTCATTTAGAGAATGAACAGTAACTTGAAGTATGAGAACAGAATAAGAAGGGGAATAAAGACACATACTTTATGTAAATATTACAACTACCAATTTTCTAGAGCACAGCTCCTCAGAAATGAGCTGGAATCATCAAGATGTTCCAAAAGATTGAAATTTATTGTAACATGCAACTTTCTAAAGACTTATAGTTTATGTGCAAGAGTGATTTTCCTGCACATTACACATATACTACAAGTAGGAAGTCTCAAGAGAAGCCAGAGTGAACCAACAGAGACCCTGGAACTGGACATAGAAATGATTGTGAGCTACCATGTGTGTACTAGAAGCTTAACTTAATTCCTTTCCAAGAGCAGCAAGTGCTCTTAATAACTGAGCAACCTCATGAATCCCACCAACTGCCTTTCCAAATAATGATTCCCAACTTGGCATGACATGGGAAATCAGAGATGAGCTTTTAAAGCAACACTCTGAGTGAGTTGTCTTAGGATGTCAACAAAGACCAGGCATCTTGAGTTTCTGATTTCTTTTTAAGACACATAGCCCATGCTGGCTTCAAATTCACTAAGTGGCCAAGGAATACTAGATCCTCTAGCTTCTAACTCCTGAGTGCAGGGATTATAGGCATGTACCATCACAGCTTGTTCATGTAGTTCTGGGAATTAGAACCAGAGATTTGTGCATGATAGGTAAGTATTTTGCCAACTGAAAAAGATTCCAGACTTCATGTATGAGTTTTAAAGTTCCTCTGTAATTCTAATGTACATCCACTGGTTGAAAAGACTGTGAGAGGAGAGCTTCTGTAAGTTCTGGAAGAAGAGTGCAACATGCAACAAACATTGAAAACAAGACCATTGCACCACTGGATGGCACATAACATACCCAATCTCCAATGTACATGAGTAGAATTTCAAACAAAATGCATGGAATCCTGTCATATTGCCCTACACTGACTCTTCATAATGCTAGGTTCTATTCTGTACAGACAGAGAACAAGAGGACCCTTAGGTAATACCTGGATACAAATAGCTCAGGTGACCAGAAAGCAAATTATTAAACCTCAAACATGCATAATCATTTTTATACAAAGAGCCTTCCATTGGGAAAATGCCTCACATAAAACATTATTTGTAGAGATAGCTTTCTCCCTCACCTGAGTTTCCTTACAGGGCTGGAAGGAGAAGTTCTGCAGGATTTTAGTGAGAGCAAGTTTCATATTCATGAGAGCAAACCTTATGCCAATGCAGTTTCTGGGTCCGTATCCAAAGGGCACATATAGATAAGGATCAATGTTGCCCTTGTTCTCCTTGCTGAACCTGGAGACACAACAGTAGATGACAAGTTAACAAACGGTAAAAGCATAAGACTACACATGTGAAGCTGACTTTTGACATGTAATCAGTACACATAGGTAGTTTGGGAAAGATTCATTGAACTTCTCCTTGCAGGTATTTGGATCTGAAAATTTTACACTAAAGGTCCTTTCCATTCCCCTTCCCTTGCAAGAGTCTCCATATGGGTGAAATAAGATAAATACTGTTTTTTTAAAATGGTGCATCCTTTTGCGGGCACACACTAGTATAACAGTGGTGCTATGGTGTAGGAGGAACCAACCTATTTCTGACTGGATTGGAGATCCAAATCACAAAGGAAATTAATGTATGGTACTGTAAATCTGGTCAAAATCCCATGGCTACAGACATCATAGGCACTAGATGACAATATTTTGCTAAGTGGACAAGATATCAAAATATCTTCTAAATATTTATGATTACACACACAAAAATAATTAGTGCTGATCTGAGCCGTGGTCAGGAAAACTTCAGTTTGCAATGGGAGACATTTAATGCAGAAACTTATGACTGCTCATAGTGTGAGAATAAGCACTTGTAGAGTTCTCAGCCCCTCTGAAGCTCAGGAAACCTCACAGAAGAAAGGTCAGAAAGAATATAAGAGTCAGTGCATGAAATGTGTTCTGTGAAGTACTGTCTTCTGAACATGAAACGTACATTGAACTCATTAACTCACAGCAGCTGTCAATACCTACAGAAGACTAGACACATTATCATTCCATCATGAATAGGGAAGGGAGTCCATGAAATGCCACCTCCATAAAGAGATGTCGGCAAGAAGGAAGAAGTTTTTCTTCAACGGTACAACCAATGGAGAGTTGACCATTCTCCAGTTTTTAATGCCTTCACTTATGCTTATCAAGCAACCCTAAGTAAACTCACAATTCACCAAAAACAAAAACATAAAAACAGGCAGAAGACTTCTTGGAGATAGATAGAAATTCCACATGAGTGGGTAGGAGAAGAGACCAGGCAGTGTGAGGTGAAAATAATCAGAATTTATTATCCATTCATGTGATTGTCAAAAAAAAAAAAAAAAAAGGAGCAAGAAAGAAACTACATCCTTAAACACAAAAAATCCATTCAGGATAATGCTGAGTTCCATCTCTGAAAAGCACATTTCATTTGGAATGGAAGTAAAGTGGGTTCCTGACCCACATTTAAGTGGATCATTTACGACTTGAGGAAGAAGGAGGAAAACACTCTGTATTTAGTGGTCATGTTTTCTTCCCATCTCATTTCCACTCTCCTCTCCTTTCTTCCCTTTCACTGCCATTTGCCTCACAGAATGCAAGTGGATGTAAAATCATACTTAGAACATCTTCTTATAAGCGACATCATAGCATACACAGGCCTGCATAGTGTAGAGTGGGTGCCTGCTCCTGGGGATCTGGTACCTTTCAGGGCGGAATTCCTCAGGCTCTGGCCAGTGCTGTGGGTCATGGTGAAGAGCAAAAGTTGGAATCATCACTACTGACCCTTTGGGGATAAACACACCATTGATTTCAACATCTTTTTTACATGCTCTATGAAGTCTATTACAACCTGGATATAATCTGAGGGTTTCATTCAACACCATATCCAGGTATTCCATTTCCATCACAATATCATAGGTGGGAGGTGCCTGGAAAGAAAGAAAAATATTACTTCTGAGATTTTGGATTAACTTTCAACTGTGTCTAATGTTGAATTCTCAACATTCCGAAAGTCAAGCTCAGAAGCTCAAAGGACCTTAATTAGTACTTACAATACATTTTAAAGGTTTTAAAAATTGCTTTATTTCATACATATAGATCTTTTGCTTACATGTTTGCATGCACCATATGAGTACAATGCCAACAGAAGCCAACAGAGGGCACCAGATTTCCTGTAACTAGGTTTAGAGCAGTTGAGAGCTGCCATTTTCATGCTGGGATTCAAATATGGATGGATCCCATGGAAGAATAGCAAGTGCTCTTAACTATTGTGCCAAGTCTCAAGCTCCTTACAAAGTGGAAAAACTATCATTTGGTGCCTGGAAGATGCTCAGTTAGTGAAGGGTCTATCTACTATGCAAGCCTGAGAATGAAGAGTTCAGATACAAATCATTTCTAAAGCCTCACACAGTGGTACCCATCTATAATCCCAGGAACAGGTAGACTGAGACAGGGCATGCCTGGTTCTCATTGACTAGACAACCTAACATAATCGATAAGCTCCAGGTTTGGTAAGAGAGCCTGTACCATAAAATATAGTGGAGAGTGATTTAAAAATACACACAGTATAGGTCTATGACCTACACACACACAGATACACACACATGTGCACACTAAGAGAGAGGAGGAAGAATTTGGCTCATGATTTAGACACCAAGGCTCACACCTTGGCTTCTTCTCCTATAACTGTAAATAGATAGGAGGAATCACGGCACAGAGATGAGGCAAGCCATGCATCTCAGTTAAGGCCAAGGCTAGGCTCTCTCAGTGCAAGGTCACAGCAGTTCCAGAAATATCACTGAACCGTTCAGAGAGCTGTATGCTAAGTGCTTATCTTTAACATCACACGGGTAGTGTTCATGTTGCTTACTTGGTACTCTTGTGGTCCTAGATCACAGACATACCAGACCCAGCCCTGTGTCACAACAACCTTCTGTTGCCATGAGAAGATTTATGGCCCATTTCTCCTTCTGTGACCCTTTTATGATAATTTCTAAACAGTGCTGGGAAAAGGCAGTGCTTGTGCTCTGGTGACAAATTATCAAGGGATGCTCAGACATCTCAGTGAGCAAAGACACCTGCCACTGAGCCTACTGACATGCTTTGGACCCTTAAAACTCATGTAGTAGAAAGAGAACAAATTCCTTCAGGTTGTCCTTTGACCTCTACACACATGCTGCAGCACACATGCCCACACACATATATAAACTCATATGCATACATAAGTCTGTACATGTGTCCATGCATATTTACATACACATATAAATGCAAACAAACAACCAAAAATGTTTTAAAAAATCACCATAGTTAAAAAGATGGCTCAATGTTGTGAATGCATACTCACACTCACACTCACACACACTTTCACACACGCACAAAGTATATACACAACACACACACACAATATACATACACTAACCCTCACTCACTCTCTGTCTGTCTCTCTGTCTCTCTGTCTCTCTCTCTGTCTCTCTCTCACACACACACACACATAATTTACTGTGGGTGACAAGAGTCCTTGTTGAGGCTTCACCTATTCCCTCCTACTCCAACTGCTCACCTTATTGGGCAGAGCCCTGTCTATCTCTTCCTGCAGTTTCTTCTGGATATCTGGGTGAGTGGCCAGGGAATAAAGGACAAATGAAAGTGTGCTACTGGTGCTTTCATAGCCAGCAACAATAAGGCTAATTGCCTGGGCTGTGATCTCCATGTCAGACAGGGCTGGAAGTAAGAAAACATCTCAGGTAAGTCATGTCAGGATGGACCATCACAGAGGAAAGGAGGATAAAATCAAATGAGCCCCCATTTTCCTAGAGAAATTATAGAGATGCCATCCAGTCACTCTGAGGCTATCATCACCATGACAACAACATGACACATCCAGAAAAGGAGAAGAAGACTTCAAGTAGGTTGTCTTAATGTTTCTGCTGTTCCTCATCATTCCCAGTGGGCAGCTTCAAGACATGGACTTTCTTGTTTGTAAATTTTATTTTTATTTATGACTATTTCTGAATGTGGGGGGTACCACATATGTGGGGAGAGTACTCATGGAGGTCAGAAGAGGGCATCTAATCCCCCATACAAGCAGTTATAGAAGATCCCTGCTTTAGCTTATGATGATTTTTACATTAATTTATTTATGTGTGTTTGTACAGGTGCCCATGGAGACCAGAGGATGACACTGGAGGCCACAGGCAGTATATCATCTTCTACTATGAATGCTGTGATTATGTTGTTGGTAAATTCTTTCTCCCAGTTAGTGTAAGTACATGCTACTAAACTGAAACTAGACTATAAAACCACAATCAGTGGCTATCTTTAAAATTAATATTTATTTTAGTAATCAAAAATGAAACAGAAGGGCTGAGATCATGCATCTCAGTAGATGGGGGTATGAAACCGTGGGTTCAGTCTCCAGCACTGTATAAACCAGGTAATGTCTGTATTCTGAGTTACACTGGAAGAGTGACTGGAGAGATGAGGGAGAGAGCTGGATGAATTCTGCTTCTTGGAAACAAGGGAATCTGCCCCTCAAAGATTGAACACTGACAGCTTCCTAGAAGCTCTTTATATTGTTACACAGAAAGCAAGTTTAGCAAGTCAATTTCCATTTCCTCTCATCTGATAGAGGGCTTGCCTAGAAAGGCCCATCACCAAAGCAGTTCTCAGCCATAGGAGACTTCCTGGTTTGCCAGGCAGGTTTCCAGACTAAGTTAGGCTAAGGCTCTGGGAATACTTCCAAGAAGACCAGAAAATCTCAGAGAACAGTCACTGAGAGAAGGCTACTTCAAAGCTGAGGTGCCATCCCTCCAGATTCATGCCAGATGCAACGGTTCTGCTAAAACTCTGCTGCATGGTACTACATGCCTGTAGTCTCAGGAGTTAAAGGTCATTTTCAGGCATATCATGAATGTGGGTTAGTGTGGGCTATATAGGAGCCTGTGCAAAATGGAGGAAGAAGTACAGAAGAATTTGAAGTTAGCTGATCACATGAAAGTGGGCAAACAGGAAAGGACTCCAAACACAAAGTACATGATGACTTTAAGCAGTAAATGTGGGGACCCAGAATCATACTGCTACATATAAGCAGTGTGTGTATGGGAAATAATCGAATATGAAAGAATGTAAAACTCGCTTTCCATTAGCTACTGATGCACACCTGTAGAATAAATCCGGAAATTGGAATGCCATCGGTTTACAGCCATGATAGTAATAATGGCTTTCAATTAGAAAATAAACACAGATGAGAGGCTAGATAGATGTCAGTGGGTAAGAGTACCTATTGGCACATGTGTGAGGACCTGAGTTTGAATCCTCAGTTCCAATGTAAAAAGCCAGGTGGGGCAGCACACCCATGTAACCACAACTTTCTGGATCCTTGGGTCCTCCTGGCTTCCAGCCTAACCCCAGGTTTAATAAAAGAACCTGTCTGGAGGAAATAAGGCAGTGAAGGCAGAGAGGGATTGAGTAAGACACTGTGTGCCTTTATCTGTTATCTGTACACACACCTAGGGGTATGCACAAGTGCACAAACTCCTGCACATGCGTGTATGACACAAGGAAGATAAAAATCTGTAAGCAATTTTTTATGGTTTTTCAAAACAGGATTGCTCTGTATAACCCTGCCTGTCCTGGAATCTATGAAGGTGACCAGGCTGGCCTTGAACTCACAGAGATCCACTTGCCTCTGCCTGCAAAGTGCAAGAATTAAAGGCATGCTTTAAAACTCCCCAGCTATGAGTAATTTTTAAGTACATAAAAGAATGAAGAAGACCAATGCATTTGTACAAAGAAGCTACTTACACATCACACAAAAGAAAGGTATATCTTTACCATGGAGTAGGCTAGAAAACACATGTCCAAAAGGGGCTCCCAGAGGCTTCAGCACCATTTGGGTACATGCACCCTGACAGGATTATTAGACACAGATGTTTAGGCAGAACTCTGAGACTTCGTGCTGAGAAAGATGCAAAAAACACCTGTGCTCACACAAGTAACACACAGACAACTGGAGCTGTCCATCATGGCCCCCCTTATGTTAGCAACAAACTTTTGCCAATGTGCATCCAGAAAATTCCATGTTGATAATAGCCACATCTGTCTTTCAGCAACTCAACAACAGTATCCCTCTACCTAGAAAAGCCTCCTTGCATATTTTCTGAGCAACCCACCCACTCCCTGAGAGTTTCCTTGTCCACAGATCAGGAAGGGATTGCTTACCTTTATGAGACTCTTTGTCTTTGGAGTTATTATGAGCATTCATCATCAGTTGAAGAAAGTCCACTTGGTGCTAGAAGCAAAAAGAGAAGTTGCTAAAATGGAAGGTCAAAGGTAAGGTCAGAGGTCAGAGGTGGAACAAGAATGCTGAACCTTAATTCTCTCCTTTCTGAGACATTGTTTTCTTAAATTCACAACTGTAGCTCTGGTTGCTTGAGTCATCAAGCAACAAAAGCAAGAGTGGCTAAACTAGGAAGAATCTAGTTTCCACATCAACCACTGTTACAGTAAATTACAATAAATACAATTTTTAACAATCACTTTTATTCTTTGGAAATGTTTTGAAGGAGAGAATTTGATCATTTTCATTTGTTATTGGAGAATTTCATACATACATACAATCAAATACGGTCATCTCCACCCTACTGTTTCCTCAATCCAATTCCTTCTACATCATCTGTAATATTTCTTCCTCCACCCTCTATGCCCTTTTCTTAATCACCTACTGAATCCAAGGAGTACTGCATACATGTGCATGGCTGGGGGGCCATCCACTGCTGCAGGGGAAACCTACAAGTTTCCACATCCTCCCTCCACAGCTAACAACTCCCAATTATTCCTCAGCAAGAACTGAGCTTGGAGAGATCCTGTCCAATCCGTGCTGGAGTTTTGACAGTCTTGATCTTGTTCAGGTCTTGTGCCATGCCAATTTTTTTTTCAGTCCTTATGAAGGATAATCTGTTTTTTGTTCCTATTGCTAAGGGTTAATTCCTGGTTTATTCTCAATCAATATTTTAAAAATCCAACTTTTTTTCCCTGAGAATATATACATATTCTTTCTCTCTAAATCTAGCTTTCTCTATCTGACATTAGCACACAATTCACATGTTCACAGTTCAACATGTTATCGAATTGTGAACATATCATGAAACTCATTACCTTCTGCTTAGAATCCAGGCGGTTTTCCTTCATTCTGCCCACAAATTTTTTGAAAAATTCTATTGAATCCTTTGGGAATATGCAGATATTGAACATCTCATATATTGGGATGAGGAATGGAAAGAGTACTGGAAAAAGAAAAAAATGAGTTTTAATGGAAATGCAAGTTTCATTTTTAAAAATCATAAAGCAATCCCTAGAATAAGTCACCAGTGTCTCAACCAGAAGCCATTCTCCCTGTGACCTTTCTCGCACTGGGGCAGCAGCATACTTCTCCTTCTGTACTTTGAAGTACCAAAGCTACAACCTGGCTCTTAAATTTAACTCTGTCCCTGGAGTTCATGTGGATTCAGAAAGAAAATACAGAGGCCGATAAGATGGATCAACAGCTAAATGTTCCTGCAGACAAGCCTAACAACCTGAGTTTGATCCCTAGATCCCACTCTGTGAAAGAAAGAACCAAATGCTCTAAGTTGTCCTCTGATCTAAACATGCCACACAAACACCAAATCATTCAGACACAAAGAACAGCCAAGGCTACACAGAGAACCCTGCCTCATAAAGAAAAAGAAAAGAAAAAGAAACAAGCTCAAAGATAGGTAACCAAAAAGCAGGAAAAATGAAAAATCACATAATCTCCCTCACTTTCAGGTTCTAGCTTATATGAATAAATATGTGAACAGGGCTAAGTGTAGATATCATACAGTGCTTAAAGGAGACACAGAGGATAATATTACGGGACAAGAATGGAGTGTGGCACACATGAGCTGTGAAAGGAAATATAATTGACAGGGAAATATTAAAACCCTAAATGACACACCATAGTTAATTGTACCCAGAATATATATAACAACAACAACAACAACAAGAAAAAACTGGTTAGCACTGCTAGAAGAGCCAGGTTTGATTCCCAGCATCCACATGTTTGCACTCAACAACCTGTAACTCCAGTTCAAGGAGATTCAAGACCCCATTATGGCTCTTTAGGCACTTCTTGCATGCAAGCAAAACACCTATACATGTAAGAGAAGATCTAGCTAGCAAATGGTGGTGCATGCCTTTAATCCCTGCACTCAGAAGACATGGGCAGGTTGAGCTAGCTGAGATCAAGACCAGCCTAGTCTACAGAGTGAGCTCTGGGATACCCAAAGATAGACAGGAAAACCCTGACCCTAAAAACTGAGAGGGGGGGAAGAAGATCTAAAATCATACATCAAAACATCTAAATCCTGCATTTCTTGCAGACATTTATATGTACGTTAGCCACAGCTACTATAGACAATGTATGTTCAGTTGCTTAATATGTTAAAACTTCAGGTGCTTTTTAACTCAACAGTGCTGATTCTGAATGTAACCCCCAAAACATAAAACCAAATATTTAAGCATAACCTTGTATATGAAGGCTCATAGCAGTGAAATTCATGGCAAACATGTGAAACTAACAGCAATGTCCATCAATAAATAGGGAGCATAATTTGCTCATAGACACAGGATTTACTGATTGATTCATTTAATGTTGTGCTAGATAAAAGAGGCCTGTCACAGAGACCACATAGCCTATGGACCCGTTGGTGTGAAATGCCCAGACTACTCAGATACAGAGGAAGTGAACTGGTAGTTGCTTAGGTCAAGATTCATTGAAAGTTACAACATGGCTAGAACAAAGTCCTCTATGATTGACATTGGTAATGGGCCAGGTGGGCTGATTCCTAAGAGATCAGAGTGCTGAGAATAAGGGGCTGTTGAGTGCTGAGCCCTAAATGGAGCGTCTATATCAGCATCCACACCCATCAAGGCTCAAGGAACATCATGAAAGAGAGTGTGGAAATAAAGTCAGAGGCAGGAATGAGGAGTGTAAAATCCCATATCCAGGACATGGCATGGCCGTCTCCTGAACTGACCGCCTGCATTAGATCAAGCCAATAATATGGGTCAGAATCCTAGCAGTCAGCACTGAATGGGCTCAAACAGCTACCAAAGCAGAGAAGGGACAGGAAATTGTGATAAAAATGTGTTGGGGTGTCTAAATTATGGGGGAAGAAAAAGTTAGTGGTGGGTATAATCGAGACAAATGGCATACCTGTATAATCTTGCAACCCTGGAGAGTTCTGGATTTATAGAGAGTCAAATTTGTATTTGTACAAATGTATATTTATACAAATGAAAGAGTTCTAAAATAAAACCTGGACTCACAGGTACACACTGTAATCCCGGCCCTCAGGAGGTAGAGGTAGAGGGATCACTGTAAGTTCAATGCCACCCTTGCATACAAAGCAATTTCCAGAACCAACTAGAGCTACAGGGTAGGTCCCTGTCTCAAAGAAAAAAGAAGTTCAAAAACGGAAGTAATTGGGCTACATGTCTTTGAATGTTCTCAAAATACTGCACTGTGCCTTTAAGAGATGAATCACATGGCAGATGAACAACACACCACTAGAGCTGATCATTTGGAGGAAGCAAGGAAGAGAAAGGCAGAACTGAAAAATATGGCCACAAACAAGAGCAATGATCAAAAGACAGAACAGTTCACTCACCTACTGACAAGAACAACGGATCAGAAAAATCAAATCTTAAGAGATTCTTGATTTTCTCCACAAAAGGATCCTTTGCATTGTTGAGGGAATCTATGTTCACTCCAAATGACGTGCTGGTAATCACATCCATGCTGTAGGCACCAAACACTCTGAGGAGGGAGAGGCATGGGACTTTAACACATGCATCAGGGAGCATAAAAGCATTTATATTCTCAGGAGACAGGCAAAGGCACCTTGGTATGGATTAAGATCTTCCCAGCCTACCCACCTTCTACCCCTGGAAATGAATTATTCTCACATTTCTGACTTTATTATTATTTTATTTATTTATTTATTTATTTTTTCCTCCTTTTTTATTTTTGATACTTTATGTACATTTCCAATGTTTCCCCTTTTCTGTGTCTCCTTTTTGGATATCCCCCATCCCCTCCCCAACCCGCCTCTAGGAGGGAATTCCACCTCCCACCCCCACCCCCCTGTCCACCCATCCCCATATTCCTGCCTTGACATTCCCCTTTACTGAGGCCTCTAACATCCTCAGGCCCAAGGGCCTTTCCTCTCTCCCTGATGGCCATCGAGGTAATTCTCTGCCACATATGTGGTCCAAACCATAAGTCCATCAATGTGTATTCTTTGGTTGGTGGTGCAAACTCCAGGACGACGGGAGAGGGGTCAGGCCCATTGACTCTCTTGCTCCCTCCATGGGGCTGCAAACTCTCTCAGCTCCTTCAGACCTTTCTCCAACTCCTCCATCTGGGACCACACTCTCAGTTCAGTGGTTACTGTAAAGGGAAACTTGGGTATTCTGATCTTTTGGGCTAATATCCGCTTATCAGTGAGTACATACCATGTTCCTTCTTTTGTGACTCAGTTACCTCACTCAGGATGATATTTTCAAGTTCCATCCATTTGCCTGAAAATTTCATTAAGTCATTGTTTTTAATAGCTGAGTAGTACTCAATTGTGTAGATGTACCACATTTTCTGTATTCATTCCTCTGATGAGGGACATCTGGGTTGTTTCCAGCTTCTGGCTATTATAAATATGGCTGCTATGAACATGGCGGAGCATGTGTCTTTATTACATGTTGGAGCATCTTCTGGGTATATGACAAGGAGAGGTAT
>CM052721.1:544817-561864 GCA_028551405.1 Uromys caudimaculatus | reverse complement strand
CAAGGACAAGCAGCTGGACCATGTGAGCTGCACCCCAGGTGCCCTTCTGCTCCCAGAACTACAGTGATGGACCAACACTCACTGTTTCATAGGAACAGTATTGCCTTTCTCTGCCTCTCGCCTCAAGTACTTTACCAAAATGTGTCCATACTGTTCAATGACAGGGAACATCTAAACAAAAGGGAAAAGCATCCACAGTTAGGATGGAGACTCCAGTTACACAGGCTGCAGTTAAAAGAATTTCACTCACCTCCTTGAGTTTTCCACTGGTGAATGTGGGAGACAGCAAGGTTCTATATCTCTTCCATTCCTCATCCTTAGATAAGGAGACAGCTTTGCCCATAATCCCTACTGGGCCAAAACCCTAGAGTCAAAAAAAAAAAAACTTCTCAGAATGCCTCACAGCATATGAGAAATCAGATGCACACTCAGCTTCCTAGTGAGGTTCCAACCCTTTATGTTTCCACATCCTTTTAAGTGGAAATTCTACTGTGGTTGGAAAACTAGGTCCAGGTGTCGGGGAGAAGTTGAGAACAAGACCTAGTCGATCTCCAGAGTTGTGCAGATGGCATTTGTCTTAGAGCAAGATATAAAGTTAATTTTGCATCATTCAAGTTCTCCAGCTCTGTATTTGCAACGTGAGCAATATGAAAAGGATGTCTTCTTATGCTGTGTGTCTGTCTGTCTGTCTACCTGTGTGTGTGTGTTTGTATACATATGAATGCTAGTGCATGTGGGACCATGAAAAACAGTTTGGTCCCTGGTTGAGTTAAGTTTTGAAGCCCCAGAAACCCTGAAGGGACTGTAGGTGCTTCTCCTGTAGTTGGGCACCAGGCCTCTGTCACTAGCTGCAGCCCCCATAAATTTGTAGCCATCACTCACATGATGGCAATGCCCCAAGTCCCTCCACAGGTAGAGGACATGACCTGTGGTCACATAGGTTCAAGACAGAATTCCATTTTAACAAGGTATCTAAAGGACTGGAGGGCTTACCCAATAAGCTTTCCTTCTGAGACACTCTTCCCTGCAAAAGGTATTTAAACGTAGGCTCAGTATGAGAAGTGGAGTATGGTTTTACACATCCACTTTCTGCCATGACAAAAAATACCTTAAAACCGTGGACGGCATCCTTTCATCAGGATCTGCCGTGGGGAGCCATGCAGAAGGCCTTGGCCTATTTAGTCGCTGTCTAATCTACCATAGAAGGCCTCTCTGTGCTCCCAGCCATGGCTGCAGGCAAGCCCAAGTTCAAGCCTGCCTCTAGCCATCAAGCCAAAGACCTTCCCCACTGGTCCAGCCATACCTCTCCCCTCCCCCATTCCCGTCCCAGGGTAGATCCAGCCTGCAAGACTCCGACTTCTTTCCAGCTCTTCCAAAGATTAGATGTCCAAGATCCTGAGAACCAGATGGCCCTGAACTACTTGCAGGCTTGGGGAAGCCCTAAAGCCTGCTCTACTGTCCCACACGTCAGACTGTGCTTTCCCATCCCCAGAGCGTTATCCCAGGGCTTCCCTGAAGCCCATCATCTACCCAGCAACAGTGTAGGGAAAGCAAAGTCAACCTCCCACATCCTGACTCCCCAAGCATCCGGGCCCTATAGCAGAGTGGATGTGGGAACCCCATAACTCTATACATGCCCATGCCCATGTGTGCTCATGTACAGACCAAAGGTCAGCCATCTTTCTCTATAAACTTCTATGGCATTTTTGTTGCAAGGTCTCTTTGAGAATCTAGAAGGCCTGATTTGGCTCCATCTCTAGCAAACAAGCCCATGGATCTACCTGTTTCAACATCTCTAGAGTCACACATGGATGCTGTTCTGCCCATCTTTTTGTGGATACTGAGGATCCAAACTCATGTCCTTTACCCACTGATCAAGCCATCTTCCTAGGCCTGTAACACTTAAAGGATTTGATATTTAGATTTTTAAAAGATTATTTTATTATTGTATGGGTTTGGCCTAATGTTGCTTGTGTCATGTAAACTGCTTATAGGAGCATCTGAACATAAGACACTGAGGGACCCGGCCCCCACTTTGCTCCAATTGATAAATAAAGATGCCAGCAGCCAATGCCTGGGCAGAACAGACAGAGGTGAGAGTTTTAGATTCCCAGGCTTGGGAGAGAAAGGAAGAAGAGGCAGAATCACCATGAGAGGGGCATAGGACATACCAGCCATGTATGGATTCAGGTAAGTGGCTTTAGTGGCCACGTTCCTGACTGGGTCAGCAGTAGCAGAGATGAAATATAGATTTCAAAGAATGTTAACTCTGGAATACCAGAGTGGAGTGTTTTACAGCCTGAGGAAATGTTAGAAGTGTCCAATCATCAAGCTAGTCAAGACATATTAACATTACCTGGAGTGTTTGTGTGTGTGTGTGTGTGTGTGTGTGTGTGTGTGTGTGTCTGTCTGTCTGTCTGTCTGTCTCTCTGTGTCTATGTGTGTATTGTGTCTCAGTGTGTGTCTGTCTTTCTGTGTTGTCTGTCTCTATGCATGCGTCTGTGTATGTCTGTATATATCTGTCTCTGTGTGTCTCTGCGTGTATTTGTTTCTCTGTGTAGGTCTGTCAGTATGTATATGTCTGTCTGTGTGTGTGGGTGTTTTGTGTGTCCATGTCCACATCTGTCTCTCTATATGAGTCTCTCTCTTTCTCCCACTAGTTTGTGTGTGTGTGTGTGTGTGTGTGTGTGTGCGTGTGTGCGCACGTCTGTGTGTGTATTTCTGTGTGTGTACCTCTCTGTGCATGAGTGTACACATGAATGATAGTGCAGATGCCCATGTGTGCTCATGTGGAGACCAGAGGTCAGCCATCTTTCTCTATAATTCTATATGGTAATTTTGAGATAAGGTCTCTCCTTGTCTCTAGAAAGCTCTGGTTTGGCTAGAGTATCTAGCAAGCAAGCCGTTAGGAGACAAATGGATGGAACTAGGAAATATCATCCTCATTGAAGTAACCCAGAACCAAAAAGACTCGCATGCTATGTACTCATTTGCGAGTGTATGTAAGTCATGAAGTACAGGGTAACCATGCTACAATCCGCAGACCAAAGAAACTAAGAAATAAGGAAGGCCCAAGGGAGGAAGCATGAATCTTACTCACAAGGGGAAATAAAATAGACATGGGAGGTGGAGGGACGGTGGGAACTGGATGGAGAGGGAGTAGGGACGGAGATGACCATGAGGATCAGGTGTGGGGGTTAGAGAGGGCTGGGAGAGATAGCAGGAATCAGTGCGGGACATCTCTGGAACTAGCCAGAAACCTGGGATAGAGGAGGTTCTGAGAACCTTTTGGGGGTAACCCTAGCTAAGACTCCTAGCAGCTGGTGATATGGAGACTGGAGTGGACACCTCCTGTAGCCAGGAAGGTCTTCCAGAAGAGGGAGGGGCCACATCAATCCACACAGAAATCCATCCACCCAAAAGCTGTCTTGCTAAAAGATGTGCAGGGATAAAGAGGAGTGAATGACCAACTAACGACTGACTGACCTGAGAACCATACAATGTGAGACACTGTGAATGAGACTGTGCTATGCTTTCAGAAAGGGACCTAGCATAACTGACTCCTGGGGGGCTTCATCCAGCAGCAAATGCAAACAGATGCAGAGACCCTCAGCCAAACATTAGGCAGAACTTGCGGAGTCATGTGGAGGAGTCAGGGATAGGGACTGAGTACACCAGAAGGATCATGGGCCCCACAACAGAACACAGAGTTAACTAACCTGGGACGATGGGGCTGAGAGAGACTGAATCATCAACCAAAGTGCTTACAGTAACTGGATTTAGGCTCCCTGCACATCTGTAGCAGATGTGCAGATTGGTCTTTGTATGCATTCCCTAATATTTGGGCCTGTCTCTGAATGGTTGCCTGACATTGGATCTCCTCCACCTAGCTGGACTGCCTGGTTGGGGTCATTGAGAGAGAATGCTCTTAGTCCTGATGCTACTGTACGTCCCAAAGTCAGGTGGTACACAAGGGGAACTTCACCATCTCTGAGTAGAAGGGGACAAGGGTATGGTGGAAGGGATCAATAAGGGTGGGACTGGGAGTAAATGAGGGAGGGGAGCTGTGATCAGGATGTAAAGTGAATAAATATATTAATGACTAAAAGACAATGTGACTTATCCGCCGGTTTGTGAAGAGAGAAAAGCATTCCTTCACTAGCACTTTCTTAATGCCCTCTGAGCCCGTGATGGCAAACACAGGTGTTGGACCATCAAACAACCTGTGTGGGAAAGAAAGCTGATGAACTAGGTTCTGATGTGAGAGCCACACCCAGACTTTGATCCTAGGGATGCAGGACCCTCACTCTACTTATACAATGCTTGGTCACAGGAATTGCCAGTTTGGCTCAGGGATTCTGTCCATGGACACAATGGAGTCTTTGTAAAGTGATAGGTCATGTCATTCGAGATACATTGAGTCACTTAAAGACAAAACACCTCTGTAATGCACCACCCTTAGAAATAACAAGTGGAAATTTTAAAAGTCTAGATTGGTGCATGCAGGAATTTCCTATGCCATTTCTATAAATTTGCATATTTGAATTATATCAAGGGGCTGGAGAGATTGCTCCATAGTTAAGAACACATCTTGCTCTTGTAGATGACCCCAGTTGGGTTCCTAACACCCACATTGGGTAGCTCACAACCACGTTTAACACCAGCTCCAGGGATATCCAATATTTCTGGAGTATACTGGAGTCAGAGGCAGGCAGATCACTGTGAGTTCAAGGCCAGCCTGGTTTACAAAGCAAGTCCAGGAAAACCAGGGCTACACACAGAAGAACCCTGACTTGAAAAAGAAAAAAATGATTTTATAAATACTAGAATATGTCAACATCTGGTGTTGGGATGCAGCTCAGTCTTAGGATTCCTGCCTAGAGTACAGAAGCTGATTTTGATACATTAATATGAAAACACAGATTTTAACTGAGATGCCTCTGTCTACTTCTCCAAGGCTCAGATAGTCTGGAACACATGGCAGGAAGAGCATGAAAGCCAGGAAGCAGAGGGGAGATCTGGATAGGCTGTCTTCAGTGCTCCTGAATTCACTGGACCTGGGATCACCTCTACATGCTCTGTGCATGACTGTCAACATTCTGGCAGAAGGTTTAAGGTCCTGACCCTCCCTGAAGATTTGTATACAGCTACTTCCTGGAGGAGAGAAGCAAAATGGTCCAAAGGACCTGATGACATCAGCTCAGTCCCTGGGGTCTATGTGGTAGGAAGAGAGAACTGACTGGCACAAGCTATCATTTGATACACACTTTTACCAAAAATCTTGGCAGAATCCGAGGAGCTGGCACAAAGATGAAGGCACCTGTGCCAAGCCTGATGACCTGAGTTCAATCTCCTCTAAGTAAAGAACTAACTTTCACAAGTTATCTTCTGACGTACATATATGCACCAGTATACATGTCCGCATTCCAGGAAAAAAAGTTGATTTAAAATAAAATATAGACAACAATAAAGTCTCTGTACGCACAGAGGAATTTTTTAAATGATAAGCATGAATCATTTACAAGCCCTTAACTAAGTGATCGTTCCCCCAGCCCCCTGCTGTCAAATGACATAATAAAGTCTATAATGAAGTGAAGGAATGTGGGCTTCTTTTGGGAAATGGGCCAAGGAGGCAAGGAGATAGAACAAGACATTTGCCAGAGCCGATCAGAGGGACCTGAAGCTACACATCTCACATCAGGAAAAGGGAAGTTAAGAGGAGAAAACAAATTAGAAGAGGACACTAGATAAATTTCGAGGTCTTGCGGGGATACCCATGGGCCCCACAGTCTCAGAGAATGGGGGAGAAGGAAACTGTGAAGGGCATGGGGTTGGGGGTAGTGACCAGGTTGTGAAGTGAATAAATAAATGATTAACAGAAAAAAAAAAACACCTCGAGTCCTTGGAACATCAAATCCTGTCAGGAAGCCACAGTGTGCAATGTTTTCATGTCAATTAGACCTATGAACCCTGGAACTTAATGGCATGCAGGATCACCTTTACACAAAGAGGTGCATGGCTACAATACATTGTCCTTGCACAAGTGGAATGCCTCCTCCTAAAAACAGTCAACTCCACGGAACTTTCCAGAATACTCACTCCCATATTTTTCCATAGATTTTATAGCACTCTGAGTCATATTTCCATAAGCCCTGGCATGAGAAATAGCACAAAATCCATTATTGTCTTGTATGTGCTGACCATTCTGTAGCAAGAGCAACAAATCCCACAAATCACATGAAGGCAGATTTATTGTCTCTGAAACAGAAAAGGTCTTATACAGAAATTTTGACATGTCAAGAGCAGGACTCATCAGTGGGAAAATACAGAATGAGAGAACAGGACACATGACAGCTTCCTGTGGCTTTTTGATCCCAACTCACAGACATAGACATGTACACAGACAACACATGCACACCACATGCACTAACAATAATAATGATTATGATTATGATAATGATTAACCCAATTGCTTTAAAGAATGTGCAAGTTAAGCACAGATCCTGTAGGAAGAAAATCTTGAACAGACAGCAGCCCTAGCTTTGCCATTCAGCCTCTGTGTGTGAGCTTGGGAATGTCTGTCTAGGGGACTGACCAAGGGCCAGGTATCAAAGCAGGGTCATCACAAACAGTCACCTAGACTTAGAGTCTATATGGCACATAACATTCTCATTACTCAATTTTCTAATAATTTTGTTAAATAGTCCTTTCCCTAGTGACTTTTCTTTTAACAGATCTTTAAAAGAAAAGAAGAAAATAAAAAAACCACATTATGTAGATAAGGATCTAAGGTGACTGACAACCATCATCCTGTCTCAGATATTCTCACTTGCTACTCAGACTAATGTAGGAGATTGCCAACTTTAAAGGAAGAAAGGCAGGTGTAGGTGCATTTCAGCACATACAATAGAGCTGTTTCACTAGCATGTGTAAGGGCCTGAATCCCATAATCAGCACCAAGAAAAGTAAAATAAGCTTAAAATAAGTCACTAGGCCTGGAGATGTGGCACAACACTTAAGGCTAAGAGCACTGGCTGACCTTGAAGAAGGTCCAAGTCCATTGCCAGAAGCCCCTTCCTGCATCTCACTTCCATCTCTTAACTCTAGCTCCAGGGAATCCACCACCATCTTCTGTCCTCTATGGGTACTGCATTCACGTGCACAAACACACACATACACAACCCTATACACATAAAATCTTTCTAAATGAAGTAGTCACTAACCAGGATCCCAGTAACTAAATGAAGAGAGAATATAAATGCTCTAGCTCTGAAGAACATGAATAATACATGCTGGTTCTACTGCCATAGAAAAACCTTTGTGAGATCAAAGATTAAGCAGAGAAATCAAGTATATGAAAAGCCTCCTGAATATTGGGGGTGGGGACTTGTGATAAGCTGATGCATCAGAAATATTCAGAAAAACAAACTGAAAGTGTTGCTCAAAAGACCTCTTACAAAGAGATTTTAATCTGGTAAATATGAATTGGTGTCCTAGAAGTTGGGAACTCCTTCAAGATTATCTCCAAATAACTACAGCATGCCTTCCTAGACTCTGCACCATGCAAGATACAACTCTTTCTTTATTGCTCACAAGGTCAGAGCATCATGTTGTCAGTATCAAGCTTGAATGAGATGGAAATTTGGGCATTTTCCTCAAGGTGAATTTCAATAAACTGACACTAGGGATAGTGACATAGCTCCTAATGGAAGAGAACTTGCCACCAAGCCTGATACACTGAGCTCCATTCCAAGTTCTAAGATGAGTGTAATAGAAAATTGAATCCCACAAACTGTCCTTTAACCTACACATGTCTGATGTGGTGTATACACACCCTCACCCAAAAATGAATAAATGGGCGGTGAAAATTAATGGGCGCTATGGAGATGCTTCAGTGGGAAAACACCTGTGGAAACAAGAACTTGGCTCCCCAGGATCTATACCTCAAAGGAGGTAATAGAACTATCTTGCAAGAGCTAAACTAGTCAAGTGAGAGAAAGAGCCAGGTCAGCCTCAAAGAACAAGATACAGAGCAATCAAGAAGACACCAAGTGTTAACCTCTGAACTCCACATATACACGTAGACACACATATGCCCCTGCACACACATATGGGTACTCACACACATGCAAATTTCTATATACAAACTATAAAAAGACACACACGCGCACGCGCGCACACACACACACACACACACATTTCTTATTGAGTTTTAATATGGCAAACAAAAGCTCAGAGGACACTTGGACATTCTCTGGAATCATGAGAACACAGAGTATGAGTGCCTGATGTCTCAGGGTTTCCTCATAAGGAGCAGTTAATAGAATGAAGCTGTTACTGGACATAAGCAGAAGTCATATGAAAATCTCAGTCAACATTGACCTTCTAGAAAATCAGCACAGTACCTAAAAAAGGCAGAGGTTTGGGCCCAGGAATTCCCTGTTTCTTAAAAGTTCCATGTGTATGGGTCCCATTTCTATAAAGGGAAACAGAAAGACTTATGGCCACACACACAGAAGAGAGGAGACAAGCATTACCACCATCAAAAACTGACACAAACCAACAACTTGGCTGCCCCTCCGGTTCCCAGAGAGCTTTGGTGAGGGGGCCAATGTGCATGTCAGCCCAGTGCTGAGTTCTGGTGGATCTAGGGGAACTGAAACTCATTTGAGTCATACCTACCCTAAATTTTATCTGTAAACCTGAGCAAGAGGGAGTTGAAGAAAAGAGGGTGTTGGGGTGCCCAGCAGATATGTATAACAATAGTACAAACTTTAAGAGTTAGTACAACTGGGGCTGCAGCTCAGAAGTAAAGGGTTTGCCTAATATCTATATTCTCTGGCTTGATCACCCAAACTGCCAAAATGTTAAAATGTAAATTGAACTCAGTCGTCATTTCATTTTGGGCCTTTGATATGACTCCACATATCAAGACACTGGCTGCTGATATTGAAAATCTGAGTTGGTCCTCAGGGACTTCAGGCTAAGAGAGAATTGACTCCCCATATTGTCCTTTGACCTATAGCTACATGCACACACATACAATGTCATGCATGCTGCCACTAACCTTAATAAGTTAAAAACATGAAATTTTTAACTGTGTTTACAAGAGTTAAATTCAAGGTCTACTATCATTTTTTTCAATTTAATTCCAATGCCTCTAGAAGGCATCAGATCCCCTGAGCTGTTAGTTACAGATGATTGTGAGCTACATGTGAATGTGGAGTTTCTAACCAATGCCCTTAAGCACTGAGCCATGATTTCTCCAGCTCCTGCTTTTGACATCATTTTTATTTTCCAAGTAATAACAGAATAGATGTCTGAATATCACCTCAAACCCAAGAACCTGGTTTTAGAGAGGAACTTTGGTACTCACTGGTACAGGAGCACCATGCTGATTGCCAGAAACACCCAGGTTTCCAGTGAGAGAGATGAAAACATATCCATCCCTGCGTGTCTGTCAGCAATTTACTCCTCTGTGTTCTCCGTCCAGCTGTGGGTGTGACCCTCCACATGGCTTCTCTCCTTCCCACTCTGCTGCACTGAGGACAGCCTTCAGTACTTATACACTGGGAAGATGGATGGCACCAGGGATCCAGCCAGTAGATGGATCACTTCTGCATCCCCTGGACTTTGGTACTCTCTTCCCCTAGAAGTTCATCAAGCTAATCCACAGCCTATTTTGACCTCCTTTGAGCTAACATTCTATGTGACATCAGTAAACAGCAGTGCTATATGGGTTCTTGGTTTCTACAGAAATTCAAGCAAATTCAACAACATGAAATACCCTCTCACCAAGGCTGATTTCATTCAAAAATACATTAAATAAAGCAAAAATTGTGTCATCTGCACACCTTTACAGAATGTCTTTATTCTTCACCAAAAAATTCTGGAGCTGCCCACGGACCTGGAACTCCCACATAATAACTGGGAACCAAACACCAGTCCTCTGAAAGAGCAGCAAACCTGCATAATCTCTGAGGCATCTCTCTAGCACCATGATGAATGTTTGTTTATTTTTGTTTGTTTGTTTATTTGTGAATGTGGGGGGGTGCTAGGAGTAGTGATAAGCATCAGTAGGTGGAGAGACAGCCAGTTTAGCAGTTAAAAATTCTGACACTGTCCCCAGCACCACATGATGGGTAGTACCCTTGTGCAGTACCTGCACTCAGAAAGCAGATGCAGGAGGATCAGAAATTCAAAGACAAAGTTCAAAGCTACATTGAGTGAGATATGGGAGACCATGGCTCAAAAAAATTCCTCTAATGTATCTATCCATCAAAACTCAACACCTGCCATCCCTTGACTATGGTGCAAGTGAGAAAGAGACAGGCCCTGCCACACACTGCTGCCTATTGAAGGAGGGAGGAATTGTACTGAGTGGTGAACCCACTGGTGACTGGTGACACACAGGCTCTAATGGACAGGTCGAAGCCCACATGGCACTAGATGAAGTCTTCAGGACACAGAACAAGACATGAATATGGGAAGAAGATTTGAGGGAAGAAGTGAGGCTGACAGGGTGGGGTAAGTGCGAGGGGGAAGTTTAACCACAGTGTAACCTACAGAGAGAGAGAGAGAGAGAGAGAGAGAGAGAGAGAGAGAGGAGAGAGAGAGAGATTTACTAAAAAATAGCTACTGCAATGCAGCCAGCCAAGTCAAACATCAGGGGAAGCTCAAAGTGTTCTGTGAAACAGTGAGGGATAGGATTGAGCAAGACAGAAATGGCAAGAACACCACAAGAAGACCTACAAGGTCAACTAACCTGGAACACATGGGGATCACAAAGACTGAATCACCAACCAAAGAGCATGCAGGGCCTGGACTTATGGCCCCTACACATATATAGCACCTGTGCAGCTTGGTCTTCATGAGGGGCCACCAACAATTGCAGCAGGAACTGTCTCTGACTGTTGCCTGCCATGGATCCCCTTCCCCTAACTGGACTGCCTGGTTGCACCTCTGTAGCAGAGAATGCACACAGTCCTGCAGAGACTTGGTGTCCCAGGGTAGACATGCAAGGAGAGGCTCCAACTTCTATGAGTTGAAGAGGAAGTGGTAATGGGGGAGGGATTTGTGGTGAAGCCTGGCAGGCAATGTTCTGAGAGTGTGGAGACAAAGTGGTGGACATGGCAGAAGAAAAAAACCAAGCACTTGTTACAGGTAAAGGTTCAGTGAATGTGTCTACGGAGTAAGACTTAGGAAAGATGGAGAGAACTCTGAAAAAAGATAAGAAATCTCAGAAATAAGTAAGGGATGGAAATGGTTGTATGCTTTTTGTACAAATGTTTTAAAAATTGCTTCATATCCATTAGGCTAATGTAGGGTAACAGCAATTGCATAACTTTTTAGAGTTTGTTGAGAAGGTTTGATGAAATGTATGTAGACAGTTTTAGTCTCTAGAATTTGATTAGAGATAGCTTAGATCCTAGACACAAGAGGGATGGAGGGAGGGAGGGTAGGAGGGAGGTAGGGAGGAGTGGAAGGGAGGGAGAGAGCTGTGTTTTATAAAATTAAAGAGAAAAGGATTATGTTTGGTTCTGAGGCAACCTTTCCCCTTAGGGACCAGACACACGATGGTATAGTATAAAACGGAGTTTATTCAGGGCATGGGGAGGGGAGTTGAGAGGGTAGTAGAGACAGAAAAAGGCAGAGAGAGTAGAGGGGTAGAGGCTGGCCTTGAGCATGCTGAGAGAGCATAGGGGTGCAGGGAATTAGGGTGAAGCGGCAAGAGGTCAGAGTGAGAGCAAGAATGCAAGAAAGCAAGAGAGAGGAGAGGGCAAGCAGTCCCTTTTATAGTGAGTCAGGCATAGCTGGTTGTTGTGGGGCAGAGTTTTAGACATAATGATAACACACACACACACATGCAGAGAGAGAGAGAGGTGGGGTGGAGGGAGGTGGAGAGGTGAGTTTAAGGGAGTCAGCCCTCATCGGGGATGCTTCGACAAAGAAGTAAAAAAAAAATTAAACTAAGCCATCTGCTCTTGCAGTAGAGCTGGAAAACACAGAGCCAGAAGTAAAGCTGCTATATTCAGATGAGGAGGAGAAGAAGGAGAAAGAGGAAAAGGAGAAGAAGGAGAAGGAGAAGGAGGAAGAGGAGGAGGAGGAGGAGGAGGAGGAGGAGGAGGAGGAGGAGGAGGAGGAGGAGGAGGAAGAGGAGGAGGAAGAGGGGGAGAAGCAGACTCTAGATATGAGAGACTGAGCAGCCAGAAGAGGAGTCTCCTAGATATCATAGAGAGGAGAGATATTTGTTGTTTGCTGCCTTGGAGGAAATTGATGATTCAAGAACAAGTTAGATACAGAGAAGTTACAGCAGTTGCAAACAACTTTTACTTCACTGTCTGTGAAATACAGAAAGTACAGGCACAACAGGCTCAAGGGGAGATCTTAGGACCATCAGACTGGATTCTTAGGGCAAGAGCACCTGAAACCCCAGGAGTCATGGCTGGACTGGATCACCTCCGGAGGTGGAGGTGTAGTCACCAGTTGGAGAAGTGGGTAGAAAGCCTGGGAAACAGAGTTCTCAGAGGCTATACATGTGACCTTGAAAGAGGCTACCGGAGAGGCAGGGTCCAGATGAGTTGATTCAAGATATCATGACAGACAGCAATCAGACTTATAGGGGATACTGAGGCAGCATTTCATACGATGGATAAAGTTTAATTATTTTATTCAAATATCTAAATATTTATAAATATATAATTTATTCTTAAAGAAATATTTTGTGTAACATTTATATCATTAATTTTTAAGTTTTATATCACATATCTATAACAATAATTAATGAATATTCAGATATATGTTATATACTAATTCTATCATAAAATAATATATAAAATAAGTAGATATTTATAAAATAAAAATTTATTAACAAGTTAGATACATAATAATATATATGCTTTAAATCGACAAGGACAGGAAACTGTGGAATGAGCACATGGAGCTCTAAAAAAATCAGCTGCATAAAAATTTTTAAAAGGGGGAGTTGTATACACCTTCAGCACAAACATTTATTTTAAATTTTTTAAACTTGGATGCAAAAGGACTTCTGCTGCTCAAAATCTATGGCATCCTATAACTCAGCAAACTTATGGTGACATGAAATGGAAGGATCCTCTTGCAAGCATATGGCATGGTCCAGATCCAGTGTAATATGGGAAGAGGACATGTTTGTAATTTTCCACAGGATGCTGAAAGTGCCAGGTGACTACCAGAGAGTTTGGTTTGCCTTGAGGAAAGAGCAATTGACCAGACCAATGATGTCCATGCCCATGCTGTTGCCCATGCTGGTGCCCATGCTGATGAGCCACTTCCCTATGACAACTCAAGGAGAATTACCAGGTAGTAGCAACAAAGGACAGTCTTCAGACAAACTCAGATGACTGGCAAAGTGGACTGTTTAGAGGTCTTTGGTGGTCAGACACAGGATCACCACAGACATATATTTGGGAGATGTTAGGCCGAGTAATACAGGTACGAACGGAGATGGAACACTGGGTTCAGATTGATGTAGTGTGAAATGTACTTGCCTGTGTTTCGCCACTATCTATGTTGTTGGTAGGGAAAATTAACATTACTAGGTATGGGCTTAGCTTCAATGGAACTTGCTATGGCTGTAACTTAATGAACTGTGAATCTGACATTGTACAAGAAATTTCAGGTATGGAACTTCATCAACTTTTATAGCAATGCTTCCACTCAATGTTTTGGAACCTTGGTATGTAGATAGAGGTTTGGAAGTGTTGGATGAAATTCAAAAAGCTTTGAGTATACCTAAAAGAATGGTTGGATTGATCATTGCTGGAATTCTTCCTACAGTGGTCTCTTATGGCTACTGCTGCTACTACTGCAATAATGTTGTCTCAATACATTCAAAGTGTGCATTTTGTTAATGATTTGTCAAAGAATGTCACCTTAGCCTTAGAAATGAAAGAAAAGGGGTGGAGACCTTTGCCTGGGCCACCAGGAGTCCATTGCCAATGAGCGCTGGAGAAAGCTACCTTCCCAGGAGCTTGGAAAAGCCGTGAGTGGGGTTAAGGGGAGCAACACCTCTCACCCAGACCCGCCCAGATCCGCTGGGATCCAGGGCCTGAGAACCCTGGAACACAAAACCTCTGAACTTTCCGGTTTCCACCTGTGGTTGGAGACCTCTGCCTGGGCCACCAGGAGTCCATAGCCAACCAGCGGAGGAGAAAGCTACCCTCCCAGGAGCTTGGAAAAGCCATGAGTGGGGTTAAGGGGAGCAACACCTCTAATCCAGACCCTCCCGGATTCGCCGGGATCCAGGGCCTGAGAACCCAGGGACGTAAAACCTCTGAACCTTCCAGTTTCTACCTGTGGTTGGAGACCCCTGCCTGGGCCACCAGGGGCCTGTGCCTGGGGACCTCAGCCTGGGTCACAAGACTCCAGGAGAGAGCGGGTATCCCAGGAGTGCTGACTCACCTTTGAGCACAGGCAAAACCACCACTTATCTTCAAACTCACTGGATCAAGAGGGACCCTTGCAGGGCATAGGAACCAAGGGACAGCTGGGGACAAGATTCTTCTGATTTCTTTCTGCACCCTAGAGCAGACCCTGTGCCACAGCTCTCCAAACCCAAACACCTCTCAGAGAAAGCTGGTCTTCAAGGAATACTGACACAGAGGCCTGCAGGAGGGGCAAGCCACAACCAGACAGAGTAAGATCAGCTAACATCAGAGTTAACAAGATGGCAAAAGGCAAGGGTAAGAACATAAAGAAGAGAAACCAAGAGTACTCGGCACCATCAGAACCCAGCTCTCCCACCACAGCAAGCCCTGGATACCCCAACATACCAGAAAGCAAGACTCAGATTTAAAATCATTTCTCAGGATGATGATAGAAGACATGAAGAAAGAAATTAACAGCCTTAAAGAAACACAAGCGAACAGAGATAAGCAACTAGAAGCCTTTCAAGAGGAAATACAAAAATCCATTAAAGAATTACAGGAAACACAATCAAACAGGCGGAATTTCAAGAAAACACAATCAAACAGACAAAGAAAATGCACAAAACTATCCAGGAGCTAAAAATAGAAATAGAAACAATAAAGAAATCACAAAGGGAGACAACCCTGGAGTTATAAAATCTAGGAAAGAGATCAGGAATCATTGATGTAAGCACCACCCACAGAATACAAGAAATAGAAGAGAGAATCTCAGGAGCAGAAGATACCATAGATAACATCGACACAGCATTAAAAGAATATGCAAAATGCAAAAAGCTTCTAACCCAAAACATCCATGAAATCCAGGACGCAATCAGAAGACAGAACCTAAGGATAATAGGTATAGAAGAGAGTGAAGATTCCGAACTTGAAGGACCAGCAAATATCTTCATCAAAATTATAGAGGAAAACTTCCCCAACCTAAAGAAAGAGATGAACATAAACATACAAGAAGCTTACAGAACTCCAAACAGATTGGACCAGAAAAGAAATTCTTCCCATCACATTATAGTGAAAACACCAAATACACAAAACAAAGAAAGAATATTAAAAGCAGTAAGGGAAAAAGGTCAAGTAACATATAAAGGCAGACCTATCAGAATTACACCAAACTTCTCACCAGAGATTATGAAAGCTAGAAGATCCAGGGCAGAACTCATACAGACCCTAAGAGAACACAACTGCCAGCCCAGGCTGCTATACCCAGTAAAACTCTCAATTACCATAGATGGTGAAACCAAAATATTCCGTAACAAAATAAAATTTACACAATATGTTTCCACAAACCCTGCCCTACAAAGGATATTAAATGGTAAACGTCAACTCAACGAAGGAAACCACACTCTAGAAAACACAAGAAAGTAATCTTTCAACAAACTCAAAAGAAGATAGCCACACAAACCTAAAAGTTACATCAAAAACAACAGGAACCAATAGTCACTATTCCTTAATATCTCTTAACGTCAATGGACTCAATTCCCCAATAAAAAGACATGGACTGACAAACTGGATCCATAAAGAGGACCCAGCATTTTGCTGCATTCAGGAAACACACCTCTGGGATAAAGACAAACACTACCTCAGAGTAAAGGGCTGGAAAACAAGTTTCTAGGCAAATGTTCCCGAAAAACAGGCTGGAGTAGGCATTCTAATCTCGGATAAAATTTACTTTCACCCAAAAGTCATCAAAAAAGATAAGGAAGGACACTTCATACTCATCAAAGGAAAAATCTACCAAGAAGAACTCTCAATTCTAAACATCTATGCTCCAAATGCAAGAGCACCCACATTCATAAAAGAAACCTTACTAAAATTCAAAGCACACATCACATCTCACACATTAATAGTAGGAGACTTCAACACTCCACTATCATCAATGGATAGATCGTGGAATCACAAAATAAACAGAGACACAATGAAACTATCAGAGGCAATGAACCAAATGCATTTAACAGATATCTATAGAACATGTCATCCTAAATCAAAAGAATATACCTTCTTCTCAGCACCTCATGGTACCTTCTCCAAAATTGACCATATAGTCAGCCACAAAACAAACCTCCACAGATACAAGAAGATTGAAATCATCCCATGCCTCCTATCAGATCACTACGGTTTAAGGCTGGTCTTCAATGGCAACAATAACAACAGAAGGCCCACATACACATGGAAGCTGAACAATGCTCTACTCAGTGACAACTTGGTCAGGGAAGAAAAAAGAAAGAAATTAAACACTTCCTTGAATTTAATGAAAATGAAAGTACAACATACCCAAACTTATGGGACACATTGAAAGCAATGCTAAGAGGAAAACTCATGGCTTGGAGTGCCTCCAAAAAGAAACTGGAGAGAGCATACACTAGCAGCTTAACAACACAACTGAAAGCCCTAGAACAAAAAGAAGCTAATACACCCAAGAGGAGTAGAAGGCAGGAAATAATCAAACTCGGCTGAAATCAACCAAGTAGAAACAAAAAGAACTATACAATGAATCAACAAAACCAGGACTTGGTTCTTTGAGAAAATCAACAAGATAGATAAACCCCAAGCCAGACTAACCAGAGGGCATGGAGACAGAATCC
>CM052721.1:521666-544717 GCA_028551405.1 Uromys caudimaculatus | reverse complement strand
ATCAGACCTTCAAAGAAGACCTAATACCAATACTCTTCAATCTATTCCACAAAATAGAAACAGAAGGAACACTACCCAACTCCTTCTATGAGGCCACAATCACACTGATACCAAAACCTCACAAAGACCCAACAAAGAAAGAAAACTTCAGGCCAATTTCTCTTATGAACATCGATGCAAAAATACTCAATAAAATTCTTGCAAACTGAATCCAAGAACACATCACAACGATTATTCATCATGATCAAGTAGGCTTCATCCCAGGGATGCAGGGATGGTTCAATACCCATAGATCCATCAATGTAATTCACTACATAAGGAAACTCAAAGAAAAAAAACCGCATGGTTAATTCCTTAGATGCTGAAAAAGCATTGGACAAAATTCAACATCCCTTCATGATAAAAGTCTTGGAAAGATCAGGATTTCAAGGCCCATACCTAAACACAGAAAAAGCAATATACAGCAAACCAGTAGCCAACATCAAACTAAATGGAGAGAACCTTGAACCAATCCCACTAAAATCAGGAACTAAACAAGGATGCCCTCTCTCTCCCTATCCCTAGTAGTTGAAGTTCTAGCTAGAGCAATTAGACAACAAAAGGAGGTCAAAGGGATACAAATTGGTAAGGAAGAAATCAAATTATCACTATTTGCAGATGATATGATTGTATACCTAAGTGACCCGAAAAATTCCAGCAGAGAACTCCTGCAGCTGATAAACAACTTCAGCAAAGTGGCCGGACATAAAATTAACTCAAGCAAATCAGTAGCCTTCCTATACTTAAAGGATAAACAGGCTGAGAAGAATTTAGGGAAATGACACCCTTCACTATTGTCACAAACAATATAAGTATCTTGGTGTGACTCTAACCAAGCAAATGAAACATCTGTACGACAAGAACTTCAAGTCTCTGAAGAAGGAAATCGAAGAAGACCTCAGAAGGTGGAAAGATCTGCCATGCTCATGGATCGGAAGGATTAATATAGTAAAAATGACCATCCTGCCAAAAGCAATCTACAAATTCAACGCAATCCCCATCAAAATTCCAACTCAATTCTTCATAGACTTAGAAAGAGCAATTCTCAAACTCATTTGGAACAACAAAAAACCCAGTATAGCAAAAGCTATCCTTAACAACAAAAGAACTTCTGGGGGAATCAGCATCCCTGATCTCAAGCTGTACTACAGAGCAATAATGATAAAAACTGCATGGTATTGGTACAGTAACAGGCAGGTAGATCAGTGGAATAGAATTGAGGATCCAGAAATGAACCCATACACATATGGTCACTTGATCTTCGACAAAGGAGCTAAAACCACTCAGTGGAAAAAAGACAGCATTTTCAACAAATGGTGCTGGGTCCACTGGCGGTCCACATGTAGAAGAATGCAAATTGATCCATTCCTACCTCCTTGTACAAAGTTCAAGTCCACGTGGATCAAGGACCTCCACATAAAACCAGTTACACTGAATCTAAAAGAAGAGAAATTGGGGAAAACTCTCGAAAAAGTGGGTACGGGGGAAAAGTTCCTGAACAGAACACCAGTGGCTTATGCTCTAAGATCAAGAATTGATAAATGGGACCTCATGAAATTGCAAAACTTCTGTAAGGCAAAGGACACTGTCAATAGGACAAAACGGCACCCAACATATTGGGAAAAGGTTTTAACCAATCCTATGTCCGATAGATGGCTAATATCCAATATATACAAAGAACTCAAGAAGTTAGACTCCAAAAAACCAAATAACCCCATTAAAAAATCGGGAACAGAGCTAAACAGAGAATTCTCGACTGAGGAAATTTGCAGGGCTGAGAAGCACCTAAAGAAATGCTTAACATCCCTAGTCATCAGGGAAATACAATCAAAACAAGTCTGAGATTCCACCTCACACCAGTCAGAATGGCTAAGATCAAAAACTCAGGTGACAGCAGATGCTGGCGAGGATGTGGAGAAAGAGGAACACTCCTCCACTGTTGGTGGGACTGCAAGCTGGTACAACCACTCTGGAAATCAGTTTGGCGGACCCTCAGAAAAATGGACATAGTACTACCTGAGGACTGAGTTATACCTCTCCTGGGCATATACCCCAAAAATGCTCCAACATGTAACGAAGACACATGCTCCACTGTGTCATAACAGCCATATTTATAATAGCCAGAAGCTGGAAACAACCCAGATGTCCCTCATCAGAGGAATGGATACAGAAAATGTGGTACATTTACACAACGGAGTACTACTCAGCTATTAAAAGCAATGACTTAATGCAATTTGCAGCAAATGGATGGAAGTTGAAAATTTCATCCTGAGTGAGGTAACTCAGTCACAAAAGAATCAACATGGTATGTCCTCACTCATAAGCGGATATTAGCCCAAAAGTTCAGAATGCCCAAGTTTCATTTAACAGTAACCGCTGGACTGAGAGTGAGGTGTCAGACAGAGGAGTTGGAGAAAGGTCTAAAGGAGCTGAGGGAGTTTGCATCCCCATGGAGGGAGCAAGCATGTCAATGAGCCTGTATTCCCCCTGGTCTTCCTGACGTTTGGACCACCAACCAAAGAATCCACATCTATGGACCCATGATTTGGACCACATATGTGGCAGAGGATGACCTCGATGGCCATCAGGGAGAGAGGAGAGGCCATAGGTCCTGAGGGTGTTAGAGGCCCCAGTAAAGGGGAATGTCAAGTTGGGAATATGGGGATGGGTGGGCGGGTGGGTGGGAAGTGGAACTCCCTCATAGAGGCAGTGAGGGGGAGGGGATAAGGGGTTTCCAAAGAGGAGACCCAGAAAAAAGGAAACATTGGAAATGTAAATAAAGTATCAAAAATAAAAAAATAACAATAACAACAACAATAATAAACATAAAGAGCACAAAAAAGAAGAAAGAAAAACGTACTAAAGACATCCATGACATTTTTTTATAACTGAACAATTAGAACAATGCAGTTGAAGTTGCTAAGAAGGGAACTATTATAAATGTGGGAAATGGGGGAAAGTACTGATATGTCCATTTGGAATATAGACTTGAGAAATTATTAGACATATATGCAAGATTTGAGGTGGACAATTTATTCATTATAGAAAATAGACATCCTGGAACTTCTAACAACATATAACTACAGAACTCATCAGGAGTTGGTATCATAGAACACAGTGTCTTAAACTGTTGGTAAAAGTCACGCGACTGAATTAGGGCATCATGAAAATTTAGCAACAATAAAAGCTGTCTGGATGCACAGAAAAAAAAGAAATGAAAGAAAATATAGATAGTAAGTTAAAACAAAAGATAAATGTGTTATATGAAGTAGCGAAGTGTTTGGGAGATGCAGTTCATAGGCTAAAGGTCATATCACATTTGGGATGTCATGTAGAATATCAATGGATTGTATTAATCCTAAATGTATAATGAAAACTAGCTATTTTGGGACTGGGTATGTGTGCATCTTAAAGGTATTTGGCATGATGCTAACATTTCCATGGATCTAATTCAATTGCATCAAGAAAATGTGAATCTAAAAGGTATTAAACTCCTACAATTCAATGCTGCAAAGGTAGCCTCTGAGTGGTTAGAGCAATTAAGAAAGAGCATGCCTTCCTAGTCATCCTTTGCTCATTTGACCCTCTAGTATACTTGCCTTGGGTACCGTAATGGCTATAGGATTATGCCTGTTATCCCTTGTGATTAAGTGTACCTTCCGTTCCATTTTAAATATCCGCGCAGATCGCCATCATATTCAGCTCAAAACTGTAACCTAATGGTTATATCCCCCATTATAGAGGATCATAGTCAAAGACAGGTGAGATTCTCTCAGAAGTGGATCAACCTAAGATAGGGCATGAATGCCAGGATTCATGTTTCAGAAGACATAAGATTGACAGCTCTTAAGTGACACACATTCCTTCTGCCCTAGTAGCTGGGACAGATTTGGCTTATATAAAATAAAAACAATGAGATGTCAGAAGACATTTTGTCTGCTTCTGGGACATCCTGCCTATCAGGCAGAGTCAAATCAGTCCAGGGTCTGTGGCAGATTTCCTAGCCTGATGACACATGGAAGGATAAGAGGGAATATACTTGAAGCTCAAGGCAAGGGGATAAATGCTTTGTTAATCATGAAGGAAGGAATAAGATGAATAGGGTGACCAAGCCAGCCTAATCAGTCAATAGATTCTCCAGGGAGGGAGCAAGGATTAAAAAGAAAAGGCAATTAGACAATAGTGAAGCATGAACCCAGCCAGTTCTGAAGTTCAAGCAGGTGTGTGAATTGTATCTTAGCAGTGATGTTTTTTTTTAATTTTGTTTAAGATGTATTGAATATATATATATATGTATATATATACATACACATACATATATATACATATACATACATATATATACATACACACACACACACACACACACACACACACACACACACACACACACACATATATATATATACTGCAGTTGTGTTCAAACACCTCATGAAATTGAAAGGCTTCTGTAGGGCAAAGGCCACTGACAATAGGACAAAATGGCAACCAACAGATTGGGAAAAGATCTTTATTAATCCTACATCCAATAGAGGGCTAATATCCAAGATGTAGAAAGAACTCAAGAAGTTAGACTCCAGAGAATCAAATAAGCCCATTTGAAAATGGGGTACAGAGCAAACCAGAGAATTTTTAACGGAGGAATGTAAAATGGCTGAGAAGTACCTAAGGAAATGTACAACATCCTTAGTAATCAAGGAAATGCAAATCAAAAAAACCTTGAGATTCTACCTCACACAAGTCAGAATGGCTAAGATAAAAAACCCAGGTGACAGCACATGCTGGCAAGGATGTGGAGAAAGAGGAACACTCTTCCACTGCTGGTGGGATTGAAAGCTGGTACAACCACGCTGGAAATCAGTCTGGCAGTTCCTCAGAAAAATGGAAACACTATTACCTGAGGACCCAGCTATACCACTACTGGGCATAAACCCAAAAGATTCTTGAACATGTAACAAGGACACATGCTCCACTGTGTTCATAGCAACCATATTTATAATAGCCAGAAGCTGGAAAGAACCAAAATGTCCTTCAACAGAGAAATAGATACAGAAAATGTGGTACATTTATACATTAGAGTACTACTCATCTATTAAAAACAATGGATTCATGAAATTCTTAGGCAAATGGAAGTAGAAAATATCATCCTGAGTGAGGTAACCTAATCACAAAAGAACGCACATGGTATGCACTCACTGATAAGTGGATATTAGCCCAAAAGCTCTGAATAACCATGATAAAATTCACATAACACATGAAGCTCAAAAGAAGGAAGAGCAAAGTGTGCATGATTAGGTCCTCCTGAGAAAGAGGAACAAAATACTCATGGGAGCAAATGTGGAGACAATGTGTAGAGCAGAGACTGAAAAAACGGCCATCCAGAGACTGTCTCACCTGATGATTCATCCCATATACAGTCACCAATTCCAAAACTACTGTGGAAGCCAAGAAATCGCTGCTGAAAGGAGCCTGATATAGCTGTCTCCTGCGAGCCCCTGTCAGAGCATTACAAATACAGAAGCGGATGCTTGCAGCCAACCATTGGTCTGAGTGTGGGGCCGCCAAAGGGAGAAGTTAGAGAAAGGACTGAAGGAGCTGAAGGGTTTTATAACCTTATAGGAAGAATAACAATATCAACCAACCAGACCCCCCAGAGTTCCCAGGGACTAAGCCACCACCCAGGAAGTACACATGGGTCCAGCTGCATATGTAGCAGAGGATCAATGGGAGGAGAGCTCCTTGGATTTATGATGCCTCGATAGATGCCCCAGTGTAGTGGAATAGAAGTTTGGGAGATGGCAGTGGGCAGGTGGGTATAGGAACACTCTTATAGAAGCATGGGGAAGGAGTATAGGGTAGAGGGTTTCCAGGAATGGGAAAACCGATATGGGGATAACATTTGAAATATAAACAAAGAAAATATCCAATTAAAAAATAAAAATAAATTTTAAATGAAGAGGGGGAAAAAGGACCAACAAAATGAAAAAAAAAAGAGTAGATATTTCATGAGCTCTAAGAGAAAATCTACTACTATTAAGCTATTAAATAAATGAAGCAATAAAAAAGATTCCTAAGAAAATACTGCCATAGCCATAGAGTACTGTATCACTCAACCCTCAATAGAGAAATTTCTTTATGCAATAGTCAATAGTTAGTGCAAAAACCTAAAACTTGTGAAGATGAAGAGACTTTGAAATGCTCAACTCTAACTAGGTAGGCTGTCTATAGCATAAGTCTCCCCTCAAAGAGCAAAGATCTATGTAGAATAGAAAGAAAAAAGATTGTAAGACCAGGTGTTAATAGATGACTTGAAGGAAATAGCATTCCCAGACACAACATACAGATGTACCTATGAACTCACAGAGACTGTGACAGAATTCACACAATCTTCACAAGCTCAAACAAGACAAAATCCTAGTGGGGAGAAGTTCAAACACCTCCCTCTAGCAAAGGAGACATTGTTAGCTGAGAGCTCCTGACAAAGGAAAGGTCAGGTTTCTTCAATGGGGTGACACTGGGTATATGAACTACTACTCCAGTGGAGGCCTCACACCCAGGAACAGCTATCTAACACAAATAGAACTCAATAGTTATTGTTTTGTTTTGAAATAGTGTGAGAGAATATAAAGTTGGTGGGAAAGGAGATGGGATAGAATCTGGGAAGAGTCAGAGGAAAGGAATTAAGATGATCAAAATACATTCAAAGAAGCTCTCAAAGAATATAAAAACTTTTAAAATAAGTATTTTTTAAGAGATATTTATTTATATTTTATGTAGCATTTATCATAGAATATTGTAACGAAAACATCTGATACCAATTTTACAATTAGAGTTATCACAATAGTTTACCTTTTCCTCAAAAAATTATTGATCAAATTGCAGAGAAATTCTTACATCAGAAGAGCTCAAAAGAAACTAACAGAGACAACTAGATGTGGATGAAGATGGTCCCATGAGGCCCAGTGAAGGTGACTTTCCTGTTCTGTCACTGACTTGTCATCTCCTTTATATTAGATGGTACTTTGTGTAGACACTGAGAAAAATCAATGGATGTACTGAATCTATAAACATGCTCCAAGACCAGTCAAGTAAGTCCCATTTTTATCTGGAATTCACTCAAGTGGTAAGTTAAAGGGTTCAGTGTTCTTGGGCACCACCTTTGTGAAGAACCCAATAGAATTTCTTCAGGGAAATTCACGCTCCAGTTACGACTGCATCCCGTGGCACAATCTTTAGAACAATGGGTTTTGCTGGTTGAAGAAGTGCTTGTCTGCGTAATTTCAGAGTTATCTGCAACAGGGGAAGAAAAATATTGAGAAGCGTTGAGTGAACCAATAAAAACCCCAGAAGAAAAGTAAAAAAAAAACAAAACAAAAAAACAAGTGTTTGGGACAAAAATGGTTTGCAGAAACAAAAAGATGAATTTAAAATCATGTAGTGTGATATTAATTCTCCCTTATTCTAGGGGTTGTGTCAATTAGATCTTGCATCTCAATGTGCATTATGTAAAATGGTGGTTGAGAATCTACTGAATTCAGGGTCTGAGACAAATTCATGCTGGTTTATACCACTTATGTTTTGTGCTGATTTAGAATAAAACAGATTAGTTTCACATTTTTAACCTTATTCTTAGTTTTTATGTCAAATTAATTTTTTAAGTCATGGAAAGTTATTTTTGGTTTTGCACGGTAACCATTAGAGGACACATTCCAACTTTATTAACAGTCCTCAACCCCCAGATCATATCTCACCACTACACTTCAGCATATGCAGGGCAAGCCTTCTGGAGGACAGATACTTTGCCAGTTATTCTAGCACCTATTCTTGACTTCCAAGGATGGGATGAATGGGAAACTCTAATTCTACAAGATTTTTCAATAATGATTGAGTCTCATGTTCTTCAGTGGTGAATGGACAAACCTTCTACTCACAGGAAAAGGTAGGGGAAAAAAGTTGTCACGGATTCAAAGAGGAGACCCAGAAAAGGGGAACCATTGGAAATGTAAATAAAGTATCAAAAAAAAAAGTTGTTGGGGATGGATGTTGGGTTTTGTCAATGGACTTTTCTGTGTTACAGAGATGATTATAATTTCTGCAATTTGTAGCTACTTACATAATGAACTACATTCATTTATTCATTAATATGCTTATTTGTTTGTTTATGTTGAACCACCTCATATCTCTGTAATAAAACCAACTTAATCATGGTGAATGATAAAAAAAAAAAAGTTGTCATGGAGACAAAAAAGTGTCAAATTTAAAATGATGGGAGCTTAAAGAACATCCGCCCTATTCCAGGTGTGACATTGTGTCATAAAACTAGAACCTTGTTTTATGTCTAAATCTTTGTACATATGTTAAATGCTTTAGTAATAAAGTACTAAACTAAGTGAAGGTGTGTGTGGATAAAGCTATACAACTGCTTTAAAGATCAGGTCAAAGAATAAACACATCTGTCTCTCTGTCCAGAAAAACCTCATTAATATAAAGAAGCTCCACTCTAAATACCCAAGGCCTACATATTTCGTCCAAACCTTTACATGAAACAAGACCAAGTTATACAAAAAATGCAATATTAATTCTTTTTCTAAATATCATATTTTACTCTTTTATAATTTAAAGTCTTGCACACATGGTTTTGCTGGAGGTGTACAAAAAGATGTACATATAAATATTTACATAAATGGTAGTGTTGATTTTTGATTAAGGGGTCAATCAAAGAAAATTATAACTGTAAGCCAGGCTTTCAAACATTTACTAAAGTATTTTAATGGGAAAACTCTCCTCAAAGAATCATTTGATGTTTCTGAAAGGAATAATATGAGGTGATATACAAAAGAGAGGGGATATCCTTCAATACATAGAGAAGAAACTTTTTTTAAAAACTGGAAGTTTTAATGGTGCATAGAGAGTGAAACTAATCTGCAGGAGCCAAAACTAGAACATGGAGTAAATAAGAACAGAAACCTAAGAGGAATATTCATTTAGAGAATGAACAGTAACTTGAAGTATGAGAGCAGAATAAGAAGGGGAATAAAGATACATACTTTACAGAAATACTATAATTACTTATTTTCTAGAGCACAGCTCCTGAGAAATGAGCTGGAATCATCAAGACATTCCAAAAGATTGAAATTTATTGTAACATACAAATTTCTAAAGACTTATGGTTTATGTACAAGAGTGTTATTCCTGCACATTACACATATACTACAAGTAGGAGGTCTCAAGGAAGGCAGAGTGAGCCAACAGAGGCCCTGGAACTGGACATAGAAATGGTTATGAGCTACCATGTGGATACTTAATTCCTTTCCAAGAGTAGCAACTGCTCTTAATAACTGAGCAGCCTCATGAATTTCACCAACTGGCTTTCCAAATAATGATTCTCAACTTGGCATGACAATCAGAGATGAGCTTTTAAAGCCACACTCTGCATGAGTTGTCTTAGGATTTCAAAAAAGACCAGCCATCTTAAGTTTCTGGTTTCTTTTTAAGACACACAGCCCATGCTGGCTTCAAATTCACTAAGTGGCCAAGGATTACTAGATCCTCTAGCTTCTAACTCCTGAGTGCAGAGATTATAGGCATGTACGATCACAGCTTGTTCATGTAGTTCTGGGATTTAGAACCAGAGATTTGTGCATGATAGGTAAGCATTTTGCCAAATGAAAAAGATTCCAGACCCCAGGTATGAGTTTAAAATCTCCTCTGTAATTCTAATGTACATCCACTGATTGAAAAGACTGTGAGAAGAGAGCTTCTGTAAGCTCTGGAAGAAGAGTGCAACATGCAACAAACATTGAAAACATGACCATTGTACCTCTGGATGGTACATGACATACACAATCTCCAATGTACATGACTGGAATTTCAAACAGAATGCATGGAATCCTGTCATATTGGCCTACACTGACTCTTCATAATGCTAGGTTCTGTTCTATTCAGACAGAGAACAAGAAAACCTTTAGCTAATATGTGGATACAAATAGCACAGGTGGCAAGATAACAAATTATTAAACCTCAAACGTGCCTAACCATTTTTATACACAGAGCCTTCCATTGGAAAAATGCCTCACATAAAACATTATTTGTAAAGATAGCTTTCTCCCTCACCTGTGTTTCCTTACAAGGCTGGAAGAAGAAGTTCTGCAGAATTTTAGTGAGAGCAAGTTTCATATTCATGAGATCAAACCTCATGCCAATGCAGTTTCTGGGTCCATTTCAAAAGGCACATATAGATAAGGATCAATGTTGCCCTTGTTCTCCTTGTTGAACCTGAAGACACAACAGTAGATGACAAGTTAACAAACGATAAAAGCATAAGACCTACACATGTGAAGCTGACTCTTGACATCTAATCAGTACACATAGGTACTTTGGGAAAGATTCATGGAACTTCTCCTTGCAGGTATTTGGATCTGAAAATTTTACACTAAAGTCCTTTCCATCCCCCTTTCCTTGTAAGAGTCTCCATATGTTTGAAATAAGATAAATACTGTTTTTTTAAAAATGCATCATTTTGCAGACACACACTCGTATAACAGTGGTGCTATGGGGCAGGAGGAAGCAATCATTTTCTGATTGGATTGGAGACCCAAATCAAAAAGGAAATTAATGTCTGCAACTGTAAATCTGGTCAAAATCCCATGGCTACAGACATCATAGGCACTAGATGACAATATTTTGCTAAGTGGACAAGGTATCAAAATATCTTCTAAATATTTATTACACACAAAATTTAGTGCTGATCTGCGCTGTGGTCAGCAAAACTTCAGTTTGCAATGGGAGACATTTGATGCAGAAACTTATGACTGCTCATAGTGTTGAGAATAAGCACTTGTGGAGTTCTCAGCCCCTCTGAAGCTCAGGAAACATCACAGAAGAAAGGTCAGAAAGAATGTAAGAGTTGGGATATGAAATAGATTCTGTGAAGTACTATCTTCTGAACATGACATGTACATTGCACTCATTAACTCACAGCAGCTGTCAATACCTACAGAAGACTAGACACCTTGTCATTCCATCATGAATAGGGAAGGGAGTCCATGAAATGCCACCTCCATAAAGAGATGTTGGCAAGAAGGAAGAAGTTTTTCTTCACTGGTGCAACCAATGGAGAGTTGACCATTCTCCAGTTTTTAATGCCTTCATTTATGCTTATGCAAGCAACCCTAAGTAAAGTCACAAGTCACCAAAAAAAAAAAACCACATAAAAACAGGCAAAGGACTTCTTGGAGATAGACAGGAATTCCACATGAGTGGGTAGGAGAAACGACAGGGCAGAGTGAGGTGAAAATGACCAGAATTCAATCCATTCATGTGATTGTCAAAAAAATAAAAAGGAACAAGAAAGGAACTACATCCTTAAACACTAAAAATCCATTCAGGATGATGCTGAGTTCTGTCTCCGAAAAGCACATTTCATTTGGAATGCAAATAATGTCGGTTCCTGACCCACATTTAAGTGGGTCATAAATGACTTGAGGAAGAAGGAGGAAAACACTCTGTATTTAAGTGGTCATGTTTCCTTCCCATCTCACTTCCACTCTCCTCTATTTTCTTCCCTTTCACTGCCATTCTCCTCACAGAATGCAAGTGGATGTAAAATCACACTTAGAACACCTTCCTGTAAGCGACATCATATCATACAAAGGCCTGCATAGTGGAGAGCAGTGTTCTGCAACTAGGGCTCTGGAACCTTTCAGGACAGAGTTCCTCAGGCTCTGGACAGTGCTGTGGGTCATGGTGAAGAATATAAAATGGAATCATCACTATTGATCCTTTTGAGATAAACTCACCATTGATTTCAACCTCTTTTTTACAGGCTCTCTCAAGTCTATTAGCAATTGGATATACTCTGAGGGTTTCATTCACCACCATATCCAGGTATTCCATTTCCATCACAATATCATAGGTGGGAGGTGCCTAGGAATAAAGAAAAAGATTTGTGCTAAGATTGTAGATTAACTTTCAACTGTGTCTAGTGTTGAATTCTCAGCATTCCCAAAGTCAAACACAGCAACTCAAAGGACCTTAGTTAGTACTTACAATACATTTAAAGGTTTTAAAAATTGTTTTATTTCATACATATAGATCTTTTGCTTACATGTTTGCATATACCATATGAGTACAATGGCAACAGAAGCCAACAGAGGGCACCAGATTTCCTGTAACTAGGTTTAGAGCTGTTGAGAGCTGCCATTTTCATGCTGGGACTCAAAACATGGATGGATCCCATGGAAGACTAGCAAGTGCTCTTAACTATTGTGCCAAGTCTCAAGCTCCTTACAAAGTGGAATAACTATCATGTGGTGCCTGGAAGATGCTCAGTTAGTGAAGGGTCTATCTACTATGCAAGCCTCAGAATGAAGGGTTCAGATACAAATCATTTCTAAATCCTCACACAGTGGTGGCCATCTATAATCCCAGTATCAGGAAGACTCAGTAGCTGAGTCAGGGCATACCTGGTTCTCATTGGCTAGACAACCTAACCTAATTGATAAGCTCTAGGTTTGGTAAGAGAGTCTGTATCATAAAACAATGTGGAGAGTGATTTAGAAATATACACAATGTAGGTCTATGACCTACACACACAGATACACACACACATGTGCACACTGAGAGAGAGGGAGAGGAATTTGGCTCATGATTTAGACACCAAGGCTCACACCTTGGCTTCTTCTCCATTAACTATAAATAGATAGGAGGAATCGTGGCACAGAGATGAGGCAACCCATGCCACTCAGTGAAGGCCAAGGCTAGGCTCTTCCGGTGCAGGGAAACAGCAGATCCAGCAATATCATTGAACTATACAGAGAGCTGTATGTGAAGTGCGTATCTTTAACAATACACGGGTAGTGTTCATGTTGCTTACTTGGTACTCTTGTGGTTCTTGATCACAGACATACCAGACCCAGCCCAGTGTCACAAAAAACCTTCTGTTGGCTTGAGATTTATGGCCCATTTCTCCTTCTGTGGTCCGTTTATAATAATTTCTAAACAGTGCTAGTAAAAGCCACTCCTTGTGCTCTGGTGACAAATTATCAAGGGATGCTCAGATATCTCAGTGAGCAAAGGCACCTGCCCCTGAGCCTACTGACATGCTTTGGACCCTTAAAACTCATGTAGTAGAAAGAGAGAACAAATTCCTTCAGGTTGTCCTTTGAACTCTACACACATGCCCACATACATATATAAACTCATATACATACATAAGTCTGTACATGTGTACATGCACATTTACATACATATATAACTACATACAAATATCCAAAAATGTTAAAAGAAAAATCACCAAAATTCGAAAGATGGTTAAGTGGTGTGAATATATACTCACACTCACTCACACACACATTCACACACACACACACACACACACACACACACTAACCCTTACTCACTCTCTGTCTCTGTCTGTCTGTCTCTCTCTTTCTCTCTCTCTCTCTCTGTCTCTCTCTTTCCTTCTCTCTCTCTCTCTCTGTCTCTCTCTCTCTCTCTCTCTCTCTCTCTCTCTCTCTCTCTCTCACACACACACACACACACACACACACATAAAATACTGCAGGTGACAAGAATGTGTCCTTGTTGAGGCTTCTCCTATTCCCTCCAACACCAACTGCTCACCTTATTGGACAAAGCCCTATCGATCTCCTCCTGCAATTTCTTCTGGATATCAGGATGAGTGGCCAGGGAATACAGGAAAGTGTGCTGCTGGTAGTTTCATAGCCAGCAAAAATTAAGATAATTGACTGTGCTGTGATCTCCATGTCGGACAGGGCTGGAAGTAAGAGAACATATCAGGTAAGTCATGTCAGGATGGACCATCACAGAGGAAATGAGGAGAAAATCAAATGAACCCCCATTTTCCTAGAGAGATTATAGAGATGCTGTCTAGTCACTCTGTCATCACCATGACAGCAACATGACACATCCAGAGAAGAACGCTTCTTATAGGTTGTCTCAGTGTTTCTGCTGTTCCTCATCATTCCCAATTGGCTGCTTCAATACATGAATTTTCTTGTTTGTAAATTTTATTTTTATTTATGAGTATTTCTGTATGTGGTGGGGTACCATATATGTGGGGAGGGTGCCCATGGAGGTCAGAAGTGGGCATCTAATTCCCTGGACAAGCAGTTATAGAAGGTCCCTGCTTTAGCTGAGGATGATTTTTACTTTTATTTATGTGTGTTTGTACAGGTGCCCATGGAGGCCAAAAGATCGCACTGGAAACCACAGGCAGTACATCACCTTGTACCATGAATGCTGTGATTAAGATGTTAGTAAATTCTTTCTTCCAATTAGTGTAAGTACTTGCTACTAAACTGAAACTGGAGTATAAAACCACAATCATTGGCTATCATTAAAATTAATATTTATTTTAGCAATCAAAAATGAAACAGAAGGGCTGAGGATATGCAGCTCAGTAGATGGGGCTATGAAGCCCTGGGTTCAGTCTCCAGCACTGTATAAACCAGGCATGGTAATGTCTGTCATCTGAGTTACACTGGAAGATTGACTGGAGAGAAGAGGGACAGAGCTGGATGAATTCTGCTTCTCAGAAATGAGGGGATCTTCCCCTCAAAGACTGAACACTGACAGTTTCCTAGAAGTTCTTTTTATTGTTACACAGACGGAAAGTTTAGCAAGTCAATTTCCATACACAAAACCTCTTATTTGACAGAGGGTTTGTCTTGAAAGACCCATCACCTAAGCACTTCTCAGCCATAGGAGACTTCCTGGTTTGCCAGGCGTGCCTCCAGACTAAGTTATGCTAAGGCTCTGGGAATATTTCCAAGAACACCAGAAAATCTCACATAACAGTCACTGAGAGAAGGCTACTTCAAAGCGGAGGTGCCATCCCTCCAGATTCATGCCAGATGCAATGGTTCTGCTAAAACTCTGCTGCAAGGCATCACATGCCTATAGTCTCAGGAGTTAAAGGTCATTTTCAGGCATATCATGAATGTGGGTTAGCCTGGGCTACATAGGAGACTGTGTCAAAGGAGGAGGAAGTACAGAAGAATTTGAAGTTAGCTGATCACATGAAATTGGGCAAACAGGAAAGGACTCAAACACAAAGTACATGATGACTTTAAACAGTAAATGTGGGGACCCAGAATCATACTACTACATATAAGCATGTGTGTGTGTTGGAAATAATCGAATATGAAAGAATGGAAAACTCGCTTTCCATTAGCTACTGATGCACACCTGTAGAATAAATTCTGAAATTGGAATGCCATCGGTTTACAGCCATGATAGTAATAATGGCTTTCAATTAGAAAATAAACACAGATGAGAGGCTAGATAGATGTCAGTGGGTAAGAGTACCTATTGGCACATGTGTGAGGACCTGAGTTTGAATCCTCAGTTCCCATGTATAAAGCCAGGTGGGGCAGCACACCCATGTAACCACAACATTGTGCATCCTTGTGTCCTCCTGGATTCCAGCCTAACCCCAGGTTTAATAAAAGACCCTGTCTTGAGGAAATAAGGCAGAGAGGGTAGAGAGGTATTGAGTAAGACACTGGGTGCCTTTATCTATTATCTGTACCCACTCCTAGGGGTATGCACAAATGCACATACTCCTGCACATGCATCTTCTACACCAAGAAGATAAAAATCTGTAAGCAATTTTTTATGGTTTTTCAAAACAGGGTGGCTCTGTATAACCCTGCCTGTCCTGCAATCTATGATGTAGACCAGGCTGGCCTTGAACTCACAGAGATCCACTTGCCTCTGCTTGTTAAGTGCAAGGATTAAAGGCATGCTCCACAACTCCCCAGCTATGAGTAATTTTTAAGTACATAAAAGAATGAAGAAGACCAATGCATTTGTACAAAGAAGCTGCTTACACATCACACAAAGGAAAGGCATATCTTTACCATGGAGTGGGCTAGAGAACACATGTTCAACAGGGGCTCCCAGAGAGCTTCAGCACCATTTGGGTTCATGCACCCTGGCAGGATTATTAGACACAGATATCAAGGCAGAACTCTGAGAGTGCATGCTGGGAAAGATGCAAAAAACACCTGTGTTCACACAGGTAACACACAGACGACTGGAGATATCCATCATGGCCATCCTTAATGGTAGCAGCAAACTTTTGCCCATGTGCATCCAGAAAATTCCATGTTGATAATAGTCACATCTGTCTTTCAGCAACTCAACAACAGTATCCCTCTACCTAGTAAAGCCTCCTTGCATATTTCCTGAGCAACCCACCCACTTCCTGAGAGTTTTCTTGTCCACAGATCAGGAAGGGTTGACTTACCTTTATGAGACACTTTGTGTTTGGAGTTATTATGAGCATTCATCATCAGTTGAAGAAAGTCCACCTGGTTCTAGAAGCAGAAAGAGAAGTTGCAAAAATGGAAGGTCAAAGGTAAGGTCAGAGGTCAGAGGTAGATCAGGAATGCAGAACCTTAATTCTCTCCTTTCTGAGACATCATTTTCTTAAATTCACAACTGTGGCTCTGGTTGCTTGTGTCATCAAGGAACAAAAGCAAGAGTGACTAAACTAGGAAGAATCTAGTTTCCACATCAACCACGGTCACAGTAAACTATGATGAATACAATTTTAAGCAATGACTTTTATTCTTTGGAAATATTTTTGAAGGAGAGAATTTGATCATTTTTATTTGTTATTGGAAAATTTCATACATGCACAGAATCAAATATGGTCATCTCCATCCAACTGTTTCCCCAATCCAATTCCTTCTACATCATCTATAACATTTCTTCCTCCACCCTCTATGCCCTCTTCTTAATCACCTACTGAATACAAGGAGTACTGCTTACATGTGCATGGCTGGGGGCCATCCACTGCTGCAGGGGAAATCTATGAGTGTCCACATCCTCCCTCCACAGCTAACAACTCCCAATTGTTCCTCAGCAAGGGCCATGCTTGGAGAGATCCTGGCCGATGTGCGCTTGAATTTTGACTCTCTTGATCTGGTTCAGATCTTGTGCCATGCCAATTATTTTTCATTTCTTATGCATGATATTCTAGTTTTCATTCCTATTGCTAAGAGTTAATTCCTGGCTTATTCTCAAACAACTTTTTAAAAATCCAATTTCTCCTCTCCTAGAAAATATAAATATTCTTTCTCTCTCTAAACCAAGCCTTCTCTCCCTCCCATTAGCACACAGGTCACATATTCACAGCGCAGCATGTTTTCAAACTGTGAAACTCTTATAAAGCCACCATGTTTTACGTTCTGCTTAATTTCCAAGTGATTTTCTTTCATTCTCTCCACATATTTTTTGAAAAATTTTATTGAATTCTTTGGGAACATGGAGATATTTAACATCTCATATATTGGTGTGAGGAATGGAAAGAGTACTAGAAAAACAAAAAAAAAATGAGTTTTATTGGAAATGCAAGTTTCATTTTTAAAATCATAAAGCAATCCCTAGAATAAGTCACCAGTGTCTCAACCAGAAGTCATTGTCTCTGTGACCTTTCTCACACTGGGGCAGTAGCATACTTCTCCTCCTGCATTTTGATGTAGCCAAAACTGCAACCTGACTCGTAAATTTAACTCTGTTCCTGGAGTTCATGCAGATTCAAAAAGAAATACATAGGCCGATAAGATGGATCAACAGCTAAGTGTTCCTGCAGACAAGTCTAACAACCTGAGTTCGATCCCTGAATCCCACTCTGTGAAAGAAAGAACCAAATGCTCTAAGTTGTCTTCTGATTTACATATGCCACACAAACACCAAATCATTCAGACACAAAGAACAGCCAAGGCTACACAGAAAACCCTGCCTTAAAAAGAAAAAGAAAAGAAAAAGAAACAAGCTCAAAGATAGGTAACCAAAAAGCAGAAAGAATGAAAAATCACATACTCTCCCTCACTTCCAGGTTCTAGCTTATATGAATAAATATGTGAACAAGGCTAAGTGTAGATATCATACAGTGCTTAAAGGAGACACAGAGGGTAATATCAGAGAACAAGAATGGAGTGTAGGCATAGGGACACATGAGCTGTGAATCAAAATATAATTGACAGGGAAAGTATTAAAACCCCAAATGACACACCATGGTTAATTGTACCCAGAATATATATATAAAAAAAACAGTTAGCACTGCCAGAAGAGCCAGGTTTGATTCCCAGCATCCACATGTTTGCTCTCAACAACCTTTAACTCCAGGTCAAGGAGATTCAAAACTCCATTATGGCTCATTAGGTACTTCATGCATGCAGGCAAAACAGCCATACATGTAAGAGAAGAACTAGCCAGCCAGTGATGGTGGATGCCTTTAATCCCTGCACTCAGAAGACATGGGCAGACTGAGCTAGGTGAGTTCAAGACCAGCCTAGTCTGCAGAGTGAGTTTGGGGATACCCAAAGATAGACAGGAAAATGCTGACCCTAAAAATTGAGAGAGAGAGAGAGAGAGAGAGAGAGAGAGAGAGAGAGAGAGAGAGAGAGAGAATACAAAATCATACATTAAAACACCTAAGTCATGCATTTCTGGCAAACATTTATATGTACATTAGCCACAGCTACTATAGACAATGTATATTCAGTTGCTTAATAAGTTAAAAATTGAATTACTTTTTAACTCAGCAATGCTGATTCTGAATATAATCCCCAAAATATAAAACCACACATCTCACATCAGGAAAAGGAAGTTTAAGAGGAGAAAATAACTTAGAAGAGGACACTAGATAAATTTCAATGTCTGGGGGGATACCCGTGGGCCCCACACTCTCAGAGGATAGGGGAGAAGGAAACTGTGAAAGGCATGAGGTTGGGGTTAGTGACCAGGTTGTGAAGTGAATAAATAAATGATTAACGGGAAGAAAAAAACCTCGAGTCCATGGAGCATCAAATCCTGTCAGAAAGCAAGAGTGTGCAATGTTTTCATGTCAACTAGACCTTTGAACCCTGGCACTTAATGGCATGCGGTATCACCTTTACACAAAGAAGTACATAGCTACAATACATTATCCTTGCACAAGTGGAATGCCTCCTCCTAAAAATTATCAACTCCATGGAACTTTCCAGAATACTCACCCCATATTTTTCCATGCTTTTTATAGCACTCCGAGTCATATTTCCATAAGCCCTGGAATGAGAAATTGCACAAAATCCTTTATTGTCCTGTATGTCCTGACCATTCTGTAGCAAGAACAACAAAACCCACAAATCCCATGAAGGCAGATTTATTGTGTCTGAAACAGAAAAGCTCTTATTCAGAAATTTTGACATGTCAAGAGCAGGATTCATCAGTGGGAAAAGACAGAATGAGAGAACAGGACACATGATTGCTTCCTGTGGACTTCGGGTTCCAACTCACAGACATAGACATGTACACAGACAACACATGCACACCACATGCACTAAAAAATTAATGGTTATGATTATGATAATGATTAACACAATTGATTTAAGAATGTGCAAGTTAAGCACAGATCCTGTAGGAAGAAAATCTTGAACAGACTGCAGCCCAAGCTTTGCCATTCAGCCTCTGGGTGTGAGCTTGGGAATGTCTGTCTAGGAGACTGACCATGGGCCAGGTATCAAAGCAGACTCATCACAAACAGTACCCCAGACTTAGAGCCTACATGGCACATTACTTTCTCATTACTCAATTTTCTAATAATTTTGTTAAATAGTCCTCTCCCTAGTGGCTCTTCTTTTAACAGATCTTTAAAAGAAAAGAAGAAAATAAAAAACTCATTATGTAGATAAGGATCTAAGGTGACTGACAACAATCACCCTGTCTCAGATATTCTCACTTGCTACTCAGACTCATGTAGAAGATTGCCACCTTTAAAGGAAGAAAGGGAGGTGTAGGTACATTTCAGCATGTACAATAGAGCTGTTTCAGTATCATGTGTAAGGGCCTGAATCCCATAATCAGCACCAAGAAAAATGAAATAGGCGCAAAATATGTCACTAGGCCTGGAGATGTGGCACAACACTTAAGGTTAAGAGCACTGACTGACCTTGAAGAAGGTCCAAGTCCATTGCCAGAAGCCCCTTCCTGCATCTCACTTCCATCTCTTAACTCTAGCTCCAGGGAATCCACCACCTTCTTCTGTCCTCTATAGGTACTGCACTCACGTGCACAAACACACACACAGAACGCTATATATATAAAATCTGTCTAAATGGAGTAGTCACTAACCAGGATCCCAGTAACTAAATGAAGAGAGAATATAAATTCTCTAGTTCTAAAGAACCAAAACATGAATAATACATGCTGGTTCTACTGCCATAGAAAAAAACTTCGTCGGATCAAAGAGATATCAAGTATATGAAAAGCTTCCCAAATATTGGGCGTGGGGACCTGTGATAAGCTGATGCTTCAGAAATATTCAGAAAAACAAACTGAAAGTGTTGCTGAAAATACCTCTTACAAAGAGATTTTAATCTGGGAAATATGAATTGGTGTCCTAGAAGTTGGAAACTCCTTCAAGATTATCTCCAAATAACTACAGCAGTGCCTTCCCAGACTCTGCACTACTCAAGATACAAATCTTCCTTTATTGCTCACAAGGTCAGAGCATCATGTCCTCAGTATCAAGATTGAATGAGATGGAGATCTGGGCATTTTCCTCAAGGTGAATTTCAATAAACTGACACTAGGAATGGTGACATAGCTCTGAATGGAAGAGTACTTGCCACCAAGCCTGATACACTGAGCTCTATTCCAACTTCTAAGATGACAGTAATAGAAAATTGACTCCCACAAACTGTCCTCTAACCTACACATGCCTGCTATGGCATATACACACCCTCACCCAAAAATGAATAAATGGGCTGTGAGAATTAATGGGAGCCATGGAGATGCTTCAGTGGGAAAAGCACCCTGTGGAAACAAGAACTTGACTCCCCAGGACCTGTGTAAATTAATACCTGGAAGGAGGTAATAGAACTATCTTACAAGAGCTAAACTAGTCAAGTGAGAGAGAGAGCCAGGTTAAAGTGAGAGACTCAGCCTCAAAGAACAAAGTATAGAACAATCAAGAAGACACCAAGTGTTAACCTCTGTACTCCACATACACACGTAGACATGCATATGCCCCTGCACACACATATGGGTACTCACACACATGCAAATTTCTATATACATACTATAAAAAGACACACACACACACACATGCACAAATTTCTTACTGAGTTTTAATATGGCAAACAAAAGCCCAGAGGACACTTGGACATTCTCTGGAATCATGAGAAGACACAGTATGAGGTCTTGAGATCTCAGGGTTTCCTCATTAGGATCAGTTAATAGAACGAAGTTATTATTGGACATAAGCAGAAGCCATATGAACATCTCAGTCAACACTCACCTTGTAGTAATTCAACCCAGTGCCTAAATACAGCAGAGGTTTGGCCCCAGGCATTCCCTGTTTCATAAAAGTTCCATGCGTACGGGTCCCATATCTATAAAGGGAAACAGAAAGACTTATGGCCACACACACAGAAGAGAGGAGACAAGCACGACCATCATCAAAAACTGACACAAACCAACAACTTGGCTGCCCCTCCATTCCCAGAGAGCTTTGGTGAGGGGGCCATTGGGCATATCAACACATTGCTGAGTTCTGGTGGATCTAGGGGTAACTGACACTCATTTGAGTCATACCTACCCTAAATATTATCTGTAAACCTGAGCAAGAGAGAGTTGAAGAAGAGAGGGTGTTGGGGTGCCCATCAGATATGTGTAACATTAGTACAAACTTTAAGAGTTAGTACAACTGGGGCTACAGCTCAGAAGTAAATGGTTTCCCTAATATATGTATTCTCTGGCTTGATCACCCAAACTGCCAAAATGTTAAAATGTAAAATGAACTCAGTCGTCATTTCATTTTGGGCCTTTGATATGACTCTACATGTAAAGGCACTGGCTGCTAATATTGAAAATCTGAGTTGGTCCTCAGGGACTGCAGGATAAGAGAGAATGGACTCCCCATATTGTCCTTTGACCTACAGCTACATGCACACACATACAATGTCGTGCATGCTACCACTAACCTTAATAAATTAAAAATATGAAAAATTTAACTTTTTTACAAGAGTTAAATTCAAGGTCTACTATCATTTTTTCTTTTCTTCTTCTTTTTTTGTATTTAACATGTGTTTATTTTCATTAAGGTTTTCCCACATTAAACTTCCCGATCACAGTGTATTCAAGAGCATCTAGCATGATTTCAGATATTTTAAGAATTTCAGTATTATAGAAGATATACCTTATATCAAAAATGAATGTGTGGGTCCAGTTCTGGCTCTCTTTGGTTGTCTCTATTTCAGGTCTATGAAAACTTTGGTCTTAGTTTTGGTAATCAGTTGATATTTGGTAGTACTTTGACATTTCAGTCTCCATACTAGATTTTTCTTTTTTTTTTTTTTTAAATTAATTAATTAATTTATTTTTGATACTTTATTTACCTTTCCAATGTTTCCACTTTTCTGGGTCTCCTCTTTGGAAACCCCCTATACCCTCCCCCTACTCGCCTCTGTGAGGGAATTACTCCTCCCACCTACCCACCCACCCATCCCGATATTCCCACCTTGACATTCCCCTTTACTGGGGGCTCTAGCACCCTCAGGCCCAAGGGCCTATCCTTTCTCCCCGATGGCCATGGAGGTCATCCTCTGCCACATATGTAGTCTGAACCATGGGTCAATAGATGTGTATTCTTTGGTTGGTGGTCCGAACTCCAGGATGACCGGGGGGGGGGGTGTGTTCAGGCCCATTGACGCTCTTGCTCCCTCCATGGGGCTACAAATACCCTCAGCTCCTTCAGACCTTTCTCCAACCCCTCCATCTGGGACCTCACTCTCAGTCCAGCGGTTACTGTTAAGTGAAACTTGGACATTATGAACTTTTGGGCTAATATCCGCTTATCAGTGAGTACATACCACGTTCGTTTTCTTGTGACTGAGTTACCTCGCTCAGGATGATATTTTCAAGTTCCATCCATTTGCCTGCAAATTTCATTAAGTGATTGTTTTTAATAGCTGAGTAGTACTCCATTGTATAAATGT
>CM052721.1:501702-521166 GCA_028551405.1 Uromys caudimaculatus | reverse complement strand
AAAGAGAGAGACTCATATAGAGAGACAGATGTGGACAAGGACACACAAAACACCCCCCCCCCACACACAGACAGACATATACATACTGACAGACCTAAACACAGAAACAAATACACACAGAGACACAAAGAGACAGATATATACAGACATACACAGACACATGCATAGAGACAGACAAAACAGAAATACAGACACACACAGAGACACAAAACACACATAGACACAGAGAGAGAGAGAGAGAGAGAGAGAGAGAGAGAGAGAGAGAGAGAGAGACACACACACACATACACACAAACACTCCAGGTAATGTTAATAGGTCTTGACTAGCTTAATGACAGGACACTTCTAATCTTTCCTCAGGCTGTAAAACACTCCACTCTGGTATTCCAGAGTTAACATTGTTTGGAATCTCTATTTCATCTCTGCTACTGCTGACCCAGTCAGGAACATGGGCACTAAAGCCGCTTACCTGAATCCATACATGGCTGGTCTGTCCTATGCCCCTCTCATGGTGATTCTGCATCTTCTTCCTCTCTCTCCCAAGCCTGGGAATCTAAAATTCTCACCTCTGTCTGTCCTGCCCAGGCATTGGCTGCTGGCATCTTTATTTATCAATTGGAGCCAACTGGGGGCCGGGTCCCTCAGTGTCTTATGTTCAGATGCTCCTATAAGCAGTTTACATGACACAAGCAACATTAGGCCAAACCCATACAATAGTAAAATAATCTTTTAAAAATCTAAATATCAAATCCTTTAAGTGTTACAGGCCTAGGAAGATGGTTTGATCAGTGGGTAAAGGACATGAATTTGGATCCTCAGTATCCACAAAAAGATGGGCAGAACCGCATCCATGTGTGACTCTAGAGATGGATGTTGAAACAGGTAGATCCATGGGTTTGTTTGCTAGAGATGGAGCCAATTCAGGCCTTCCCGATTCTCAGAGAGACCTTGCAACAAAAATGCCATAGAAGGTTATAGAGAAAGATGGCTGACCTTTGGTCTGTACATGAGCACACATGGGCATGGGCACGTATAGGGTTATGGGGTTCCCACGTCCACACTGCCATAGGGCACGGCTGCTGGGGAGTCAGAATGTGGGAGGTTGACTTTGCTTTCCCTAAACTGTTGCTGGGTGGGTGATGGGTTGTAGGTAAGTCCTGGGATAATGCTCTGGGGGTGGGAAAGCACAGTCTGAGGGGCGGGATAGTAGAGCAGGCTTGAGGGCTTCCCGAAGCCTGCAAGTAGTTCAGGGCCATCTGGTTCTCAGGATCTGGGACATCTAATCTTTAGAAGAGCTGGAAAGAAGTTGGAGTCTTGCAGGCTGGATCTACCCTGGGGCGGGGATGGGGGAGGGTAGAGGTATGGCTGGACCAGTGGGGAAAGTCTTTGGCTTGATGGCTAGAGGCAGGCTTGAACTTGGGCTTGCCTGCAGCCATGACTGAGAGCACAGAGAAGCCTTCTATGGGAGATTAGACAATGACTAAATAGGCCAAGGCCTTCTCCATGGCTCCCCACGGCGGATCCTGATGAAAAGATGCAGTCCACGGTTTTAAGGTATTTTTTGTCATGGCAGAAAGTGGATGTGTAAGACCATACTCCACTTCTCAGACTGAGCCTACGTTTAAATACCTTTTGCAGGGAAGAGTGTCTCAGAAGGAAAGCTTATTGGGTAAGCCCTCCAGTCCTTTAGATATCTTGTTAAAATGGAATTCTTCTTGAACCTATGTGACCACAGGTCATGTCCTCTACCTGTGGAGGGACTTGGGGCATTGCCATCATGTGAGTGATGGCTACAAAGCTATGGGGGCTGCAGCTAGTGACAGAGGCCTGGTGCCCAACTACAGGAGAAGCACCTACAGTCCCTTCAGGGTTTCTGGGGCTTCAAACCTTAGCTCAACCAGGGACCAAACTGCTTTTCACGGTCCCACATGTACTAGCATTCATATGTATACAGACACACACACACAGGTAGACAGACAGACAGACACACAGCATAAGAAGACATCCTTTTCATATTGCTCACGTTGCAAATACAGGTCTGGAGAACTGGAATGATGCAAAATTACCTTTATATCTTGCTCTAAGACAAACGCCATCTGCACAGCTCTGAGGATCGACTAGGTCTTGTTCTCAACTTCTCCCCGACCCCTGGACCTAGTTTTCCAACCACAGTAGAATTTCCACTTAAAAGGATATGGAAACATAAAGGGTTGGAACCTCACTAGGAAGCTGAGTGTGCATCTGATTTCTCATATGCTGTGAGGCATTCTGAGAAGTTTTTTTTTTTTTGACTCTAGGGTTTTGGCTCAGTAGGGATTATGAGCAAAGCTGTCTCCTTATCTAAGGATGAGGAATGGAAGAGATATAGAACCTTGCTGTCTCCCACATTCACCAGTGGAAAACTCAAGGAGGTGAGCGAAATTCTTTTAACTGCAGCCTGTGTAACTGGAGTCTCCATCCTAACTGTGGATGCTTTTCTCTTTTGTTTAGATGTTCCCTGCCATCGAACAGTATGGAGACATTTTGGTAAAGTACTTGAGGCGAGAGGCAGAGAAAGGCAATACTGTTCCTATGAAACAGTGAGTGTTGGTCTGTCACTGTGGTTCTGGGAGAGAAAGGGCACCATTGCCAAGTAGCGCCAGGAGAAAACTAGCCTCCCAGACCCTTGGGACACAGGGACTGAGAAAAGCTTGGGACAGGAGCTTTCCGGTTTCCATCTGTGTCGGGGGACCTCAGCCTGTGCCACAGGGCTCCATAGCTAAATAGTACCAGGAGAAAGGTAGATGCCCAGGATTGTGGACAAGCTTGTCTCTTCAGAGGGACCCACCTGGAATCCAAGTACACAGTGACTGAAGAGTGTTCTTCTGGTTTCTTTCCAAGACTGGGGAGCTGATCCTGTGAAGCAGGTCTCCATAAAATAGTGCCAGGCAAGATCTGGTATCCCAGGAGTGCCAACATACCTTTGAGCACAGGCAAGACCACCATTCCTGTTCAAATTCACTGGATCAAGAAATACCCTTGCAGAGCCATCAGGACACAGGGACCAAGGGACAGCTGGGGACAAGATCCTTCTGGTTTCTGTCTGCACCCCAGAGCTGACCCTGTGTCACAGCTCTCCAAAAGCAAATACCTCTCAGAGTGATCTGGTCTTCAAGGACTATTGATATAGAGGCCTGCAGGAGGGACAAGCTACAGCTAGACAGAGTAAGACCAGCTAACATCAGAGTTAACATGATGGCAAAAGGCTAAAGCAAGAACATAAGGAACAGACACCAAGGCTACTTGGCATCATCAGAACCCAGCTCTTCCACCACAGCAAGCCCTGGATACCCCCAACACACCAGAAAAGCAAGACTCAGATTTAAAATATGTTCTCAGGATGATGATAGAAGACTTTAAAAGGAAATAAATAACTCCCTTAAATAAATACAAGAGAACACAGGTAAATAACAAGAAACCCTTAAAGAGGAAACACAAAAATCCTTAAAGAATTACAGGAAAACACAATAAAACTCACGAAGGAAATGAACAAAACCATTATGGAACTAAAAATAGAAATAGAAACAATAAAGAAATCACAAAGGGACACTATCCTGGAGTTAGAAAACCTAGGAAAGAGATCAGGAGTCATTGATGCAAGCATCACCAACAGAATACAAGAGATAGAAGAGAGAATATCAGGTGCAGAAGATACCATAGAATACATTGAAACAATAGTTAAAGAAAATGTGAAATGCAAAAAGCTCCTAACCCAAAACATCCATGAAATCCAGGACACAATGAGAAGACAGAAACAAAGGATAATAGGTATAGAAGAGAGTGAAGTTTCCAACTTAAAGGACCAGTAAATATCTTCAACAAAATTATAGAAGAAAACTTTGCCAACCTAAAGTAATAGATGAACATAAATATCCAAGAAGCCTACAGCACTCCAAAAGAAAAGAAATTCCTCCCGTCACATTATAGTGAAAACACCAAATACAATAAAAAGGAAAGAATATTAAAAGCAGCAAAGGAAAAGGGTGAGATAGGATATAAAGGCAGACCTATCAAAATTACACCAGACTTCTCACTAGAGACTATGAAAGCTAGAAGATTCTGGGCAAACTCATAGAGACCCTAAGAGAACACAACTGCCAATCCAGGTTGCTATACCCAGCAAACCTCTCAATTACCATAGATGGTGAAACCAAAATATTCTATGACAAAACCAAATTTACACAATATGATTCCACAAACCCAGACCTACGAAGGATAATAGATGGAAAAAGTCAACTCATGGAGGGAAACTTCACCCTACAAAAAGCAAGAAAATAATCTTTCAACAAACTCAAAAGAAGATAGCCACACAAACACAAAAATAACTTTGAAAATAACAGGAACCAACAATCTCTATTCCTTCATATCTCTTAATATCAATGCACTCAATTCCCCAATAAAAAGACATAGACTGACAGACAGGATCCATAAAGGATGTGGAGAAAGATGAACACTCCTCCATTACTAGTAGGATTGCAAACTGGTACAACCACTCTGGAAATCAGTTTGGTGTACACTCAGAAAAATGAACAAAATACTACCTGAGGACCCAGCTATACCATTCCTGGATATATAATCAGAAGATTCTCCAACATGTAATAAAGACATGCTCTACTATGTTCATAGCAGCCATATTTATAATAGTCAGAAACTGGAAACAACCCAGATGTCCCTCAGCAGAGCATGGATACAGAAAATGTGGTAGATTTACACAATGGAATACTACTCAGCTATTAAAAACAATGACTTCATGAAATTCTCAGGCAGATGGATGGAACTTGAAAATATCATCCTGAGTAATGTAACTCAGTCACAAAAGAACGAACATGGTATATACTCACTGATAAGTAGATATTAGCCCAAAAGTTCGGAATACCCAAGTTTCACTTCACAGTAACCATTGGACTGAGTGTTAGGTCCCAGATGGAGGAGTTGGAGAAGGGACTGAAGAAGCTGAGGGACTTTGCAGCCCCATGGAGGGAGCAACAGTGTCAGCTGGACTGACACCCTGGTGTTCCTGGAGACTGGATCACCAACCCATGGTGCTGTCCACATATGTGGCAGAGAAGGGCCTTATTGGCCATCAGTGGGAGGAGAGGCCATTGGGGCTGATGGTGTTAGCGGACCGAGTATAGGGGAATGGCAAGGTGAGAAGATGAAATTGGGTGGGTGGGTGGGTGTGTGGGGGAATACATTCATATAGGAAGGGGGAGGGGGAAGGGGATAGGAGTTTCCAAAGTGGAGACCTGGAAAGGGGTAAACATTTGAAATGTAAATAAAGTATCAAAAAATAAAAATTAAAAAAAAAGAAAAATGTACAAGACTTGTGTGTTTAGAGTACAGCTTCTTCATATTAATGAGTTTTTTCTGGACAGAGAGACTGATGTGTTTATTCTTTGATCTGTTCCTTAAGGCAGTTGTATAGCTTTATCCACACACACCTTCACTTAATTTAGTCCTTTATCACTAAAGCATTAAAATTATGTGCAAGGATTTAGACATATAATACACCGTTCTAGTTTTGAGACCAAATGGTACACCTGGCATGGGTCAGATGCTCTTTCAAGCCTCAGTCATTTTGGATTTGACACGTTTCTGTCTCCATGATGACTTTGTTCCCCTTCCTTTTCCTCCATTCACCACTGAAGAGCATGAGGCTAAATCATTATTGAAAAATCTTGTAGAATTAGAGTTTCCCATCCATCCCATCCTAGGAAGCCAAGAATAGGTAGTAGGATAACTATCAAAGTATCTGTCCTCCAGAAGACTTGCCCTGAATATGCTGAAGTGTAGTGGTGAGGTATGATCTGGGAGTTTGGGACTGTTAATAAAGTTGAAATGTGTACTCTCACAGTTATCTAGCAAATTTCAAAACAAAAAATAACTTTCCATGACTTAAAAAATTAATGTGACATAAAAACTAAGAATAGTGTAAAAATGTGAAAGGTACCTGTTTTATTCTAAGCAGCACAAAACATACGTAGTATAAACCAGCATGAATTTGTCTCAGGCCCTGAATATAGTAGATTCTCAACCACCGTTTTACATAATGCACATTGAGATGCAAGCTCTCAACATGTATTTGACACAGCTTTTAGAATAAGGGAGAATTAATGTCACATTACATGATTTTAAATGCATGATTTTGGTTCTGCAAAGCATTGTTATCCCAAACACTTTTGTTTTTCACTTTTCTTCTGGGGTTTTTATTGGTTCACTCATTGCTTCTCAATATTTTTCTTCCCCTATTGCAGATACCTCTGAAATTAAGAAGACAAGCACTTCTCCAACTAGCAAAACCCATTGTTCTAAAGGTTGTGCCACGGGATGCAGTCATAACCGGAGCATGAATTTCCCTCAAGAAATTCTATTGGGTTCTTCAGAAAGGTGGTGGCCAAGAGTATTGGACCCTTTAATTTACCACATGAATGAATTCCAGATAAAAATGGGGCTTACTTGACTGGTGTTGAAGCATGGTTATAGATTCAATACATCCATTGATTTTTCTCAGTGTCCACACAAAGTACCATCTAATATAAAGCAGATGACAAGTCAGTGACAGAACAGGAAAGTCACCTTCACTCTTCCTCATGGGACCATATTCATCCACATCTAGTTGTCTCTGTTCATTTCTTTTGAGCTCTTTTGATAGTAAGCATTTCTCTGCAATTTGATCAATAATTTGTTGAGGAAAAGGTAACTATTTTGATAACTCTAATTGTAGAATTGGTATCAGATGTTTTCGTTACAATATTCTATGAAAAAATGCTACATAAAATATGAATATATATCTCTTTAAAATATTTATTTTAAAAGTTTTTATATTCTTTGAGATCTTCTTTGAATGTATTTTGATCATATTAATTCTCTTCTTCTGACTCTTTCCAGATTCTATCCCAACTCCTTCCCCACTCACTTCATATTCTCTCACACTATTTCAAAACAAAACAAAAACTATTGAGTTCTGTTTGTGTTAGATACCCCTTCCTGGGTGTGAGGCCTGCCCTGGAGTGTAGTTCATATACCCAGTGTCACCCCATTGAAGAAACCTGACCTTTCCTTTGTCAGGAGCACTCAGCTTACAATGTCTCCTTTGCTAGAGGGAGGTGTTTGAACTTGTTGCCACTAGGATTTTTGTCTTGTTTGAACTTGTGAAGACTGTTTGAATTCTGTCACAGTCTCTCTGAGTTCATATGTACATCTGCATGTCGTGTCTGGGAATGCTATTTCCTTCAAGTCATCTATTAAATCCTGGTCTTACAATCTTTTTTCTTTCCATTTTACATAGATTTTTGATCTTTGAGAGGAAACTTATGCTTTAGACAGCCTACCTAGTTAGAGTTGAGCATTTCAACATCTCTTCATCTTCACAAGTTTTAGGATTTCTCACTAACTATTGTCTATTGCATATAGAAATTTCTCTATTGAGGGTTGAGTGATGCAATATTCTATGTCTATGGCAGTATTTTATCAGGAATCTTTTTTTATTGCCACATTCATTTAATAGCTTAATGATAGTAAATTTTCTCTTAGAACTCATGACTTATCTTGTCTTATGTTTTCATTTTGTTGGTCCTTTTTATCATCTTTATTTAAAATTTATTTTTATTTTTACTTTTTAATTGGATATTTTCTTTGTTTATATTTCAAATGTTATCCCCATATCAGTTTTCCCTTTCCTAGAAACCCCGTACCCCATTCCCCTTCCCCCTGCTTCTATAAGGGTGTTCCTACACCCACCAACCCACTTCCGACTCCCTGCCTTCTTTTCCCCTACACTGGGGCATCTATCGAGCTTTCATAGGATCAAGGACCTCCCCTCCCATTGATGCCTCACAAGGACATCCTCTGCTACATATGCACCTGTAGCCATGTGTACTTCTTGGGTGGTGGCTTAGTTCCTGGGAGCTCTGGGGGTGGGTCTGGTTGGTTGATATTGTTATTCTTCCTATGAGGTTGCAAACCCCTTCAGCTCCTTCAGTCCTTTCTCTAACTTCTCTTTTGGTAACCCCACATTCAGACCAATGGTTGGCTGCAAGCATTCGCCTCTATTTGTAAGGCTCTGGCTGGGCCTCTCAGGACACAGCTATATCGGGCTCCTTTCAGCAAGCATTTCCTGGCATCCACAGCAGTTTGGGAGTCTGGTGACTGTATATGGGATGAAGGGTCAGGTGGGACAGTCTCTGGATGGCCTGTCCTTCAGTCTCTGCTCTATACTTTGTCTCCACATTTGCTCCCATGAGTATTTTGTTCCTCTTTCTGAGGACCAAAGCATGCACACTTTCGTCTTCCTTCTTTTGAGCTTCATGTGGTATGTGAATTGTATCATGGGTATTCAGAATTTTTGGGCTAATATCCACTTATCAGTGAGTATATACCATGTGAGTTCTTTTGTGATTGGGTTACCTCACTCAGGATGATATTTTCTAATTCCATTTGCCTAAATATTTCATGAATTCATTGTTTTTAATAGATAAGTGGCACTCCAATGTGTAAATGTACCACATTATCTGTATCTATTTCTCTGTTGAAGGACATTTGGGTTCTTTCCAGCTTCTAGCTATTATAAGTACAATTGCTATGAATATAGTGGAGCATGTGTCCTTGTTATAGGTTCAAGATATTTTGGGTATGTGCTCAGTAGTGGTATAGGTGTGTCCTCAGGTAATAGTATTTCCATTTTCCTGAGGAACTGCCAGACTGATTTCCAGCGTGGTTGTACCAGCTTTCAATCCCACCCACAATGGAAGAGTGTTCCTCTTTCTCCACATCCTTGCCAGCATCTGCTATCACCTGGGTTTTTGACCTTAACCATTTTGACTGGAGTGAGGTAGAATCTCAGGGTTGTTTTATTTGCATTTCCCTGATGACTAAGGATGTTGTACATTTCTTTAGGTACTTCTCGGCCATGCAATATTCCTTGGTCAAAAATAGTCTGTTTTTCTCTGTACCCCATTTTTTAACAGGCTTATGTGATTCTCTAGAGTCTAACTTCTTGAGTTCTTTGTAAATCTTCGATATTACACATCTTTTGGTTTAATAAAGGTCTTTTCCCAATCTGTTGGTTGCCATTTTGTCCTATTGTCAGTATCCATTGCCCTACAGATGCTTTTAAATTTATGAGGTGTCTGAACACAACTACAGTTTATATGTATATATAAAATCAATGCATCTTAAACAAAATAAGCAAAACAAAACACCACTGCTAAGATACAATTCACAGACCTGTTTGAGGTTCAGAACTGGCTAGGATCATGCTTCAGCATTGTCTAATTGTCTTTTTTCTAATTGTCTTTTCTTTTTAATCCTTGCTCCTTCCCTAGAGAATCTATTGACTGACTAGGCTGGCTTGGTCACCCTATTCATCTTTTTCCTTCCTTCATGATTAACAAAACATTTAACCCCTTGCCTTGAGCTTCAAGTATATTCCCTCTTATCCTTCCATGTGTCATCAGGCCAGGAAATCTGCCAGGAGACCCTGGATTAACTTGACTCTGGCTGATAGGCAGGCTGTCCCAGAAGCAGACAAAATGGCTTCTGACATCTCATTGTTTATATTTTATATAAGCCAAAGCTGTCCCAGCTACTGGGGCAGAAAAAGTGTGTGTCCCTTAAGAGCTGTGAATCTTACCTGTCTTCTGAAATGTGAATTCTGGCATTCACGCCCTATCTTAGTTTGATTCACCTCTGAGAGAATCTCACCTGTCTTTGACCATGATCCTCTATAATGGGGGATATAACCCATTAGGTTACAGTTTTGAGCCGAATATGAAGGAGATATGCATGGATATTTAAAAAGGAACGGAAGGTACACTTAATCACAAGGGATAACAGGCATAATCCTATAAACATTAAAGTACCCAAGGCAAGTATGCTGAGAGGGTCATATGAACACAGGAAGATCAGGAAGGCATGCTCTTTCTTAATTGCTCTAACCATTCAGAGGCTACCTTTGCAGCATTGAATTGTAGGGGTTTAATATCTTTTAGATTCACATTTTCTTGGTGTAATTGAATTAGATCCATGGAAATGTTAGCATCATGCCAAATACCTTTAAGATGCACACATACCCAGTCCCAACCTAGCTGGTTTTCATTATACATTTAGGAGTAATACAGTCCATTGATATTCTACATGACATTCCAAATGTGATCTGACCTTTAGCCTATGAACTTCATCTCCCAAATACTTTGCTACTTCATACAACACATTTATCTTTTGTTTTAACTTACTATCTATATTTTCTTTCATTTCCAAGGCTAAGGTGACATTCTTTGACAAATCATTAACAAATGAACACTTTGTACAGATTGAGACAACATTACTGCAGTAGTAAAAGCAGTAGCCATAAGAGACCACTATAGCAAGAATTCCAGCAATGATCAATCCAACCAATCTTTTAGGTCTACTCAAAGCTTTTTGAATTTCATCCCACACTTGCAAACCTCTATCTACATACCAAGGTTCCAAAACTTTGAGTGGAAGCATTGCTATAAAGGTTGATGAAGTTCCAAAACTGAAATTTGTTGTACAATGTCAGATACACAGTTCATTAAGTTACAGCCATAGCAAGTTCCATTGAATCTAAGCCCATACCTAGCAATGTTAATTTTCCCTACCAACAACATAGATTTTGGGGAAACACAGGCAAGTACATTTCCCACATCAATCTGAACCCAGTGTTCCATCTCTGTTCATACCTGTATTAGTTAGCCTAATATCTCCCAAATATATCTCTGTGGTGATCCTGTGTCTGACCACCAAAGACCTCTAAACAGTCCATTTTGGCAGTCATCTGAGTTTCTCTGAAGACTGTCCTTGTTGCTCCTATCTGATAACTCTCCTTGAGTTGTCAAGGGAAGTGGCTCATCAGCATGGGCACCAGCATGGGCACCAGCATGGGAAATAGCATGAGCATGGGCACCACCATGAGCATGGGCACCAGCATGGGCACCCGCATGGGCATCATTGATCTGGTCAATGCTTTTTCCTCACTGCAAACCAAACTCTCTGGAAGTCACCCAGCACTTTCAGCATCCTGTCGAAAATTACAAACATGTCCTCTTTCCCATATTAACACTGGATCAGGACCATGCCATATGCTCACAAGCATGCCCTTCCATTTCACCTCATCATAAGTTTCCTGAGGTATAGGATGCCATAAATGCTGAGCACCAGAGAGTCCATTGGCATCCAAGGTTAAAAAATTTAAAATAAATGTTTGTGCTGAAGGTGTATACAACTCCCCCTTTTTAAAAAAATTATGTAGCTGCTTTTTTTTAGAGTTCCATGGTCTCATTCCACAATTTCCTGTCCTTGTGGATTTAAAGTATGTATATTATTATGTATCTAACTTGTGAATAAATTTTTATTTTATAAATACTTTTTTTTATATATTAATTTACGATAGAATTAGTTTATAAGGTATGTCTGAACATTCATTAATTATTGTTATAGATATGTGATATAAAACAAAAATGAATGATATAAATGTTAAAACAAAGTTTTTCTTTAAAAATAAATAATATATTTAAAAATATTACGATATTTGAATAAAATAATTAAACTTATCCATCTTACGAAATACTGCCTTAGTATCCCCTATAAGTCTGAATACTGTTTGTCACAATATCTTGAATCAACTCATCTGGACCCTGCCTTTCCTGGTAGCCTCTTTCAAGGTCACATGTAAGGAAGATTAGAGCCTCTGAGAACTCTGTTTCCCAGGCTTTCTACCCACTTCTCCAACTGGTGACTCCATAGCCACCTCCGGAGGGGGTCCAGTCCAGCAATGACTCCTGGGGTTTCAGGTGCTCTCACCCTAGGAATTCACTCCGATATTCCTATAATCTCCACTTGAGCCTGTTGTTCCTGTACTTTCTGCATTTCACAGACAGTGAAGTAAAAGCTGTTTGCAGCTGCTGTAACTTCTCTGTATCTAACTTGTTCTTAGATCATCAAGTTCTTCCAAGGTACCAAATGCAAAGACCTCTCCTCTCTATGATATCTAGGAGACTCCTCTTCTGGCTGCTCAGTCTCTCATATCTACAATCTGATTCTCCTTCTCCCCTCCTCCTCCTCCTCCTCCTCCTCCTCCTCCTCCTCCTCCTCCTCCTCCTCCTCCTCCTCCTCCTCTTCCTCTCCCTCCTCATCCTCCTACTCATCCTCCTCCTCCTTGTCCTTGTCCTCCTCCTCCTCTTCCGCCTCCTCCTCCTTCTCCTCCTCCCCCTGCTCCTCCTCCCCCTGCTCCTCCTCTTCCTCCTCTGATAATAGCAGCTCTATTTATGGCTTCGTGTTTACCAGCTCTACTGCAAGAGTAGATGGCTTAGTTTAATTTTCTCACTCCTTTGTTGAAGCATCCCTGATGAGGGCTGACTCCCTGAAACCCACATCTCCACCTCCCTCCACCCCACCTCTCTCTCTGCATGTGTGTGTGTGTGTGTGTGTGTGTGTGTGTGTGTCTGTGTGTGTTAACATTTTGTCTAAAACTCTGCCCCACAACAACAGCTATGCCTGACTCACTATAAAAAGGGCTGCTTGCCCCCGCCTCTCTCTTGCTCTCTTGCGTTCTTGCTCTCGCTCCGTCCTCTTGCCTCTCCCTCCTCCCAATTCCCTGCACTCCCATGCACTCTCTGCATCCTTAAGGCCGGCCTCTACTCCTCTACTCTCTCTGTCTTTTTCTGTCTCTACTGCCCTCTCAACTACCCTCCCCATGCCCTGAATAAATTCTATTCTATCGTGTGTCTGGTCCCTCAGGGGGAAAGGATGCCTCAGCACCAAACACATTCCTTTTCTGTTTAATTTTGTAAAACGCAGCTCGCTCTCTCCCTCCCACTCTTCCCCCATCCTTCCCTCACTCTTTCCCTCCCTCTTGTGTCTAGGATCTAAGCTATCTCTAATCAAACTCTAGAGACTAAAACTGTCTACATACATTTCATCAAACCTTCTCTACAAAATCTAAATGTTATGCAATTGCTGTTACTCTACTTTAGCCTTATGGGTATGAAGCAATTTTTAAAATATTTGTACAAAAACATACAACCATTTCCATCCCTTTCTTATTTCTGAGATTTCTTCTCTTTTTTCAGAGTTCTCTCCATCTTTCCTATGTCTTATTCCAGACACACCTTCACTGAACCTTTACATGTAACAAGTGCTTGGTTTTTTTCTTCTGCAGTGTCCACAACTTTGTCCCACACTCTCAGAGAATTTCCTGTCAGGCTTCAAAACAAATCCCTCACCCACTACACCCTCCTCTTCTCCTCAGAGAAGTTGAAGCCTCTTCTTGCATGTCTAACCTGGTACACCAAGTCTCTGAAAAACTGTGTGCATTCTCTCCCCCAGAGGTGCAACCAGGCAGTCCAGTTAGGGGAAGGGAATCCATGGCAGGCAACAGTCAGAGACAGTCACTGCTGCAATTGTTGTGGCCCCTCATGAAGACCAAGCTAAGCATGTGCTATATATGTGTAGGAGCCATAGTTCCAGCCCCTGCTCGCTCTTTGGTTGGTGGTTCAGTCTTTGTGAGCCCCATGTGTTCCAGGTTAGTTGACCTTGTAGGTCTTCTTGTGGTGTTATTGTCATTTCCATCTTGCTCAATCCTATCCCACTGTTTCACAGAATGCTTTGACCTTCCCCTCATGTTTGACTGTGGCTGGCTGCATTGCAGTAGTTTTTTTTTAAATTAAATTTCTCTCTCCTCTCTCTCTCTCTCTCTCTCTCTCTCTCTCTCTCTCTCTCTCTCTCCTTCTCTCTCTCTCTCTCTCTCTCTGTACGATACACTGTAGTTAAACTTCCCCCTCACTCTTACCCCAAGCTGTCAGCCTCACTTCTTCCCTGTAAATCTTCTTCGCATATTCATGACTTGTTTTGTGTCCTGAGGACTTCATCTTGTGCCATGTGGGCTTGGACCCATTCATTAGAGCCTATGTGTCACCGGTCACCAGTGGGTTCACCACTCAGTACAATTCCTCCCTCCTTCAATAGGCAGCAGTGAGTGGCAGGGCCTGTCTCTTTCTCACTTGCACCATAGTCAAGGGATGGCAGGTGTTGAATTTTGATGGATAGATACATTAGAGGAATTTTTTGAGCCATGGTCTCCCATATCTCAGGCTGGTCTCATAACACTCTATGTAGCTTTGAACATTGTCTTTGAATTTCTGATCCTCCTGCATCTGCTTTTTGAGTGCAGGTACTGCACAAGTGTACTACCCATCATGTGGTGCTGGGGACAGAGTCAGAATTTTTAACTGCTAAGCTGGCTGTCTTTCCACCTACTGATCCTTATCACTGCTCCTAGCCTACCCCCATTTTCACACATAAACAAACAAACAAAAATAAACAAACATTCATCATGGTGCTGGAGAGAGGCCTCAGCGGTTAAGCAGGTTTGCTGCTCTTCTGGAGGACTGGTGTTTGGTTCCCAAATATCACGTGGGAGTTCCATGTCCTTGGGCAGCTCCAGAATTTTTTGGTGAATGATAAAGACATTCTGTAAAGGTGTGTAAATGACACAATTTTTGCTTCCTTTCAAATATTTTTGAATGAAATTAGCCTTGGTGAGAGGGTATTTCATGTTGTTGAATTTGCTTGAATTTCTAGTAAGAACCAAGAACCTTTGATCTTACCCATATGGCACTGTTGTTTACTGATGCCACACAGAATGTTAGCTCAAAGGAGGTCAAAATAGGCTGTGGATTAACGTGATGAACTCTATAGGGGAAGAGAGTACCAAAGTCCAGGGCATGCAGAAGTGATCCGTCTACTGGCTGGAACACTGGTGCCACCCGTCTTCCCAGCATATAAGTACTGCAGGCTGTCCTCAGTGCGGCAGAGTGGGCAGAAGAGAAGCAGTGTGGAGGGTCACACGAACAGCTGGAGGGAGAACACAGAGGAGTAAATTGCTGAAAGAGAAGCAGGGATGGCCCTGTTTTCAGCTCTCTCACTGGAAACCTTGGTGTTCCTGGCAATCTGTGTGGTGCTGCTGTCCTGGTGAGTGATCTCCAAAGTTCCTCCCTAAAACCAGGTCTTTGGGGTTGAGGTGATATTCAGACCTCTATTCTGTTATTATTTGGAAAATAAAAATGATATCAGAAGCAGGAGTTGGAGAGATCATGAATCAGTGGTTAAGAGCATTGGTTTGTAACCCCACATTCACATGTAGCTCACAATCATCTGTAACTAACAGCTCCAGGGGATCTGATGCCTTCTAGAGGCATTGGAATTAAATTGAAAAAATGATAGTAGAACATGAATTTAACTCCTATAAACACAGTTGAAATTTTGATGTTTTTAATTTATTAAGGTTAGTGGCAGCATGCACAACAGTGTATGTGTGTGCATGTAGCTGTAGGTCAAAGGACAATATGGGGAGTCGATTCTTTCTTATCCTGAAGTCCCTGAGGACCAACTCAGATTTTGAATATTAGCAGCCAGTGTCTTTACATGTGGAGTCATATCAAAGGCCCAAAATGAAATGACGACTGAGTTCATTTTACATTTTAACATTTCGCAGTTTGGGGGAACAAGCCATAGAATATATATATTAGGCAAACCCTTTACTTCTGAGCTGTAGCCACAGTTGTACTAACTCTTAAAGTTTGTACTATTGTTATACATATCTGCTGAGCATCCCAACACCCTCTCTTCTTCAACTCCCTCTTGCTCAGGTTTACAGATAAAATTTAGGGTAGGTATGACTCAAATGAGTTTCAGTAACCCCTAGATTCACCAGAACTCAGCACTGGGCTGACATACACATTGGCCCCCTCACCAAAGCTCTCTGGGAACTGGAGGGGCAGCCAAGTTGTTGGTTTGTGTCAGTTTTTGATGATGGGCGTGCTTGTCTCCTCTTTTCTGTGTGTGTGGCCATAAGTCTTTCTGTTTCCCTTTATAGATTTTGGACCCGTACATATGGAACTTTTAAGAAACAGGGAATTCCTGGGCCCAAACATCTGCCATTTTTAGGCACTGTGTTGAATTACTGCAAGTTGAGTGTTGACTGAGATTTTCATATGGCTTCCGCTTATGTCCAACAATAGCTTCATTCTATTAACTGCTCCTTATGACGAAACCCTGAGATGTCAGACCCACAGACTGTGTGTTCTCATGATTCCAGAGAATGTCCAAGTATCCTCTGGGATTTTTTTTTGCCATATTAAAACTCAATAAATATGTGTATGTGTGTGTGTGTGTGTGTGTGTGTGTGTGTGTGTGTGTGTGTGTGTACTTTTATAGTATGTATATAGAAATTTGCATTCGTTTGGGTACCCATATGTGTGTGCAGGTACATATGCATGTCTATGTGTATATGTGGAGTTAGGAGGTTAACACTTGGTTCTTGATTGCTCTGTACTTTGTTCTTTGAGACTGAGTCTCTCACTTTCACCTGGCTCTCTCTCTCACTTGACTAGTTTAGCTAGCCAGCTTGCTCTTCATTTCCCTTGTCTCTGACTCTTGCAAGATAGGTCTATTACCTGTTTCCAGGTATTAATTTGCATAGATCCTGGGGAGTCAAGTTCTTGTTTCCACAGGGTGATTTTCCCACGGAAGTATCTCCATAGTTCCCATTTATTTTCACTGCCAATTTATTCATTTTTGGGTGAGAGTGTGTAAATGCCACAGCAGGCATGTGTAGGTCAGAGAACAGTTTGTGGGAGTCAATTTTCTATTACAATCATCTTAGAACTTGGAATGGAGCTCAGAGTATCACGCTTGGTGGCAAGTTCTCTTCCATTCAGAGCTATGTCACCATCCCTACTGTCAGTTTATTGAAATTCACCCTAAGGAAAATGCCCAGACCTCCATCTCATTCAGTCTTTATACTGAGGGCATGTTGCTCTGACCTTATGAGCAATAAAGGAAGAGTTGTATCTTGTGTGGTGCAGAGTCTGGAAAGGTCCAACTTCTAGGACACCAGTTCATATTTACCAGATTAAAATCTCTTTGTAAGAGGTCTTTTGAGCAACACTTTCATTTTTGTTTTTCTAAATATTTCTGAAGCATCAGCTTATCACAGGTCCCCACCCCCAATATTCAGGAGGCTTTTCATATACTTGATTTCTCTGTTTAATCTTTGATCCCAGGAAGGTTTTTCTATGTCAGTAGAACCAGCATGTATTATTCATGTTTGGGTTCTTCAGAACTAGAGCATATATCGTCTCTCTTCATTTAGTTACTGGGATCCCGGTTAGTGAATACTTCATTTAGAAAGATTTTATGTGTATACGTTTGTGTGTGAGTGTGTGTGTGTGTGTGTGTGTTTGTGCACAATAGGGCTTTGCCCAATAAGGTGAGCTGTTGGTGTAGGAGGGAATAGGTGAGGCCTCAACAAGGACAAACTCTTGTCACCCACAGTATTTTATGTGTGTGTTTATGTGTGTGTGTGTCTCTCTCTGTGTGTGTGTGTGTGTGTGTGTGTAGAGAGAGAGAGAGAGAGACAAAAAGGGAGAGAGAGAGAGAGAGAGAGAGAGAGAGAGAGAGAGAGACAGACAGACAGACAGACAGAGATAGAGAGTGAGTAAGGGTTAATGTGTGTGTGAATGTGTGTGTGAGTGAGTGTGAGTATGCATTCACACCACCGAATCATCTTTCCAATTCTGGTGATTTTTCTTTTAACATTTTTGGATGTTTGTATGTAGTTATATACGTACATAAATATGCATGCACACGTGTACAGACTTATGTATGTATATGAGTTTATATATGTGTGTGGGCATGTGTGATGTGGCATGTGTGTGGGGGTCAAAGGACAACCTGAAGGAATTTGTTCTCTCTTTCTACTACATGAGTTTTAAGGGACCAAAGCATGTCAGTAGGCTCAGTGGCAGGTGCCTTTGCTCACTGAGATGTCTGAGCATCCCTTGATAATTTGTCACCAGAGCACAAGCAGTGCCTTTTCCTAGCACTGTTTAGAAATTATTATAAAAGAGCCACAAAAGGAGAAATGGGCCATAAACCTTCTCATGGCAACAGAAGGTTGTTGTGACACAGGGCTGGGTCTGGTATGTCTGTGATCTAGGACCACAAGAGTACCAAGTAAGCAACATGAACACTACCCATGTGATGTTAAAGATACGTACTTAGCATACAGCTCTCTGTATGGTTCAATGATATTGCTGGAACTGCTGTCCCTGCACCAAGACAGCCTAGCCTTGACCTTCACTGAGCTGCATGGGTTGCCTCATCTCTGTGCCATGATTCTTCCTATCTATTTATAGTTATAGGAGAAGAAGACAAGGTGTGAGCTTTGGTGTCTAAATCATGAGCCAAATTCATCTTACTCTCTATCAGTGTGCACATGTGTGTGTGTGTCTGTGTGTGGAGGTCTTCTGTTGGCATTGTACTCATATGGTGTATGCAAACATGTAAGCACAAGATCTATATGTATGAAATAAAGCAATTTTTTTCCTCCAAATACCTTTCCTGTGAATCGGTGCTGAGCCACGAATCCTTAAACATGAACACTGAGTTTATTTTCTGATTTGCTTCCTTTCAAGATGAAAGTTTGATAACAACTTTCATCTTTTTTTTTGATATTTTTTAATTTATGTGGTTTTTTTATTTTTGATACTTTATTTGCATTTCCAATGTTTCCCCTTTTCTGGTTCTCCTCTTTGGAAACCTCCTATCCCCTCCCATCCCCGCCTCTATGAGGGAATTCCACCTACCACCCACCTGCTCACCCATCCCCATATTCCCCCCTTGACATTCCCCTTTACTGGGGCCTCTAACATCCTCAGGCCCAAGGGCATCTCTTCTATCCCTGATGGCCATTGAGGTCATCCTCTGCCACATATGTGGTCCAAACCATGGGTCCATAGATGTGTATTCTTTGGTTGGTGGTCCAAACTCCAGGATAACTGGTGGGGGAGGGGTCAGGCCCATTGACGCTCTTGCTCCCTCCATGGGGCTGCAAATTCCCTCAGCTCCTTCAGACCTTCCTCCAACTCCTCCATCCTGGAACTCACTTGTAGTCCAGCGGTTACTGTTAAGTGAAACTTGGACATTCTGAACTTTTGGGCTAATATCCGCTTATCAGTGAGTACATACCATGTTCCTTCTTTTGTGACTGAGTTACCTCGCTCAGGATGATATTTTCAAGTTCCATCCATTTGCCTGCAAATTTCATGAAGTCCTTGTTTTTAATAGCTGAGTAGTACTCCATTGTGTAAATGTACCACATTTTCTGTATCCATTGCTCTGATGAGGGACATCTGGGTTGTTTCCAGCTTCTGGCTATTATAAATATGGTGGCTATGAACATAGTGGAGCATGTGTCTTTATTACATGTTGGAGCATCTTCTGGGTATATGCCCAGGAGTGGTATAGCTGGGTCCTCAGGTAGTATTATGTCCATTTTTCTGAGGGTCTCCCAAACTGATTTCCAGAGTGGTTGTACTAGCTTGCAGTCCCACCAACTGTGGAGGA
>CM052721.1:480519-501202 GCA_028551405.1 Uromys caudimaculatus | reverse complement strand
AGAGACACAGAGACAGACAGACAGACAAACACACACACACACACACACACACACACACACACACACACACACACACTCCAGTTAATGTTAATAAGTCTTGAAAAGCTTAATGATTGGACACTTCTAATCTTTCCTCAGGCTGTAAAACACTCCACTCTGGTATTCCAGAGTTAACATTCTTTGGAATTTATTTCATCTATGCTACCTCTGACCCAGTCAGGAACGTGGCCACTAAAGCCACTTACCTGAATCTATACATGGCTGGTCTGTCCTATGCCCCTCTCATGGTGATTCTGCCTCTTCTTCCTCTCTCTCCCAAGCTTGGGATCTAAAACTCTCACCTCTGTCTGTCCTGCCCAGGCATTGGCTGCTGGCATCTTTATTTATCAATTGGAGCCAACTGGGGGCAGGGTCCCTCAGTATCATATGTTCAGATGCTCATATAACCAGTTAACATGACACACGCAACATTAGGCCAAAGCCATACAATAGTAAAATAATCTTTTAAAAATCTAAATATCAAATCCTTTAAGTGTCACAGGCCTAGAAGATGACTTGATCAGTGGGTAAAGGACCTGAGTTTGGATCCTCAGTATCCACAAAAAGATGGGCAGAACAGCATCCATGTGTGACTCTAGAGATGGATGTTGACACAGGTAGATCCATGGGCTTGTTTGCTAGAGACTGTAGCCAAATCAGGCCTTCTAGATTCTCAGAGAGACCTTGCAACAAAAATGGCATAGACGGTTGTAGAGAAAGATGGCTGACCTTTGGTTTGCACATGAGCACACATGGGCATGGGCACATATAAGGTTATGGGGTTCCCACATCCACTCTGCAATAGGGCACAGCTGCTTGGGGAGTGTGGATGTGGGAAGTTGACCTTGCTTTCCCTACACTGTTGCTGGGGGGAGGGGGTGATGGGTTGTAGGAAGCCCTGGGATACCGCTCTGGGAGTGGGAAAGCATGGTCTGAGGTGCGGGACAGTAGAGCTGGCTTGAGGGCTTCCCTGAGCCTGCAAGAAATTCAGGGTCATCTGGTTGTCAGGTTCTTGGACATCTAATCTTTGGAAGAGCTGAGAAAGAAGTGGGAGTCCTGCAGGCTGGATCTACTCTGGGGTGGGGAGGTGGGAGGGGAGAGCTCTGCTGGTCCAGTGGTGAGATTCCTTGGCTTGATGGCTAGAGGCAGGCTTTAGCTTGGGCTTGGTGGTAGCCATGGCTGGGAGCACAGAGAGGCCTCCTATGGGAGATCAGACAGCGACTCTATAGGCCAAGGCCTTCTCCATGGCTCCCCATGGCAGATCCTGATGAAAAGATGCAGTCCACAGTTTTAAGGTATTTATTGTCATGGCAGAAAGTGGATGGGTAAAGCCATACTCCACTTCTCAGACTGATCCTAAGGTTAAATACCTTTTGCTGGGAAGAGTGTTTCAGAAGGAAAGCTTATTGGGTAAGTCCTCCAGTCCTTTAGGTACCTTGTTAAAATGGAGTTCTGTCTTGAATCTATGTGACAACAGGTCATGTCCTCTGCCTGTGGAGGGACTTGGGGCATTGCCATCATGTGACTGATGTCAACAAATCTATGGGGGCTGCAGCTAGTGACAGAGGCCAGGTGCGCAGGTACAGGAGAAGCACCCACAGTCCCTTCAGAGGTTCTGGGGCTTCAAGCTTTAGCTCAACCTGAGACAAAATTGCATTTCACAGTACCACATGCACTAGCATTCATATGTATACAAACACACACACACACACACACAGGCAGACAGACAGACAGAAACACAGCATAAGAAGACATCCTTTTCATATTCCTCACGTTGCAAATACAGAGCTGGAGAACTTGTCTGATGCAAATAAACTTTATATCTTTCTCTAAGACAAACGCCATCTGCACAGCTCTGGAGATCGACTAAGTCTTGTTCTCATCTTCTCCCTGAGCCCTGGTCCTAGTTTTCCAACCACAGTGGAATTTCCATTTTAAAGGATCTGGAAATAAAAAGGGTTGAAACCACACTAGGAAGCTGAGTTTGCACGCAATTTCTCATATGCTGTGAGGCATTCTGAGACTTTTTTTTTTGACTCTAGGGTTTAGGCCCAGTAGGGATTATGAGCAAATCTGTCATCTTATCTAAGGATGAGGAATGGAAGAGATATAGAGCCTTGCTGTCTCCCACATTCACAAGTGGAAAACTCAAGGAGGTGAGTGAAATTTTTTAACTGAAACCTGTGTAACTAGAGTCTCCATCCTAACTGTGGTTGCTTTTCTCTTTTGATTAGATGTTCCCTATCATTGAACAGTATGGAGACATTTTGGTAAAGTACTTGAGGCAAGAGGCAAAGAAAGGCAATACTGTTCCTATGAAACAGTGAGTGTGGGTCTGTCACTGTGGTTCTGGGGGCAGAAGGGCACCTGGGGTGCAGCTCACATGGTCCAGCTGCTTGTCCTTGCAACTTTAATACTAGATGACATTATATACAGTTTTAAAGGAAGAAAGTTGAGAGTAAGAAATTTGCAGGGTGGGAGGGTTGGGAAGATCTTAATCCATACTGAGGTGGCTTTACCTGTCTCCTGAGAATTCTTTCCCACCCTCTAACACATGTGTTAAATTCCCACGCCTTTCCCTCCTCAGAGTGTTAGGTGCCTACAGCATGGATGTGATCACCAGCACGTCATTTGGAGTGAATGTCGATTCCCTCAACAACCCAAAGGATCCTTTTGTGGAGAAAGCCAAGAAGCTCTTAAGAATTGATTTTTTGGATCCATTGTTCTTGTCAGTAGGTGAGTGAACCGTTCTGCCTTGTGATCCATTGCTCTTGTCTGTGGCCATGTTTGTCATTTGTGCCTTTGTCTTCCTCACTTCCTCCAAATCATCAGATCTAATGGTGTGTAGTTCATCTGCCATGTGATTCATCTCTTAAAGGCACAGTTCAGTATTTTGAGAACATTCAAAGACACATAGCCCAGTTACTTCTGTTTTTGAACTTCTGTTTTTTTTGAGACAGGGTCTTACTCTGTAGCTCTAGCTGGTTCTAGAAATGGCTTTGTATGCAAGGGTGGCATTGAACTTACAGTGATCTCTCTACCTCTACCTCCTGAGGGCTGGGAATACAGTGTGTACCTGTGAGTCCTGGTTTCATTTTAGAACTTCATTTGTATAAACACACATTTGTATAACTACAAATTTGACTCTCTGTAAATGCAGAACTCTCCATGGATGCAAGATCATACAGGTATGACGTTTGTCTCAATTATACCCACCACTAACTCTTTCTTCCATCATCACTTAGACACCCCAACACATCTTTCTCCCAATTTCCTGTTCCTTTCTCTGCTTTGGTAGCTGTTTGAGCCCATTCAGTGCTGACTGCTAGGATTCTGACCCATATTATTGGCTTGATCTAATGCAGGCGGTCAGTTCAGGAGATGGCTACGCCATGTCCTGGATATGGGATTTTACACTCCTCATTCCTGCCTCTGACTTTATTTCCACACTCTCTTTCATGATGTTCCTTGAGCCTTGATGGGTGTGGATGCTGATATAGATGTTCCATTTAGGGCTCAGCACTCAACAGCCCCTTATACTCAGCACTCTGATCTCTTAGGAATCAGCCCACCTGGCCTATTACCAATGTCAGTCATAGAGGATTTTGTTCTGTGACAGGCTTCTTTCATCTAGCACAATGTTAAAGAATCGATCATCGCTGTGTCCTGTGTCTATGTGCAAATTATGCTCCTTCTCTGTTGATGGACATTGCTGTTAGTCTCACATATTCGCCATGAATTTCACTACTATGAGCCTTCATATACAAGGTTATGTTTAAATATTTGGTTATGTGTTTTGGGGGTTATATTCAGAATCAGCATTGCTGAGGTAAAAAGTAACTGAATTTTTAACATATTAAGCAACTGAACATACATTGTCTATAGTAGCTGTGGCTAATGTACATATAAAATGTCTTCCAGAAATGCAGGATTTAGTGATTTAGATGCTTTAATGTATGATTTTAGATCTTCTTCTTCCTCTCTCTCTCTCTCTCTCTCTCTCTCTCTCTCTCTCTCTCTCAATTTTTAGGGTCAGGGTTTTCCCGTCTATCTTTGGGTACCCCAGAACTCACTCTGTAGACTAGGCTCGTCTTGAACTCACCTAGGTCAACCTGCCCTTCTCTTCTGAGTGCAGCTATTAAAGGCATGCACCGCCACTGGCTGGCGAGATGTTCTCTTACATGCATAGGTGTTTTGTTGGCATGCATGAAGTGCCTAAAGAGCCATAATGGGGTTTTGAATTTCTTTGAACTGGAGTTACAGGTTGTGAGAGCAAGCATGTGGATGCTGGATATCAAACCTGGCTCTTCTGGCGGTGCTAACTGTTTGCTTGGCTTTTCTGTGTGTGTGTGTGTGTGTGTGTATGTTTATATATATATATTCTGGGTACAATTAACCATAGTGTGTCATTTGGGGTTTAAATACTGTCCCTGTCCATTATATTTTGATTCAGAGCTCAAGTGCCCCTATGTCTACACTCCATTCTTGTGACCTAATATTATCCTCTGTGTCTCCTTTAAGCACTGTATGATATCTACACTTAGCCCTGTTCACAATATTTATTCATATAAGCTAGAACCTGGAAGTGAGGGAGAGTATGTAATTTTTTACTCCTCCTGCTTTTTGGTTACCTATCTTTGAGCTTGTTTCTTTTTCTTTTCTTTTTCATTTTGAGGCAGGGTTCTCTGTGTAGCCTTGTCTGTTCTTTGTGTCTGAATGATTTGGTGTTTGTGGGGCATGTGTAGATCAGCGGACAACTTAGAGCAATTGGTTCTTTCTTTCACAGAGTGGGATCCAGGGATCAAACTCAGGTTGTTAGACTTGTATGCGGGAACATTTAGCTGTTGATCCATCTTATCAGCCTCTTTATTTTGTTGCTGAATCCTCATGAATTCCAGGAACAGAGTTAAATTCAAGAGTCAGGTTGCAGGTTTGGCTACTTCAAAGTGCAGAAGGAGAAGTATGCTGCTGCCCCAGTGTGAGAAAGGTCACAGAGAGAATGGCTTCTGGTTGAGACACTGGTGACTTATTCTAGGGATTGGTTTATGATTTTTTAAAAATGAAACTTGCATTTCCACTAAAACTGATTTTTTTTTGTTTTTCCAGTACTCTTTCCATTCCTCACGCCAGTATATGAGATGCTAAATATCTCCGTGTTCCCAAAGGATTCAATAGAATTTTTCAAAAACTTTGTGGACAGAATGAAGGAAAATCGCTTGGAAATTAAGCAGAAGATAGGACGTGGTGGCTTTATAAGAGGTTCACAGTTTGAAACATGTTGGGCTGTGAATATGCGATCTGTGTGCTAATGCCAGGTAGAGAAGGCTTGATTTAGAGAGAGAAAGAATATTTATATTGTCTAGGAGAGGAGAAATTGGATTTTTAAAAAGTTGTTTGAGAATAGGCCAGGAAATACCTCTTAGCACTAGGAAAGCAAACTAGAATATCATGAATAAGAAATGAAAAATATTTGGCATGGCACAAGACCTGAACAAGATCAAGAGTGTCAAAACTCCAGCTCAGATCAGCCAGGATCTCCCTATGTTCGGCCTTTGCTGAGGAACAATTGGTAGTTGTTAGCTGTGGAGGGAGGGTGTGGACGCTGGTTTCCCCTGCAGCAGTGGATGGCCCCCTAGCCATGCACATGTAAGCAGTACTACTTGGATTCAGTAGGTGATTAAGAAGAGGGCATAGAGGGTGGAGGAAGAAATGGTACAGATGATGTAGAAGGAATTGGATTGGGGAAACAGTTGGATGGAGATGACCATATTTCATTGTGTGCATGTATGAACTTCTCCAATAACAAATAAAAATGATCCAATTCTCTCCTTCAAAAACATTTCCAAAGAATACAAGTGATTGTTTAAAATTGTATTCATCATAATTTAAGGTGACAGTGGTTGATGTGGAAACTAGATTCTTCCTAGTTTAGCCACTCTTGCTTTTGAACCTTGATGACTCAAGCAACCAGAGCCACAATTCTGAATTTAAGAAAACGATGTCTCAGAAAGGAGAGAATTAAGGCTCTGCATTGCTGTTCAACCTCTGACCTTACCCTTGTCCTTCCATTTTTGCAACTTCTCTTTCTGCTTCTAGCACCGAGTTGACTTCCTTCAACTGATGATGAATGCTCACAATAACTCCAAAGACAAAGAGTCTCATAAAGGTAAGCCAACCCTTCCTGATCTGTGGACAAGGAAACTCTCAGGGAGTGGGTGGGTTGCTCAGAAAATATGCAAGGATGCTTTTCTAGGTAGAGGGATACCGTTGTTGAGTTGCTGAAAGACAGATGTGGCTATTATCAACATGGAATTTTCTGGATGCACATGGGCAAAAGTTTGCTGCTACCATTAAGGGTGGCCATGATCGATAGCTCCAGTTGTCTGTGTGTTACCTGTGTGAGCACATGTGTTTTTTGCATCTTCCCCAGAATGCACTCTCAGAGTTCTGCCTAGACATCTGTGTCTAATAATCCTGCCAGGGTGCATGTACCCAAAAGGTGCTGAAGCTCTCTGGGAGCCCCTGTTGAACATGTGTTCTCTAGCCTACTACATGGTAAAGAAATACCTTTCCTTTGTGTGATGTGTAAGTAGCTTCTTTGTACAAATGCATTGGTCTTCTTCATTCTTTTATGTACTTAAAAATTACTCATAGCTGGGGAGTTGTGGAGCATGCCTTTCATCCTTGCACTTGACATGGAGAGGCAAGTGGATATCTGTGAGTTCCAAGCCAGCCTGGTCTACATCATAGATTGCAGGACAGGCAGGGTTATACAGAGCCAACATGTTTTGAAAAACCATAAAAAATTGCTTAGAGATTTTTATCTTCTTTGTTTAGTAGATGCATGCACAGGAGTATGTGCACTTGTGCATACCCATAGGTGTGGGTACAGATAAGAGTTAAAGGCACCCAGTGTCTTACTCAATCCCTCTCTGCCCTCTCTGCCTTATTTCTTCGAGACAGGGTCTTTTATTAAACCTGGGGTTAGGCTGGAAGCCAGGAGGACCCAAGGATGCAGAATGTTGTGGTTAGATGGGTGTGCTGCCCCACCTGGCTTTTTACATGAGAACTGAGGATCACTTAGTGCATCAGTAGCTAATAGAAAGGGAATTTTCCATTCTTTCCTATTTGGTTACTTCCCATACACACACATGCTTATATGTAGCATTATGATTCTGGGTCCCCACATTTACTGTTTAAAGTCATCATGGACTTTGTGTTTTGAGTCCTTTCCTGTTTGCTCACTTGAAACCCTTTCATGTGATCAGCTAACTTCAAATTCTTCTATGCCTCCTCCTGCATTTCACACAGGCTCCTAGGTAACCCAAAATGACCCACATTCATGATATGCCTGAAAATGACCTTTAACTCCTGAGACTATAGGCATGTGCTACCATGCAGCAGAGTTTTAGCAGAACCTTTGCATCTGGCATCAATCTGGAGGGATGGCACCTCAGCTTTGAAGTAGCCTTCTCTCAGTGACTGTTATGTGAGATTTTCTGGTGTTCTTGGAAGTATTCCCAGAGCCTTAGCATAACTTAGTCTGGAGGCATGCCTGGCAAACCAGGAAGTCTCCTATGGCTGAGAAGTGCTTAGGTGATGGGTCTTTCAAGACAAACCCTCTGTCAAATGAGAGATTTTGTGTATGGAAATTGACTTGCTAAACTTGCCTTCTGTGTAACAATAAAAAGAGCTTCAACAAAACTGTCAGTGTTCAGTTCTTGAGGGGCGGATCCCCTCATTTCTGAAAAGCAGAATTCATCCAGCTCAGTCCCTCTTCTCTCCAGTCAATCTTCCAGTGTAACTCAGATGACAGACATTACCATGCCTGGTTTATACAGTGCTGGAGACTGAACCCAGGGCTTTATAGCCCCATCTACTGTGCTGCATATCCTCAGCCCTTCTGTTTCATTTTTGATTGCTAAAATAAATATTAATTTTAAAGATAGCCACTGATTGTGGTTTTATAGTCCAGTTTCAGTTTAGTAGCAAGTACTTACACTAACTGGGAGAAAGAACTTACCAACACTTAATCACAGCATTCATGGTAGAAGATGATATACTGCCTGTGGCCTCCAGTGTCATCTTCTGGCCTCCATGGGCACCTGTACAAACACACATAAATAAATTAAAGTAAAAATCTTCCTAAGCTAAAGCAGGGACCTTCTATAACTGCTTGTCCAGGGAATTAGATGCCCTTTTCTGACCTCCATGGGCACCCTCCCCACGTATATGGTACCCTACACATACCAAAATACTCATAAATAAAAATAAAATTTACACACAAGAAAATTCATGTCTTGTAGTAGCCCATTGGGAATGGTGAGGAACAGCAGAAACACTGAGACAACCTACAAGAAGCGTTCTTCTCTGGATGTGTCATGTTGCTGTCACAGTGATGACAGAGTGACTAGACAGCATCTCTATAATCTCTCTAGGAAAAATGGGGGCTCATTTGATTTTCTCCTTTCCTCTGTGATGGTCCATCCTGACATGACTTACCTGAGATGTTCTCTTACTTCCAGCCCTGTCCTACGTGGAGATCACAGCCCAGTCAATTATGTTTATTTTTGCTGGCTATGAAACTACCAGCAGCGCACTTTCCTTTGCCCTGTATTCCCTGGCCACTCATCCTGATATCCAGAAGAAACTGCAGGAGGAGATTGATAGGGCTTTGCCCAATAAGGTGAGTGGTTGGTGTAGGAGGGAATAGGTAAAGCCTCAACAAGGACACACTCTTGTCACAGAATTTTGTGTGTTTGTGTGTCTGTGTGTGTGTGTATGTTTGTGTGTGTGTGTGTGTGTGTGTGTGTGTGTGAGAGAGAGAGAGAGAGAGAGAGAGAGAGAGAGAGAGAGAGAGAAAGATAGTAGGAGAAAGAGAGAGAGAGAAAGAGAGGCAGACACTGATACAGACAGAGAGTGAGTAAGGGTTAGTGTGTGTGTGTGAATGTGTGTTTGAGTGAGTGTGAGTATACATTCACACCACTGAATCATCTTTCCAATTCTGGTGATTTTTCTTTTAACATTTTTGGATGATTGTATGTAGTTATATATGTATGTAAATATGCATGTACATATGTACAGACTTATATGTGTATATGAGTTTATATATGTGTGTGGATATTTATGCTGCGGCATGTGTATGAAGGTCAAAGGACAACCTGAAGGAATTTGTTTTCACTTTCTACTACATTAATTTTAAGGGTCCAAAGCATGTCAGTAGGCTCAGTGGCAGGTGCCTTTGCTCACTGAGATGTCTGAGCATCCCTTGATAATTTGTAACCAGAGCACAAGCACTGCCTTTTCCTAGCACTATTTAGAAATTATTACAAAAGGGCCACAGAAGGAGAAATGGGCCCTAAATCTTCTCATGGCAACAGAAGGTTGTTGTGACACCGGGCTGGGTCTGGTATTTGTGTGATCTATGACCACAAGAGTACCAACTAAGCAACATGAACATTACCCGTGTGATGTTAAAGATACATACTTAGCATACAGCTCTCTGTATGGTTCAATGATACTGCTGGAACTGCTGTGTCCCTGCACCGAGAGAGCCTAGCCTTGGCCTTCACTGAGCTGCATGGGTTGCCTCATCTCTGTGCCACGATTCCACCTATCTATTTATAGTTAATGGAGAAGAAGCCAAGGTGTGAGCATTGGTGTCTAAATCATGAGCCAACTTCCTCTCCCTCTCTTTCAGTGTGCACATGTGTGTGTGTGTGTATCTTTGTGTGTAGGTCATAGGCCTACATTGTGTATATTTCTAAATCACTCTCCACGTTGTTTTATGATATAGGCTATCTTACCAAACCTGGAGCTTATTGACTAGGTTAGGTTTTCTAGCCAATGAGAACCAGGCATGCCCTGTCTCAGTCTACCTGTTCCTGGGATTATAGATGGGTAACACTGTGTGAGGCTTTAGAAATGATTTATATCTGAACACTTCATTCTCAGGCTTGCATAGTATATAGACCCTTCACTAACTGAGCATCTTCCAGGCACCAAGTGATAGTTATTCCACTATGTAAGGAGCTTGAGACTTGGCACAATAGTTAAGAGCACTTGCTATTCTTCCATGGGATCCATCAATATTTGAGTCCAAGCATGAAAATGGCAGCTCTCAACAGCTCTAAAGCTAGTTACAGGAAATCTGGTGCCCTCTGTTGGCTTCTGTTGGCATTGTAATCCTATGGTGTATGCACCCATGTAAGCAAAAGATCTATATTTATGAAATAAATGAATTTTTAAAACCTTTAAAATGTATTGTAAGTACTAAGGTCCTTTGAGCTTCAGAGCTTGACTTTGGGAATGTTGAGAATTCAACACTAGAAACAGTTGAATGTTAATCTACTATCTCAGCACAAATCTTTTTCTTTATTCCTAGGCACCTCCCACCTATGATATTGTGATGGAAATGGAATACCTAGATATGGTGTTGAATGAAACCCTCAGATTATATCCAGTTACTAGTAGACTTCAGAGAACCAGTAAAAAAGATGTTGAAATCAATGGTGTGTTTATTCCCAAAGGGTCAATAGTGATGATTCCAATTTATTCTCTTCATCATGACCCACAGCACTGGCCAGAGCCTGAGGAATTCTGCCCTGAAAGGTACCAGAACCCCAGGAGCAGGAACCCACTCTACACTATGCAGGCCTGTGTATGTTATGATGTCGCTTATAGGAAGATGTTCTAAGTATGATTTAACATCCATGTGCATTCTGTGAGGAGAATGGCAATGAAAGGGAAGAAAGGAGAGGAGAGTGGAAGTGAGATAGGAAAGAAATATGAACACTTAAATAAAGAGTGATTTCCTCATTCTTCCTCAATTAGTTAATGACCCACTTAAATGTGGGTTGTGAACCCGCATTACTTGCATTCCAAATGAAATGTGCTTTTCAGAGATGGAACTCAGCATCATCCTCAATGGATTTTTAGTATTAAGGATGTAGTTCCTTTCTTGTTCCTTTTTTTTTTTTTTTTTTTTGACAATCACATGAATGGATTGATTTCTGGTTATTTTCACCTCACAATGCCCTGTCTCTTCTCCTACCCACTCATGTGGAATTCCTGTCTATTTCCAAGAAGTCTTCTGCCTGTTTTTATGGATTTTTTTTTGGTGACTTGTGAGTTCACTTTGGATTGCTTGCATAACCATAAATGAAGGCATTAAAAACTGGAGAATGGTCAACTCCCCATTGGTTGCACCATTGAAGAAAAACTTCTTCCTTCTTGCCAACATCTCTTATGGAGGTGGCATTTAATGGACTCCCTTCCGTACTCATGAGGAATGACAATGTGTCTAGTCTTCTGTAGGTATTGACAGCTACTGTGAGTTAATGAGTGCAATGTACGTGTCATGTTCAGAAGATAGTAATTCACACAACCCATTTCACACCCCAATGCTTACATTCTTTCTGCCCTTTCTTCTGTGAGGTTCCTGTGCTTCAGAGGGGCTGAGAACTCCACAAATGCTTATTCCCAACACTATGAGCAGTCATAAATTTCTGCATTAAATGTCTCCCATTGCAAACTGAAGTTTTGCTGACCACAGCTCAGATCATCACTAACTTTTTTTGTGTAATCATAAATATTTAGAAGATATTTTGATACCATGTCCACTTAGCAAAATATTGTCATCTAGTGCCTATGATGTCTGTAGCCATGGGATTATGACCAGATTTATAGTACCATACATTAATTTCCTTTGAGATTTGGATCTGCACTCCAATCAGAATATGGTTGCTTCCTCTTACCCCATATCACCACTGTTATACTAGTGTGTGCCCACAAAAGGATGTATTCTTTAAAAAACAGTATTTATCTTATTTCAACCATATGGAGACTCTTACAAGAGAAAGGGGATGGAAAGGACCTTTAGTGTAAAATATTCAGATCCAAATACCTGAAAGGAGAAATTCCATGAATCTTTCCCAAACTACCTATGTGTACTGATTAGATATCAAAAGTCGACTTCACATGTGTTGGTCTTATGCTTTTACTTTTTGTTAACTTCTCATCTACTGTTGTGTCTCCAGGTTCAGCAAGGAGACCAAGGGCAACATTGATCCTTATCTATATGTGCCCTTTGGAAATGGACCCAGAAACTGCATTGGCATGAGGTTTGCTCTCATGAATATGAAACTTGCTCTCACTAAAATTCTGCAGAACTTCTACTTCCAACCTTGTAAGGAAACACAGGTGAGGTAGAAAGTTATTGCTACAAATAATGTTATATGTGAGGAATTTTTCCAGTGGAAGGCTCTGTGTATAAAAATGGTTAGGCATGTTTGAGGCATAATCTGTTTTCTTGCCACCTGAGCTATTTTTATCCAGGTATTAGCTAAGGGTCCTCTTGTTCTCTGTCTTTATAGAATAGAACCTAGCATTATGAAGAGTCAGTGTAGGCCAATATGACTGGGTTTCATGCATTTTGTTTGAAATTCTAGTCATGTACATTGGAGATTGGTATATCATGTACCATCCAGAGGTGCAATGGTCATGTTTTCAGTGATTGTTGCATGTTGTACTCTTCAGAACTTACAGAAGCTCTCTTCTCACAGTCTTTTCAACCAGTAGATGTACATTAGAATTACAGAGGAGCTTTAAAACTCATACATGAGGTCTGGAATCTTTTTCAGTTGCAAAATACTTACCTATTATGCACAAATCTAGGTTCTAATTCCCAGAACTACATGAAAAGGTATGATGGTACATGCCTATAATCCCTGCACTCAGGAGTTAGAAACTAGGGGATCTAGTAATCTTTGGCCACTTAGTGAATTTGAAGCCAGCATGGGGTATGTGTCTTAAAAGAAACTAGAAACTGAAGATGCCTGGTCTTTGTTGACATCCTAAGACAACTCACCCAGAGTGTGGCTTTAAAAGCTCATCTCTGATTTCCCATGTCATGCCAAGCTGAGACTCATTATTTGGAAAGCCAGTTGGTGGGATTCAGGAGGTTGCTATGTTATTAAGACCAAAAAAAAAAAAAAAAAAAAAGAGCACTTTCTGCTCTTGGAAAGGAATTAAGTTAAGCTTCTAGTACTCACATGGCAGCTCACAATCATTTCTACATCCAGTTTCAGGGCCTCTGTTGGCTCACTCTGCCTTCTCTTGAGACTTCCTCCTTGTAGTATATGTGTAATGTGCAGGAAAATCACTCTTGTCCATAAACGATAAGTCTTTAGAAAGTTGCATGTTACAATAAATTTCAATCTTTTGGAACATCTTGATGATTCCAACTCATTTCTCAGGAGCTGTGCTCTAGAAGATAGGTAGTTGTAATATTTCCATAAAGTATGTGTCTTTATTACCCTTCTTATTCTGCTCTCATACTTCAAGTTACTGTCCATTCTCTAAATGAATATTTCTCTTAGGTTTCTGTTCTTATTTACACCATGTTCAACTTTTGTCTCCTGCAGGTTATTTTCACTCTCTATGCACCATCAAAACTTCCAGTTTTTAACAAATGTTTGTTCTCTATGTATTGAAGAATATCCTCTCTCTTTTGTATACCACCTCATATTATTCCTATCAGAAACTTCAAATGGTTCTTTGAGGAGAGTTTTCCCATTGAAAACCTTTAATTAATGTTTGAAAGCCTGGCTTACAGTTATAATTTTCTTTCATGAAACCCTTATTAAAAATTAACTGTACCATTTATGAAAATATTTATATGTACATCTCTTTGTATACATCCATCAAAATCATGTGTGCAATATTTAAAATTATAAAAGTGTCATAAGACATTTAGAAAAAGCATTAATGGTGCATTTTTTGTTAACTTGGTCTTGTTTCATGTAAAGGGTTGGGTGAAATGTATAGGCCTTGTGTATTTAGAGTGCAGCTTCATTATATTAATGAGGTTTTCTGGACAGAGAGACAGATGTGTTTATTCTTTGATCTGTTCCTTAAGGTGGTTGCATAGCTTTATCCACACACACCTTCACTTCATTTAGTACTTTATCATTAAAGCATTTAAAGTATTTACAAGTATTTAGACATAAAACAAGGTTCTAGTTTTGAGACCCAATGTCACACCTGGAATGGGGCAGATACTCTTTAAGCTCCCATCATTTTAAATTTGACACTTTTTTGTCTCCATGACAACTTTTTCCCCTTCCTTTTCCTGTGAGTAGGTTTCTCCATTCACCACCGAAGAGCATGAGGCTAAATCATTATTGAAAAATCTTGTAGAATTAGATTTTCCCATTCATCCCATCCTTGGAAGCCAAGAATAGGTAGTAGGATAGCTATCAAAGTATCTGTCCTCCAGAAGACTTGCCCTGAATATGCTGAAGTGTAGTGGTGAGATATGATATAGGGGTTGGGGACTGTTAATAAATTTGGAATTCATCTTCTAATGGTTATCTTGCAAATTTCAAAACCAAAAATAACTTTCCATGAATTAAAAAATTAATTTGACATAAAAACTAAGAATAAGGTTTAAAATGTGAAACTTATCTGTTTTATTCTAAAGCAGCACAAACCATAAGTAGTATAAACCAGCATGAATTTGTCTCAGGTCCTGAATACAGTAGATTCTCAACCACCATTTTACATAATGCACATTGACATGCAAGCTCTCAACATTTAATTGACACAACCCCTGGTATAAGGGAGAATTGATATCAGATTACATGGTTTTAAATTCATCTTTTTGGTTCTGCAAAGCATTATTATCCCAAATACTTTTTTTTTTTTTTTTTACTTTTCTTCTTGGGTTTTTGTTGGTTCACTAATAGGTTCTCAATATTTTTCTTCCCCTGTTGCAGATACCTCTGAACATAAGCAGACAAGCACTCCTTAAACCAGCACAACCCATTGTTGTAAAGGTTGTCACGGGATGCAGTCATAACTGGAGCTTGAATTTCCCTCAAGAAATTCTACTGGGTTCTTCACAAAGGTGGTGTCCAAGAACATTGGATCCTTTAATTCAGCACATGGATGAATTCCAGATAAAAATGGGGCTTACTTGACTGGTCTTGAAGCAGGTTTATAGATTAAGTACATCCATAGATTTTTCTCTGTGTCTACACAACGTACTATCTAATATAATGGAGATGACAAGTCAGTGACAGAACAGGAAAGTCACCCTCACTGGTCCTCATGGGACCATCTTCATCCACATCTAGTTGTCTCTGTTAATTTCTTTTGAGCTTTTTTGATAGTAAGCATTTCTCTGCAATTTGATCAATAATTTGTTGAGGAAAGGTAACTAGTGTGATAACTCTAATTGTAGAATTGGTATCAGAAGTTTTCGTTACAATATTCTATGATAAATGCTACATAAAATATAAATAAATATCTCTTTAAAAATATTTATTTTAAAAGTTTTTGTATTCTTTGAGAGCTTCTTTGAATGAATTTTGATCATCTTAATTCCTTTCCTCTGACTCTTCCCAGATTCTATCCCATCTTCTTTCCCACCAACTTTATATTCTTTCACACGATTTCAAAACAAAGCAAAAACTATTGAGTTCTTTCTGTTTGTGTTAGTTAGCTATTCCTGCGTGTGAGGCCTGACCTGGAGTGTAGTTGACATAGCCATTGTGACCCCATTGAAGAATCCTGACCTTTCCTTTCTCAGGAGCTCTCAGCTTACCATGTCTCCTTTGTTAGAGGGAGGTGTTTGAACTTCTCGCCACTAAGATTTTTGTCTTGTTTGAACTTGGGAAGACTGTGTGAATTCTGTCACAGTCTCTGTGAGTTCATAGGTACATCTGCATGTTGTGTCTGGGAATGCTATTTTCTTCAAGTCATCTTTTAAATCCTCGTTTTACATTCTTTTTTCTTTCCATTTTATATAGATCTTTGATCTTTGAGTGGAAACTTATGCTATAGACAGCCTACCTATTTAGAGTTGAGCATTTCAACATCTCTTCATCTTCACAAGTTTTAGGTTTTCTCACTAACTATTGACAATTGCATAAAGGTTGTGGGTCGAGTGATGCACTATTCTATGGCTATGGCAGTATTTTATAAGGAATCTTTTTTATTGCTACATTCATTTAATAGCTTAATAGTAATAGATTTTCTCTTAGAACTCATAACATACCTAGTCTTTTTTATTTTATTTTATTTTATTTTGGTTGTCCTTTTTTTCCCTCTCCTTTTTTAAAAATTTATTTTTATTTTTTTAATTGGATATTTTCTTTGTTTATATTTCAAATGTTATCCCCATATCAGTTTTCCCCTTCTTGGAAACCCCCTACTCCATCCCCATTCCTCCTGCTTCTATAAGGGTGTTCCTACACCCACCCACCCACTTCTGACTCCCCACCCTCTATTCCCTTTCACTGGGGCATCTATCAAGCCTTCATAGGACCAAGGACCTCTCCTCCCATTGATGCCTGACAAGGCCATTCTCTGCTACATATGCAGCTGGAGCCTTGTGTACTCCTTGGTTGGTGGCTTAGTCCCTGGGAGCTCTGGGTTGTCTGGTTGGTTGATACTGTTATTCTTCCTATGAGGTTGCAAACCCCTTCAGCTCCTTCAGTCCTTTCTCTAACTTCTCCCTTAGGGACCCCACGCTCACACCAACGGTTGGCTGCAATCATCTGCCTCTGTATTTGTAAGGATCTGGAAGGGTCTCTCAGGAGGCAGCTATATCAGGCTCCTTTCAGCAAGCATTTCTTGGCATCCACAGTAGTTTTGGAGTTTAGTGACTATATATGGGATGAATTGTCGGATGGGACAGTCTCTGGATGGCTTTTATTCAGTCTTTTCTCTACACTTTGTCTCTACATTTGCTCCCATGAGTATTTTGTTCCTCTTTCTAAGGAGGACCAAAGCATGCACAGTTTTGTCTTCCTTCTTCTTGAGCTTCAAGTGGTATGTGAATTGTATCATGGGTACTCGGAGCTTTTGGGGTAATATCCACTTATCAGTGTGTACATACCATGTGCATTCATTTGTGATTGGGTTACCTCACTCAGGATGATATTTTCTAGTTTCATTCATTTGCCTAAGAATTTCATGAATTCATTGTTTTGAATAGATGAGTACTACTCCAATGTGTAAATCTACCACATTTCCTGTATTCATTTCTCTGTTGAATAACATTTGGGTTCTTTCCAGCTTCTGTCTCTTATAAATACCATTGCTATGAACATAGTGGACCATGTGTCCTTGTTTGATGTTCAAGATCTTTTTGGGTATATGCCCAGTATTGGTATAGCTGGGTCCTCAGGTAATAGTATTTCCAATTCCCTGAGAAACTGCCAGACTGATTTCTAGCATGGTTGTACCAGCTTTCAATCCCACCCACAATGGAAGAGTTTTCCTCTTTCTCTACATCCTTGCCAGCATCTACTATCACCTGGGTTTTTGATCTTAGTCATTCTGTCTGGTGTGTGGCAGAATCTCAGGGTTGTTTTGATTTGCATTTCCCTGATGACTAAGGATGTTCTTTAGGTGCTTCTCAGCCATTCGACATTCCTTGGTTAAAAATCCTCCATTTTACTCTGTACCCCATTTTTAATAGGCTTATTTGATTCTCTGGAGTCTAACTTCTTGAGTTCTTTGTACATCTTGAATATTATCCCTCTATTGGATGAAGGAATAATAAAGATCTTTTCCCAATCTGTTGGTTGCCATTTTGTCCTATTGTCAGTGCCCTTTGCCCTACATAAGCATTTCAATCTTATGAAGTGTCTGAAAATAGCTACAGTTCATATATGTGTGTGTGTGTATGTGTATATATATATGCATATATATATACATATTCAATACATCTTAAACAAAATAAACAAAACAAAACACCACTGCTAAGATACAATTCACAGAACTGGCTGGGTTCATGCTTTAGTATTGTCTAATAGTTGTTATTTGCTAATTGTCTTTTATATTTAATCCTTACTCCCTCCCTGGAGAACCTATTGACTGACTAGGCTAGCTTGGCCACCCTATTCATCTCGTTCCTTCCTTCATGATTAACAAAACATTTATCCCCTTGCCTTGAGCTTCAAGTATATTCCCTCTTATCCTTCTATGTGTCATCAGGCCAGGAAATCTGCCAGCAGACCCTGGACTGACTTGACTTTGCCTGATAGGCAGGCTGTCACAGAAGCAGGCAAAATGGTTTCTGACATCCCACTGTTTTTATTTTGTATAAGCCAAAGCTGTTGCAGCTATTGGTGCAGAAGGACTATGTGTCCCTTAAGAGCTGTGAATCTTACCTTTCTTCTGAAATGTGAATCCTGGCATTCATGCACTATCTTAGGTTGCTCCACCTCTGAGAGAATCTCACCTGTCTTTGACTATGATCCTCTACAATGGGGGATGTAGCTCATTAGGTTACAGTTTTGATATGCCGAATATGATGGAGATATGTGTGGATATTTAGAAAGGAACGGCAGGCACACTTAATCACAAGGAATAACGGGCATAATCCTATAACCATTACAGTACTCAAGGCAAGTATACTGAGAAGGTAAAATGAGCAAAAGAAGACCAGGAAGGCATGGTCTTTCTTAATTGCTCTAACTATTCAGAGGCTACCTTTGCAGCATTGAATTGTAGGGGTTTAATGTCTATTAGAGTTGTACTTTTTGAGCTGATTGGATTAGGTCCATGGAAATGTTAGCATCATGCCAAATACCTTTAAGATGTACACATAACCAATCCAACCTAACTGGTTTTCATTATACATTCAGAAGTAATACAATCCATTGATATTCTACATGACATTCCAAATGTGATCTGACCTTCATCTCCCAAACACTTTTCTACATCATATAACACATTTATCTTTTGTTTTACTTACTATCTATATTTTTCTTTCATTTCTAAGGCTAAGGTGTCATTCTTAGACAATTCATTAACATAATGAACACTTTGAACAGATTGAGACAACAATACTGCAGTAGTAGCAGCAGGAGCCATAATAGACCACTATAGTAAGAATTCTAGCAATGATCAATCGAACCATTCTTTTAGGTCTACTCCAAGCTTTTTGAATTTCATCCAACACTTGCAAATCTCTATCTACATACCAAGGTTCCAAAACTTAGAGTGGAAGCATTGCTATAAAGGTTGATGAAGTTCCATAACTGAAATTTCTTGTACAATGTCAGATACACAGTTCATTAAGTTACAGCCATAGCAAGTTCCATTGAATCTAAGCCCATACCTAGTAATGTTAATTTTCCCTACCAACAACATAGATAGTGGGGGAACACAGGCAAGTACATTTCCAAAGACATCAATCTGAACCCAGTGTTCCATCTCTGTTCCTACCTGTATCAGTCGGCCTAACATCTCCCAAATATATGTCTGTGGTGATCCTCTGTCTGATCACCAAGACCTCTAAACAGTCCGTTTTGCCAGTCATCTGAGTTTGTGTGAAGACTGTCCTTTGTTGTCCTACCTGATAACTCTCCTTGAGTTGTCATAGGGAAGTGCCTCATCAGCATGGGCACCAGCATGGGAACCAGCATGGGCACCCGCATGGAATCATTGGTCTGGTCAATGCTCTTTCCTCACGACAAACCAAACTCTCCGGAAGTCTCCTGGCACTTTAAGCATCCTGTGGAAAATTACAAACATGTCCTCTTTCCCATATTAACACTGGGTCAGGACCATGCCATATGCTATCAAGCAGATCCTTCCATTTCACCTCATCATAAGTTTGCTGAGTTATGTAGCTGATTTTTTTAGAGCTTCATTCCACAATTTCCTGTCCTTGTGGATTTAAAGTATACATATTATTATGTATCTAACTTGTTAAGAAATTTTTATTTTATAAATATCTATTTATTTTTTATATTAATTTATGATAGAATTAGTTTATAACTTATGTCTGAACATTCATTAATTATTGTTATAGATATGTGATATAAAACTTAAAAATAAAAGATACAAATGTTAAAACAAAATTTTTCTTTAAAACTAAATTATATATTTAAAATATTTAGATATTTGAATAAAATAATTCAACTTTATCCATCTTACGAAATACTGCCTCAGTATCACTATAAGTCTGATTGCTGTTTGTCACAATATCTTGAATCAACTCATCTGGACCCTGCCTTTCCCTGGTAGCCTCTTTCAAGGTCACATATAAGAAGATTAGAGCCTCTGAGAACTCTGTTTCCCAGGCTTTCTACCCACTTCTCCAACTGGTGACTCCACCTCCACCTCCAGAAGGGGTCCAGTCCAGCAATGACTCCTGAGGTTTCAGGTGCTCTCGCCCTAGGAATCCAGTCTGATGGTCGTAAGGTCTCCCCTTGAGCCTGTTGTGCCTGTACTCTCTTCATTTCTCAGACAGTGACGTAAAAGCTGTTTGCAGCTGCTGTAACTTCTCTGTAACTAACTTGTTCTTGGATCATCAAGTTCTTACAAGTTAACAAACAGCAAAGATGCCCCCCCCATGATATCTAGGAGACTCTTCTTCTGGCTGCTCAGTCTCTCATATCTAGACATTGCTTCTCTTCCTCCTCCTCGTCCTCCTCGTCCTCCTCGTCCTCCTCGTCCTCCTCGTCCTCCTCGTCCTCCTCGTCCTCCTCGTCCTCCTCGTCCCCCTCGCCCCCCTCGTCCTCCTCGCCCCCCTCGTCCCCCTCGTCCTCCTCGTCCTCCTCCTCTTCCTCCTCCTCCTCTTCTCCTCCTCCTCCTCCTCCTCCTGCTCCTCCTCCTCCTCCTC